>JZKD02S1722564.1:9165-47892 GCA_000966675.3 Picea glauca
TAATCTATGATTCTGAGGGAAATAAGATAACCGACTACACTTGGGGGCTTGGAAAAACAACAAACAATAAAGCAGAATTCCTAGCAGCTTACATGGGACTCAAGCTAGCCCAGGACCTGCGCATACATGCCCTAACAATTTTGGGGGATTCCGTAATTGTCATTAAATAATTGAGAGGGATACCCAATTCGACAAAATCCCCGCAACCATAAATTCACTTAAGAAAAGGTTTGTGTGTCTGAGATTTTTCCACATCCTCTGAAAACAAAATATGGAGGCTGACAAAATGGCCAAAGTGGCCAAAACACTAGAACAAAGTAGTCTTCTCACCAACCAAACCCTCTCCAATGTTTGGTTTCCCTAAGCACAATTTTCCCATAGCCACCCTCTCAATTTTAGGAACAAATCCCTTCTCCCACGTCTCTCTTCCCCCTTTCCCACTCACCCTTCCACTTTTCCTGGTGCCCGCCTGCCTCAGCCTCCCACGTCACTTTCCCCCCTCTCGTTCACACACTCGGTATTGTCCCTCACTCCCTCCATGTATTTTCCTCCCCTCCCTCTAGCATGTGTGAACACGTGCCCCCCCCTTCCTTTCCATGTCGCTCTCTCTCACTCCCATACCTCCCCCCTCCCCTCACTTCAACTATCTTCACGTCATGGCACTTCAACTCATCCTCTGGATGTTTGTCTGTGTACTTCACCTTGCGGCAACCCAGGCCTCACTTCAGTCATCTCTGCTATCTCGCTCGAAGGAAATCATGAGCACTCTAGATTATAATGACTTCTAGAGGCCTCCTTCCAGCCATCATCTATAGCCCCTCTCTCTCTTTAAGCACCCTCGCACTTCTGGGATTCTAGACTTCAATTCTCTTGGCCTTTCTCTGCCCTTTCCCTGCGCCTCCCTTGATTATTGTATCACCATGAGTAGAAGCACTGTCAGACGTCGAGACCTTTTCTCCTGTCCATCCTACGCACTGGACGATATACGGGGACAGTTTCAGGAATTACAGGAAGAGTGCAGGCGAATAGAGGATCGATCATACACCCAACATAGAGAGCCGCAACAAGAAAAATCAATTAATTCGGGAAAACATGGTTAAGATGCAACAACAAATGCAAAGAATGGAATTCATGCACAATCAAGAATTAACTATCGCCACGAGAGGCTTAAATCACAACATGAGACAGATTGAAGAGCTCAACGAATGGCCTGACAATCTTCAACACTCTCCACGTCCAGCTGGCACCGATGAATCCCATATTCCTTCCACCTTCCACTCGGTGGCCAACAACGATCAACATGTCCCAATTGTCCCCGGATTCTCAGACCATGCCTGGGAAGGAGAAGCTCAAGCACAATAGCAAGGAGACGCAGCCCAAGTAGAGGAAAATAGTGCGCCACAACAGGACGAAGCTGGCCCCTCACACTCTAAATCCAAGTTTCTATGAAGTGTAAATATCAAGTCTTTCTTCACAGTTTCGTAGCCATTTTTACATGGAAATTATGTAGCGTTTGCAGCATGAAGGTATCGTTCATTTCTAGTTTTGGAAAGGATGACTGCAAACACAACACAAGTTGGATGATAGAACCACTGTCATCTCCTTTTTGTAATGATGGCCTTTTTTAATAAATATATAAAATAATCGTTTCTGTTAAAAAAAAAACATTTTGTGGCATGTCGATCAAGATCATTAGTTTCAGTTTTATTTCACTGTCAGGGTCTTTTTGTATGGTTCCCATCGAAGACTTCTAAATTTGACTTTGGTCCATACCCTCGTAGGGGTTTGTAAAAGAGGAATACAATTTTTATATCTCAGAATGAAATAAAATCAGATTATTGTTCTGTCTCATACACGTGTTTTCATGACTTGGTTCTTCCTTTCTCATTTGTCTCCATGTTTACTTTATTATAAAATCTGTATACAATTATGTAGCTTTGTTTAAATTTTATTTTTATACTGCAGCATATACAAATCATAAAATCAACCTTGATCCTTTGTAATTAATACTTGTGGATTGAGTGAATGTTTTGAGGCTATAAACCCCGGGTGACATTCCAATTATCTTGTCTTAGCTAGGAAAGATCTGAAAATGATTGAGTGAGGTACTCCATACCTTTTCCTCAACATTTATTTGGTGACCATACTGGGGAGATCTTCCATATCTCTCTGGTTGATTGTATTCACGATTATCTTTGAATCTTGTTGTTTTTTTTGAATACTCTTTGATTGATTTTTCTCATGATAGTACCTTCTACAAGGCAACCTAATGTTGAACAAGGTCTTAAAGATCATACTAGAATTTCCTTGACCTTATTCAATACTATCCTAGAAACTGCTAGTACCCAGATTTAGCTTGAACGCTCTTGGGAAGTACTTGAACAAGATATAAGTATCTATGAGCATTGGGAAGCTAGGAAAAGGCAGCCTAGAAATCATAAATAACCTCCCTTTCCCTAGGTCTTTGGTCTTCTTTTTCATGTCCTCAAATCCTCGTGTTTCTAGAAGAAGAAGAGGATTGTCCCCTGAAGCTACTCCTATCATTGAAATAGGAAGGTGGAAAGATATTTTGTCGACCCAAGAAAGCACTCTAAGGAGGACTTTGTCTGATTTTTCCAGCTCACCCTTTTCACCCTTACCCATCACTTTCAAAATGGCATCTTCCGATGGTGCTGGAGGTGCTTCATTATCCCAAGCTTTGGCCTCATCGGTAATTGGTAGTCTATATAGTCATCAAGTTCATATCCAATCTTCTACCAACCTTGCTAAAGTTATAAATAAATACGAGCTTTTTCAGTTTGAGGAAGATGCTACGACCACCCCGTGGCACATATCTTCTCCATTGAATCTAACACTTGCTACTCGTCCGTTACCCAAGATTAAAGAGAATCTTCCTAAGTTCTCAGGGAACAATATTGTTTTTACAAACAAACACCTAGTGAAATTTTCTAATGCTTTTCATAATATCAAGGCTAATGATAATGATAGATGTATGCGACTATTCGTCAACTCCCTTGAAGGAAAAGTGACAACTGATTTTTTTGATCTCCCTCTAAAAATCCTTTCCACTTGGGAAGAGTTGGTTTATTGGTTCAAATCCACTTATGGACAATCCAAGAGATCAACCGAACAACTAAGATAATATAACAATATTTCTTACAAATATGGTGAGACTGTTAAGTCCTTTAACCTCCACTTCACCAAATTGTACAATCAAATCCATGAACTAATTTACCCCCAAAACCAAGTTTCTTTCATGCATTACTATAATGTGCTTCCCTCTCCTTATCATCATAGGCTCAAAGAAAAGGCTATTGACAATCTTGTCTTTGCTCTCCACACTTGCCTGGAGTACAAAGAGCAACTTGAGAACATGTCTCCCTTAAGGAGACTCAATCAAACAAATAGATATGTCTGCCCTCCTACAACTTGTGCAAGATATGAACAATCTGATGATAGCCTATGAATGAAAGGGGATTGTTCCCTTACTTACTCCTAGGGCATCTTCTTCTTCCACAATGCCTTTTAGGAATACAAATGAATTTTTTTTTGAGCCTAAGGCCATTATGTCTCACAGTTGGTGTAACTTCTACAAAGAAACTCATGAAGAAATTACTTGTGAAGTTAATAAGAGTGCCAAAGATAAAATATTTGGCAAGAAGCCTGAAACCAGTATCATTGTTCTAGATTGGGCAGAACCGGAAGATATTATGATCATAAATACTAGGAACAAATCTTATGCTCCTAAAGGGAAATACGATTCTCCTTGTACTTCTTCCACCCCAGCCTCATCTTTAGAAGGTATTAATGTACAAACTATCAAAATTCCCGAAAGTCAAGGAGTTCCTTCCCCTCTTCCCTCTTCCAAGTATAACATTCTTAACCAATTCGCTAATATAAAGACCGATGTTACTCTTTTGGGCATGGTTTTCGTCCTTGAACAACAAAAGCATCTCAATAATTTTATGGAAGGAAAGGCTTCCACCATAGCCAATCTTTTTGAAGAGACAAAAGAAGAGGATACCATTGTAAATAAGATTGGTGTAAATAATTTTAGACACCCTCTGAAAAACCCTCCATTTTTCATTTTTGTAAAAATTATGGATCAAATAGCCCATTGTTTCCTAATTGATGGTGGTTCGGGTCCAAGCGTAATGTAAAAAATCATCATGGAAGAACTAGGCTTATCATGTACTAATGAAAATTCTAGAAGCATGCTCTCCTATAACAGTCTGCAACTGTCAACTATAGGTGAAATCAAAGACGTAACTTTAGTTCTGTGTGCACATCCTAAAATAAGGACAACCCTCAGCATCCAAGTAATCGACATGCCAGTAAGAAACTATTATATTATCTTAGGAAGAGATTTGAAAGCCCTAACATGTGGATATATTTCACTTAATGGAACACACTTATCCGTTCCCTGAAATGGAAAGAATATTATAATCCTAAGAGAAGGAATAATTTCACCATACATAGAGAGCATTCCTCAACCGAATGTAAACTATCTCGAGGAATACTTAGGGGTGTACTCTATCTTTTTTGATGAGGGTGACACTTTGGAACAAATTGATTTAGAAGATGGTATGTGGCACATGCATTTCAATGGCTCATACTCAAACAAAGGTAATGGAGCTGGCATTATCTTGTACTCACCTATAGGTAAAATTCACAATTTTTCTTACATGTTAGAGTTTTCTTGCATGAACTATGTCACTAAGTTTGAAGCCTTACTTCTAGGAATCAAAATTGCTTATAACCTCGTTTGCGACCACCTTACAGTCTTTGGTGATTCTGAACTTCTTGTGAACCTTGTGCATAAAATCTATTCTCCTAGCAATAAGTTGATGAAACATTATACCCAAGATGTTTGGATGCTTATATCGAACTTGTTATCATTTAACATCACTTATGTTAAGAGAGAACCTAATTCAATGGGTGATAGGTTAATTGTATTTGCGACATCTCCTAATTGATAAATTCTACCTCAAAGGCCTGTTTGTACTTTTCAATCTTTATATCGTTCGCACATTCCTGATAATGTAGAATCATGATAGGTTTTACCTAATGATGAAGGCATCTGTGCTTTCATACAAAATGAACCATTTAAGCCCAAGGAAGTCATATCTATGGAAGACAACAAATTTCCAAAAGGCTTGAATCCTCTCGAGATTTAATTTTCGTCGAGTGATGTAGGCAACAAAGAGATGCAAAAGGAAGAGGAATCGAAAAGGAAAGTGGGTGAAACCATTTCCTTGAACCTTGGGACATCCAAATCTCCAAAGATGGTTAAACTAGGTGCCCAATGTTTCGAAGAAGAAAAGGTGAAATTCACAAAACTACTATGTGAATTTCAAGATGTTTTTGCATCGTCATATGAGGATCTTCGTGGTTTCGATCATGCTCTCATACAACATGGCATTCCTATAAAGGAAGGGATAAAACCAGTTAGGAAAAAACAAAGATCCATTAACCCCGCACTTGAAGCTACTATTAGAAAGGAATTGGAAAAACTTTTGAAAGCTGGTATAATCTATCTAGTTAAGTATTCTGAGTGGGTTTCAAATTTGGTTCTTGTTAGGAAAACAACTGTTCAGATTTGATTGTGCGTGGATTTTTGCGCATTAAATAGAGCAAGCGTAAAAGATCATTTTCATCTCCCTAATATGGAAATGATTTTTCAACAAGTTGCAGGGTCACAAATGATGTCCTTACTTGATGGCTTCTCTGGATATAATCAAATCAAGGTAAAAAGAACTGATAGATACAAAACCACATTTATTACACATTGGAGCACATTTTCTTATGAACACATTCCTTTTGGCTTATCTAATATAGGTGCCACTTTCCAGAGAGCTATGCAAATAGCTTTTGACGATTTGATTAGTAAAATTATCCAAGTATATCTTGATGATTTGACGGTCTATTCAAAGAATCGATTGGATCACTTTGGTCATCTCATAAAAGTTCTCATGCGATGTAGAAAATTCGACATTTCTTTAAATCCTTCTAAATATTATTTTGGCATCACCAAAGGAAAGCTCCTTAGACATATCATTTTTGATTCAGGAATAAGCATAGATCCCGAAAGGATTGCAACTATTATGAACCTTCCTGCCCCCACTTCCAAAAAGGAGGTTCAAGTCTTTATGGGTATTATCAACCTTGTCCACAGGTTTGTTCTTGATTTTTCTTTAATGGTTAGATCATTTCATAATATTCTAAAGCAAGATTGCTCCTTTTCTTGAACAAATAATGTCGAAAATGATTTTGTAAGAATTAAGAAGGCAATTAGTTTCGCACCAGTTTTGGTGAAACCGGACTTTGAGAAATATTTTATTATATATACTAATGCCACTGAGGAAGTAGTTTTTGCTATTCTCTTACAATGTGATGACCAGAATAATGAAAAACTTGTAGCTTACTTGAGCCAAAGTTTATTAGACGATGAATTCAAGTACTCTTATATTGAGAAACATGATTTTTCTCTTGTTAAAGTTGTAGAGAAATTTTGGCACTTCATTCTAGGAAAACATACGCAGGTAAAAGTCCCTTTTCTTGCTGTCAAGTTTTTGCTTTCACAAACTTATCTTTCAAGGAAGCTTGCACATTGGCTTGCCAAGATTCAGGAGCATGATTTGACGATGATGACTTAAAAAAAATCAAGGGATGAGACTTAGCCCTTCACTTAGCTCAACATACTGAAGCAAGTAAAGAACTTGATGATCAGGATAATCGTATTTCAACATTGTTTTATATTGAGAGTCAAATCCTTTCTATTGTTGAACACCCCTGGTATAAAAATCTGGTGTATTACTTACAATGTCAGAAATTCTTAGACGACTTAGATCCTCATCAGAGGAGAAGACTCCACCTTGAATCTTCCAAGTATATTATTTTAGGAGACTTTTTTTTTTAGAAGGTCTGCTAATGGTATATTACTTCGATGTGTGAATGATGAGGAAACACATAAATTGTTACATGCAACTCATGGATGTTCAGATTATGTTATTCACATTGGTGGGCACTTTTTTGCAAAAGCTACTGCTTTTGAAATCATAAGAAATGGTTACTATTGGCCTTCAATCTTTCTAGATTCTTATAAATTCGCAAGATCTTGTGACAAGTGCCAAAAATTTGCTAGGAAATAACATCTTTCTACTATGCATTTGCAACTTGTTCTGCTAGATTTTCCTTTTTCTAAATGGGGCCTAGACTTTATTGGTCCCATTAATCCTTCGTCTTCTGTAGGGCATATTTTTATTTTGACAGCCATCGATTATTTCACTAAGTGGACTGAAGTTGTCCCTCTTAGACACTCACATGATGAATAAGTAATCTCTTTCCTAAAAACTAATATCTTTTCCAGATTTGGCATTCCTTTAGAAATTATTACATACAATGGTCCCGCTTTCATTTCTGCAAAATTGACTCAATTTCTAGTCAAGTTGGGATTCAAGCATTTCACTTCATTATCTTATTACCCCCAAGGAAATGGGAAAGCTGAGTCTACTAACAAAAATTTGGATAGGATCATAAAGAGGCTCATCGTAGATAAGCCTCTTCAATGGCACACCCTCATCACTTATGCTCTTTGGACAGATCACACTACCACCAAGGTAAGCACAGGTTGCACCCCCTTTTAGCTTGTTTATGGTCAAGAAGCCATTCTGCCTACTGATATGGAACTTTCTTCTCTATGGTTGATGCTACATATTGAAGAATTAAATTCTTCCAATGTCCCTCAAAGGATATATGCACTATTAGCCTTAGAAGAACACATAATGTTTTCCTTGGAAAACATAAAGAGAATACAACAAACTGTAAATACGTATTTTAAGAAATGCGCAAAAGATTTCAAATTAAGGTAAATGAGAAAGTCGTACTTTGGGACTCAACCCATCCTGACAGAGGGAGACATTCGAAGTTTCATAAATTATGGCTAGATCCTTTCAAAATCGCTTTTGTCCTAGGCACAAACTCTTATCTTTTAAAGGATTTGGAAGTGCGATTGTTTTCCTATAGTACCAATGGTTCCCACTTGAAATGTTATGTGGAACCAACTTGATTGATAAATGCCATGTGAAAATCATTGTTGTATATATCTTTTTGTTTCGCTGTTTTATTTTTTATTTTTAAATTGAATTTTCAATTTCTATTGTTTTATTTTCTGCCATTTCGTTTTATGTTTATTAGAAGTAAAATTTTGTATTAGTTTTACCACAACAATGTCATTCTGTAAGTATCGTTGATAAATAACAATAAAGGTTACACAGTTGTCACGATGTCCTTCTTTTAGACACCGTTGAAAATGATTTTTGTTTTTAGTACTATTGTTAGATAGATGATTTGGTCTTCTTCCCTATTTTCTACTATCCCTTTTTTCCCTCCATCTTGAGATTCAAAAGAGCATATCAGAAAAATTCTCCTTAACACGAAGAAACACATTTACTGTGACTAATTGAATGTTATGCATACAAGACCAAACCCCCTCATATGTACAACTTTCCATGAGTTATTCCCAAAATCTCGTCTCATTATTTCCCTTAAACCATCTTTTCCCCCCTGTTGCATAATCATTCTGGTCAATAATTATTTGATCTATGTTCATATGGTCTGTGAAACCAGACATTATGAGTTCTTAATCCGTTGGAAATAGATTTCCCCGTGGAGTCGCTAGTTTGTTCACGCCCAAAAGCACAACATAGGGTACCTGCTTGAAAATGGTTGCAAGGCCTTATTATTTAATTATATTTAATAATATAATAATAGGTGGGACCCCTTGTGTGACTTGTGTGAATATGATGAAGAGACGCCACTTATGTTCTATGTGCTTATGAGTTGGCTGAGATACAAGCTCTATAATTTATTTTCTTTTAAATTCGTTGTCGAAATAATTGATCGAAAAAGGGAATGGTGTTGTTTTTATAGCACTCACAATTTTAAGTTACATGTGTGATATGTTGATTCCATGCTACAAGGATTGTGTGCATTTGTTAAAGTTGGAAATCTAAAGTTTGAGACATGGTATCCCTAGTAAGTATTTGATATATGTCACATTGGAGTTTTAAACAAGGTTTGGTGCATTTGTTAAGTTGGAGACTTAGTGAAATGGTGGTGTATTCGACTTGCATTAAATTGATTTGGACTTAGTGGTTGATGTGTTGTATGTTAACTTTCTCATACTGGCTATGGATGAATGTAGATACGACATGTAGTACATGCACGTCTCTCTAACCCTCCTCGAGCCTACCACCCTAGTCATTTTGCATTTGCTCTTGTTGGTTGTTGTTGCTCTGCTTTGTTCGGTCATGGAAGAGGTATACATGCTTGGTCATTTCTCCTTAGCAATTTTTACATATGTATGTATTTCTTGTTGCTCCATCCATGAATATTTCTCTCTTCTCTTTAATTAAGTCAATAGTTGTCTCTTGAGTTTGCTCATTTTCTGTGATTTTCCAAAGTTATGATATATGGAAATTTTGACTGTGTATGGATTGGTGTTTAAGTGTTGGTCTCTATGGGGTTGTATTTGAAACATGCACATTGAAAATATGTGTGGATGTTTCATACTGTATATGGTATTCACACTTTACTTGTGGGAAAGGATATAGTTGGGGAAACTGTCAGGCCTGCCTTGCCTCTGGTTTCTTGTTTTGGGTTTCTTCCCTAAGTGTATTACTGCTCCTTAGATGTGGGTTATATGGACACTCTTCCTGTCATTTAAGTTGTTAGTTTTCATGCCATTCTACATGCATCCTTGTAACAACTCTATGAATATAAATGTGAAGTTTTGTAGAAGTATTAATCTTCTCGTGCTCCTTTTGGATAAACCCTCAATTTAGTCAGCTCACCCCCCTCACCGCATTACTCTTCACTGTTATGTATTGAACCCTATGGATTGGAAATTATTGTGGAGGTGGCCAATCCAGAATTTAATAAAGGCATTGTTCGTGCTCATTTTTTTGTCATGGGTTTAGTTGACTATTTGTTGTGAAAAAATGGAAAGAATGTTAAGCCCACTCATTTTTCTGGTAATACAATCTGTCATGTGGAGATATTGGGGTGATGACAACATTGCAAAATCATTGTTAAAGGGACACAACCTACTGTGTGTTCGATTTTGTATGAAAGGAATACCTATGTGGATGAATTATATATGTGTTGAATGAGTTTTGTTAACCATAATGAAAGGGATTTTAGGAGTGTTGATTGAAGTTTCAATTTTGAATTATGTTATAAAAAGGGATCCCTTTTGGGGCCACTTCATGGAACCTTGTGGCGATTTAAAATGTACTGGTGATTATATCATGGACCACAGTCTGTCCTTTCCTCCACTGTTTGTTGTGTTGGATGTGTTTATTAGTATGTTTCTCACTCCTCGACTCTGTTATATACAAGAAATATTATCATTGTTAAATGATTATGGGGCAATAAAATATAAATTGGTTGCTGTGCAAAGGAATTTCTAAGGCAAATAAGAAGCCTTAAAAATAAACACTAGTTTTGGGTTGTTTTTTGGGAAACAGAGTGTTGTTCAATTTTGAAATAGTAAGAGGTGGTGATGGTTAATTAATGGCGAATATGGCATTGTTTGATATATTAATAGAAAAATATCCATGGGAGTTCTTTCCATTATACCATTTTACCCAAAATACACTCCCCTCATTATCCCAATTGCATTTCCAGTCCATGTTCTATTGTTACTAATTTTTAAGGAAAAGTCTGTATGGAAATGAAAGAAATGAAGCAACAGTAATTGATGATTGGTATTCTGAGATATGTTTGGATACAAATTTGATTGTTTTTGTTGATTGCTTGAATAGTATTCATAAATCTCCCCCCCTCCATGAGATCACTTTACGCTAAATACAAACCCTCCATACTCCCAATGACCCTATAAATTCCATGTTCATGTGGCAATTAATAAATTGATTTTTTAAGGATGGATTGCATGCGTCATGTAGTAAATAATAGAGCCAAATCTTGATTTATTTAAGTAGATTTTCATGTACGGGTTATTAAGAACTTTTCATGACTGGTTAAATATTGCTACAGGACGAGTTTTTGCAGTAGGGGCAGTAATGACCCAAATAATAGAGGCATAGGTAACTGGCAACGAGGCTATAAAAGGCCTCAGTTTTCTCACTTCGATGGTGATCCACAAGAGTTAAACTAGTTGTTTCAAGTTGGGTTTTTCAATTTGGTTGGCCATGGTATATTGCATCCCCGACCTGACAGACCCCCATTTCAACCTCCTCAGAATTTTCTCGGCATTCCTATTCCTCCACATGTGTCAATGCAACCCGAAGTCCCCGCTAATGACGGTTGGAAAGAAATTTCCACCAGTCTGTCTCTCACCACTGTGGTTGGCCCACTATGTCATTACCTTTGCCACCACCAATTAATCCCAATGCTCAAATTTCTCACGTTGTTTCGCCAGTACAGTCCTTGCACACCAAGAAAAGATTAAAAATTGATATCCCACAACCTGTGCAGTAAAAAGGAAGAGAAACAACACCCCACTCCAATCCATCCATAGTGTCTGCTAAATCAATGTCTTCGTGTCACCTAAAAGATGACTACTCCCATGTGATCAACAAAATACAACCCCAAGGGCCTAACCAACCAAGGGCTACCCCAGAAAAGTCAAGAGGAGACAACAATGATAAGTGGAAATATGCCTCACACAGAAGCAAATATGGATTTTAAATGTTTTTTTTATGATATTCAGTGATGAAGACAATGTTTAATGATTTTCAGTATATTTTGGACAACAAGCTTTGTTTTGGATATTTTTTGCGGATAAGATGGATATATTGTTTTCTTGAGATATTTACTTAAATTTTGTTGATATTTAAATATTCGATTTAAATGATATCCATGGGATCTACAAGGGTGTTATATGATCCAAATGATAAATTTTGTATGTTATATTTGATGATTGGCAAAGAGAATGATGGGAGTCATAAGGGGTCCCGCCTATTTAGTAATTATTAACTAGACCCTTATTTATATATTATTATTAATTGTTTCTCCCAAAACTAATTAGTTAAGTTAATTTGAATTAACTAAAGAAAGTAATTGAACTATCTCAACTTATTGAGAAAGAATAAAGGTTCAATGAGAGGAAGAGACAAGGGGAGAATATAAGGAGAGCTACAAGACTAAGGTTTGCTCTCTAGCGAGATAGCTTTAGTTTTCATTCATTTCTGATTTTACTTGAAAGTCTAATCCTCTTGTTGACAGCAGGGTCTTATTGAAGGCAGCTGGCTTCAAAACTGAACCATACCATTCAACAACTTGTTTTAAAGGTGTTTGATTTATCTTTGATAGTCTGTGTATTCTTGTTGGTTTATGAATTAATTTTCATGGCTGATAAGGGATATCTTGCAGAGTCAAGTGGCAACATTTTGTGGCAAGTTGATCTAGATCATTAGTTTTAGTTTTATTTCACTGTTAGGGTATTTTTGTATGGTGCCCATTGAAGACTTCTAAATTTCACTTTGGTACATATCCTCACAGGGGTTTGTAAAACATAAATACAGTTTTTATTGCTCAGAGTGAAATAAAATCAGATTATTGCTATGTCTCATACATGTGTTTTCATGAATTGGTTCTTCCTTTCGCATTTGTCTCCATCTTTACTTTATTGTAAAATCTGTATACAGTTATGTATCTTTGTTTAAATTTTATTTTTATATTGCAACATATACAAATCATAAAATCAACCTTGATCCTTTGTAATTAATACTTTTGGATTGAGTGAATGTTTTGAGGCTATAAACCCCAAGTGACATTCCCAATTGTCTTGTCTTAGCCAGGCAAGATCTGCAAATGATTGAGTGAGGTACTCCATCCCTTTTCCTCAACAATCCTATCACACATTTTAAGCCATTAAGGGTAGCACATGCAATGTCTATCACTTGGATCCTACTACATACCAACTCCCAAAATTGAGTTGTAGAAAAGTAACAAAGAAATAAATAATATTTAATTATATAGAAAGTTATTTTTTCCATGTGATACAAGCACCAATAAGAATACCTCTTTCTTAGTTACATGAAACTCTCCATAACATGTGCATTATTAGTAGAAACTATGTAATTTTTTTTTTTAAAGCTTGTTTATCAAGTTTTTTCTTCAACTTTGACTTCAAGAATGATAGTGAAATAAAAATTCTCTCATCCTCCACTAGCTAGATATAATGTTCTTTTAATCTTGGCATCAAAAGTATAATTGCGCTAGAGGAATGCCAATCTCATGTTATTAGGTATCCTATGATGAACACATAGGAACCTAGTGCATAGAACATTTTTCTCTTCGCTTAGATAAGTATAGCTCATTTACCTTTGTAAATAACCGATAAGTCTTTTCAAAGAAAATATAAAATAAACATAGTAGATCATAAAAGGTGAAGATGCTTAAGTCGTGCCACAAAGTGAGAGAAAAAAAAAAAAAAATTCCTTGAACCATCAAATATATAAATAAAATAATAATAATTATAGAAAACACATTGAGCACCCATAGAATAACCCAAGCCATATATTAAGCCTAATACTGCATGTTTGTCAAATAAACATGACAGAAAGATGAAAAAAACTTTTTTTACTCAACAAAGGTCTTTAACTTTAACCCAAACCATTGACTCAACATAAATCATATGAAACCAATAATTGCACAACAAAGGGTTCAATCAAACATCAAATGAAAACTTGAAGCATTCAAGGGACTAACACAATTTTTAACCAAAATAAACCCAAAATTTCAAACTTGAAAAAATGTTTCTGTTATCACACAAGTTGTAGGTTGGGAAAATACCATCCCAACCACCAAAAAGGTGACAAATTTTAGAGCACCTACCCATTGTCACCTTAGGCAGGTGTTCCCATCACTTTAGAGGTGAGGTAGTCACCTCAAGGGTGGAATCTCGATGACCTTAGGGAGGATTGAGACATAAAATGTGATGTATGAACGGATGCCCCTATAATTCAAATTTATAGATGGAAAAGGGAACTTGGTGCTGATTCTTGAGGGTTTTTTGAGGTTTCTAAAGACTCGAGTGACCTTCCAAGAGACAATTCATGCCCGAGACACAAGGAAAACCAAGTATACAATGCAATATATCAAGTGGAAAAGCAAGTTAATATTGTTGTCCATAATAGAAGAAGTTAGTAACAATATATATCAGCAATGAATGGCACAATAAGATGCTAAACAAGTGCTTGAAATCAAGTAAAAGGTGCAAGAGATAAACTAGCTAAACACTAGTGTTACATCAAATTTTACCTAACTCCATGCAACTTGCTTAAATGGCCTTTCCATTTCACTATGCAGACTTGAAGTCCCCTTTTACACCTTATATAGCCCAAAAATAATATTTTTCCACATATATGCGCCCTATCAGTTATACAACAAGCGTATACGCAAGTTGCTCCACTGCAACTAACGTACATCAGGTTTTGTGCTCAAAATTAAAAATAATGTCTGGTTTCCATGCCATGTCACAAGATCCATGATCCTTAACCTTTCATATACTGGAAATGCTCTAAATCGGCCCTTCAATTCCATTTGAAGGCTATAAATTAAGCCATATCCAAGACTTGAGGGATTCAACAATTCAACTTTGAGAACAAAGACACTCTGGAGAAATTTTAGTTCATAATGATTCTGCAACCCTTTGTCCTTGAAAGTATGAACTCCTTGTTCAACCCCCAAGCTCTTCCTTCTTTGTGATGGAGAACCTCATTGACTCATTTATATGAGCTTTCCTTTGGCGAAGGATTGAAGTGGTGGAGGCCCAGTTGGAGGGACTTAGTTTCTCTATTTCGATATGTGTCGTTACATAATTTTATCACCTATGTACTTTTGCTGATTATTTTTAATAGACATACTCTTTTCTTGTCCAATTGACATCTTACAAATATTTGAATTATTATTCCATGGGCATATTTGTCATGTATGTTAATGTATTATGATAATATATATGCTAACATTATATATTATCGTCATATTCTTTCTTATCTTGGTTGTTGAGGACAAGTTACAGATATAAAGCTTTGGGTTGCATGCTCAACGGTGGTCTTCATTGAACATCCAGACGAGGTAGGATCTTGGCCTTGTCTTGTTAGAATTTAATTTATATAGCATACTTGGGATTAGAGTTGATTTCTGCATGTCAATACTTCTTTTGTGGTTTACCCCTTTCCATAGAGAGATTTTCCTCATAACAGAATTGGAGACCATACTGGGGATTGATCTTCTTTTTTATGGTTTGGAGTGTTTTTCTCCTTGATTTTCTCTCTGTTAGCCTAAGTTTCCTTATCTCTTGTTGCTTGAAAACCTATTTTTACTTTGCATACGAGTTTCTTAGCTTAACCCTTTCCCTGGCAGTGTTTTACTGGGTATACACAGTTTTTCCTTGACAGATGCATATATACACAAGTTGTCTTCCTTTAGGGTGCATGTATACACGATTTTTGCTCAAACAATCATGTACATCATCTCTTTAGTCTTGTTGGATGAGTTTGGTGTTTGTTGGGTGAGTTTGGTTGGTTGTTGAGTCTTCTTGGGTCTCTGTCCTGACTGTTAAGTGATTACAGAGTAATATGAAGCCTTCTTATTGTTGAATTTTCATGTGGTATTCTTTCTTATTATCTTTTTCATTGGTTGTCCTTGCACATTGGTCTGAGTGTCTTCTTCTTGGTGTCCTTATTGGCTTGTCTCTTTTTGTTTGCAGTAAGGCACACCTGTGAAGTTGCCATTCAGTCCTTGTGTTTTCTTTTCTTTATATCGAAAATACAAAAATATTTTCTTATTTTGCATTATTTCATTTTCACTTTTGATTACATTACATTGATTTTGACACATGTAGAGAGACTGCATTTCATTGAAATTGATTGCATTGGAAAAATTGCATTTAGAAGCATACCATCTCTTTGAAATTCAAGACTAGTTCTTAGAAGTGTTTTTATATTTGCTTCTTTTTATATGTCAAGTCGTAATACCATCAGTTTCATGACCACACCACTTGAGTAAGCAGAAGCCATTAAAATTAACATTGATTAATCAAAATTGAGTAGAAAAGATTTTATTTTTTAGGGTGCACAAATAAGTATAGGACACAGGGCCTTGGAATATGATTTTGTTAGTAAACTTCTCCAAGGCTATTAAACTAAACATATGTGTTTGACTAGGGAGTGGTGAAATCCATTGCGTAATTAGTGACTTCAGGAGGCTCCGCTTACACTGGAGTTAAGATTGTGGTCGCGTGAAGTTGGTTGCAGAGATATCCCTCTAATACCTTCTTAGCGTTAGAGATATTTATGTGGTTCTATTCGTATTTGGGGGTCTTTCTGGTACCTTTATCTCCGTGAGAGGTGGCACTTTCAATATTTTAGGATTTGTTACCATGCCGATACGGTGGACTGAACTTACAATTGTTTGCCTGCACATTAGTTATATTGTGGTGACTCTAGTTTCCTGACATAGGTAGACACATATGTTACTTGCAAGGGTTATTCTGCAGGTACCCAGAGTCAGATAAGGGTCGGAAAACACATATCCTTTATGGAGGATTACCTCTCTGGGGGGATCTGACAGACTACATTGTTAAGCTCACAAGGGCCCTTATAACTGATTCTCATACCTCCAATATTTTGAAGGGAGTCTAAGGACCCTCTTGGGTGAGACATACTTACTATAGTGAGGGAGGCCCCTTTTCAGCCACTATATCTTGTTTGTGTGCATTGGCCTTTTTTACTTTATTTTGGTGTGCTCTTTGATTATTAGTTGGCCCTAGGATTTGGTTTTATATCTCGAGTCTTGAGTCACCGTGGAGAAAGACCAGCCTCCTCGCAGGTCTCGTCATTTGTTGAATTTATCTCAACATCTTGATTCTTTACCGAATTTTCCTTCAAAAAAGAATAAAGTTAATAAACATGGTACATATATCTCCACCTCCCAGACTTGTGATGATCTAGTTATGAGTACAAAGTCAAACCCGAATGTCATAGGGAGTCCCTTGACTCCTATATCTTATGTGATTAGTGGGATCCCTTCAACTCCTTCATCCTCGACGGTGGGGGTGTCGAAGATCCTCGCCTCTAGTGCTACCCAACCTGTGGGTTCTACTTGACCCATAGGAACAAACCCTTTTGAATCTCTTTTTGGTATTCCATGTCAAAATTCTCAGTCAATACGGGTATGGTGCCCATACAACCTTTTATGAATCAGTTTGGAGGAGGATATTATCCCACCGGATAGGGACATGGCATATACCATAACCTTGGATGGCCTGCAATCCCTCAGGCCCAATTTTTCTTGGGAGCATGGGCTCAGATGTTGCAACCCTGAATCCCTTTTCTAGCCACGCTTAATCTACCAGATTTGTCAAAATTAATGAATGACCATGTGCATCAAGATCCATTATGTCCCCCCGTCCCCACCAAGATTCCTTCGGACATTCCAAAATTCAAACTAAAAGACTGGCAAGGATCTGGGTGATCATGTCACTACTTTTCATATTTGGTTCTCATATAACTCCCTAAATGATGATTATATTCTATTGAGAATATTTCAATGCACCCCAATGGGCATCGCCGCAAAATGGTACATTGAGATACCAGGGGGAACATACAAAACTTTAATCATATGGTTTTTGTCTTTCCCAACCACTTCCAGTTGTTGGTTCATTATGATGTCAACATAGAACTTTTGTCGGCCCTCCGCCAAGATAAATCCATGCATATCTCGAACCATATCCAAGAGTGGCATAGACGGAAGAGGTTAATCAAAGCCTACCTTCCTTTAGAGTTTCTTTTGGAGTGGTTCCTTAAGTCCTTATTGCCTTATATTTCGAAGGATGTCTCTACATCCATAGTAACATCTGAGGAAGAAGCTATTTTGAAATCCTGACAATTGGAACTCATGTATAATCAATCTGAGATGTTGTATGAAATTATTCCTCACACGTCGCGGTCAAACTATGACCCTAGAAAAAATATTGGACCTCATGCTGATG
Source organism: Picea glauca (assembly GCA_000966675.3). NCBI lineage: Eukaryota > Viridiplantae > Streptophyta > Pinopsida > Pinales > Pinaceae > Picea > Picea glauca. Next base: position 27,188 of record JZKD02S1722564.1, read on the forward strand.
GCATCATAGGCTCTACAAATGCAAGTCTATAGACTTGGTGACACACTAGTTGAAATATTTGTCTCTAAGCCAACCTATAGTAGGACAATCTTCAACTTCATCCTCCACTCCCACTCAGTCGACAGATGTGCATTATATACAGTCGTCGGCTAACCCAAATAGTAACCAACAACCAAGAGGGAATTAAAGGAAAGGACAAGGTAATAATCACAATTGTGGGAAAAATAATAATAAAGCCAAGGAAGACACTAACAATGATAAATCGAATAATAATGTTGATGATGGAAATAAAGAAAAATGGAAGGTGAAGTTTCCTTTTAAAAATTGTAAAGATGATCACCTTACCCATCTATGACCCAAAATCGAGGAAGCCTCGAGGCTCTTATCATAGCCACCTGTTGTGCTGAAAAATATGTTTACGCATAATCGACACATGGCCTTGGGGACCCCCAACATTGTAAATGTGTCGAACAAGAGTCAAAACCCCTCGACACATGAAGGTGGCCATCTATGTGTCAATATAGTCAAGTCTCAGATTGATGTAGCCATTCGATCTCATGATTATGGTTCTTCATAGAAAATTGTAGGTCCAGTGTCTCCTCCTCCTCTGGAAACACCCTTACATATCGAAAATTAAGATCCTCTACCTCGTATTATGAAAGGAGTACTAAAGCGCTCTGCCCACAATCTCGATTATCGAGTTGCCTGAAACTATTCAATTGTCGAATATCTAGGCCAAAACCCTTGTGCGATGTCAAATTTTGATCTGGATTTGATGAGAAGAATGAAATGAATACAAATTATTATCAAAATATTCTTAACACAAAATACCATATATACAATAAAATGGTTTCTATTCAATAAGGAAATAAGCTGAAACTGTAAAATGGAGCGGAAAACAAGCTTGCTAGAATGGTGGCGGCTTATCTCCGAGAAGAGATGTGACGTTTGCACTCATTCACCAAAAGATGATTACAGTGAGGCTCTCAATGCCTTTTTACAATAACCAGGAATGTCAAAAACCCTAGACATCCAAAAACCTAACCCTAGGAGATGAATCGCCAAAAGTCATGTGCACCCCGTTTGGGTAAGTTAGTACATCAACTTCTCGAGGTTGTAAATTTTGCATACAATCTCCGTTTTAGGCACACGATAGCCTGTTTGAAAGGTCTATCCGAGGAATACACATGTTAATGAGGTGAGCCCTAGATATTTTGATTGTCGCGAGCCCTAAAAACATTGTTTAGGGCCTCAAAAAGGCCCCAGAAGTCAGGGACCTGAAAACTAGGAAAAAATTGTCGAACTGGAAAAATTCCAAAATGAGTCAGTTGGAATAGGTGGGAGGCCACCAACATCCATCTGGATCAATCCTACTCCCTTAGGAAGAAATGGTATCCATTTCATTTAGTTCCCCCATTATATGAAAAAATTTCCACTGAATTTGGCCCCAGGTGAGCCACTTGCCTTGGTGCAGGAGCTGCCCTACTTTGACAACTCGATAAAGTTGGATCCTTTGTTGGAAAGTTCCCTTGACCTGTTTGTCCACAATATGATCACTGGATGTATTTTGTATGCAGTCAGGGTTGAGCTATGTTAGTGTCATTTTTTCTGCTATCTTTGAGGCGTCCAATAATGGTGGGAAATAATGTTGAAGGAGATCCACGTTGAACACTAGGTGCAGGCCAAGGAAAGGAGGAATGTTGAGCTCAAAATCATTATCACCCACAACCTTAGTGATGGTGTATGGCCCATAACATAGTGGGTGAAGCTTCCAATGGGGTCCGGTGAGGCGTTATTTATGCAAATGCAACCAAACTTTGTCGCCCACCTGAAACTTATGTGGCACATGGTGTTGATCATGGAGCTGCTTGTACTTATCATTGGACTTCTGTAGGATATCCTGAACCTGCTGACGGATGTGTTGTATCCTCTCAATGAACCGGTTGGCTTTGTCAGCTTCAGTTGGAGCAGGATATGAGTCGGACGAGGTGACCGCAAGGGGTAGTGCAACATCTATGGGACCTAATGGTTGGAATCCCAACCCCACCTAAAAGGGGTTATGGCCAATGCAAGGATCAGTTGTAGCTATGCTGGACATAAGGAAGAATCTCATCCCATGTGTGAGTGTGCTTGGAATTATACATGCACAGGATATGCACGATCATTCGATTTACGACCTCGGTTTGGCCATTTGTCTAGGGGTGGAAGGTTGTGGATTTGTTGAGCTTGGTGTCCAGCAGTGACCATAGGATCAACTGGAATGTGTTGAGAAATCGTTTGTCCAAATATGAGACAATGGTTTGTGGGATTCAAAAATGTACCCAGACTCGTTCAAATAAGAGCTTGGCAGTGGCCTCTGTTGTGATGTTATTCTTGCAGGTGGCCATAATCGCCATCTTAGAAAAGTGATCAACAACCACAAAAACACAGTCATTTCCCCGCTTAGTGGATGGGGGGCTCGACATGTAGTCCATGGAGATGTATTCCCATGACCTATCAGGAGTAGGAAGAGGGGTGTACAAGCCCTATTTCTTAGTGGTCAGTTTGGAAATAGTGTAGGCAATGCAGGATCTGATATACTTATTGACCTCCTGTCAAAGTTTCGACCAGTAGAAATGTTTATGCAACATTGTCACTATTTTTTCGATGCCAAAGTGTTCTGCCACCTGGCTATAGTGGGATTCCCAGATCATCTTCGTTCACTCTCTTGATGGAACAAAAATATTGCCCATATGACACAACATCCCATCCTGAAGATGGAAATTAGTGACAATTGTGTTTGCACCCAACATTTGGTAGGTGGTGGCAAAGTTTGGGTTTGTCTCATAGAGTTGGGGCCATCTAGAGGTATCATAGCCCCAAGAGTATAACACCATGGTGAGTATCATGACTGGCGTTCTGCTGAGGAAATCAACGATGTGGTTGGTGCTTCTTGTTCTATAATTGATGTTGAGGTGGAATTGCTGCAAGTATGTGGACCACTTCTGATGGCAGTCATTCTACAATTTGCCTTGTGTCTACATGAACTACAGTGGCTTATGATTAGTGTGAATAACCATCACCTTCCCAAGAATGCAATGTCTCCATTGGCAATGAGATTTCATAATGGAGTACATTTATTTGTCGTAAGTAGGGTAATTACAGATAACATCTGATAGTATATCACTATGATAGGCCACGAGGTGGCCATGCTAAGTGAGAATGACACCCACAACATATTTTGAATCATATGTCTCGATCTCAAAGGGTTTTTATAGGTCTGGTAGTGAAAGTATTGGGGTTGAGCACAAGCGCTGCTTCAAATCATCGAACTCTTATTGTTGGGACCGACCCCACACAAATTTTTCCTTACCACCACCCCTGGTTACTTGGATGAGGACCCATGCTATATGGGAGAATCCCAACATGAACCTATGGTAGAAATTGGCAAGGCCCAAGAAGCTCCAAAGCTCAGTGAGTGTGGTAAGGGCTGGACAACCATGGATGAATTGGATATTGTCTAGATCCACATGTACATCGTGATGATAAAAAATGTAGCCTAGGTAATGGACCTTGTCCATGCTGAAGGATCATTTTTCCAAGTTGGCGTATATCTTGTGCTGTCGTAGGGTGTGCAAAACCTACTGAATATGCTGCAAGTGTTCTTCTCAAGTCTACTTGTAAATGAGAATGTCATCTAGATAAACCACTACAAAAGTATTGGTGATTAGTCGCAAGATATCATCCATCATCCTCATGAAAGTGGCTGGAGCATTTGTCAAGCCAAAGGGCATGAACAATCATTCGAAAAGACCTTCCTTTGACTTGAAGGCGGTCTTCCATACATATTTCTGTTCTATCAGGACCTGGTGGTAGCCACATTTAAGTTCAATATTATTGAAGTATTTTTCCCCCGTGAGTTGATCAAGGAGGTTGTCGATTCAGGGAATCAGGTACTGGTTTCTGACTATGATTTTAGTCAGGGCCCAGTAATCAATGCAGAGATGCCGGGTTCCATCTTTCTTCTGTACCAACACGATTGGGCTCCCACAAGGTGATGATATGAGACAGATGTGCCCCTTGTGGAGTAGTTCTTGGATCTTCTTCTTTATCTCCTCATTCTCTAACAAAGAGCAGTGGTAGACTGGCCCATTGGGAAGAAATGTGATGGGGGTCAAATCGATGGGGTGCTTGACATGACAGTGCAGAGGTACCTCGGTAGGTGAGGAGAAGATATCCGAGTATGCTTCCAAGACCTTATCCACTTGCTTCTGCTGTGTCGAGAGGTCAAACGCGGAGACCCTGGATGTGGTCGCAATCTTTCTCTTATTCTAAGATCGAATCACGAAGAAGACAAACTTCCTCGTCTGAAAGATGACCTTCTTGCATTGCTTGGCAGCGATCAAGGAAATAACACTAGGTGGGACTGCCTCTGGTATCCTGTACAATTTCTTGTTCAAATTAATAATAACATTGTGAGGCCTAGACTCATGCATAATATGTAGTTTCCATAAATATGGTTGGCCCAAAAGAACATTACAAACTTCAAGAGGGGAACCATTACACAATACCTCATCTTTGATGGGCTTAATTCCTTATGACAAGTGACATTGTTGGCTTCCTTGGTAGAGCCATCCGATGGTGTAGGAATGCGGGTGTAGTGTTGTTAACAGGGCGAGTTGCTTGACAACCTCTATTGATATTAGGTTCTTCTGGATACAACTATCAACGATAAAGTGCAGCGGGGTACCCTTCACCCACATCAGTGAATGAAAAAGGTGCTTGCCTTCCTCTGGCTCATCTGGTTCATCAGGTTGGAGCTTGATGGTAGCAATGGTAGCATTGGGTTCTACATCAATGATCTGTCTCCCCCTTTCTTGTTCTGACTTAGAGTCGGGACCCACACCTGATTCAAAGGCTTTCACCTCAGCCACCAACAACTGCTTTAAGCGACAATCATTAGTGTTATGACAGGGGATCTTATGGAAGTCACACCACTTCTCTGTATGTTTCTTTATCTTTTTGGTGTCCTTCTTTGCTTGCGTCCTAGACTGGTTGTCCTAAAGCGGTCCGTCTTTTCTCTTTCCTTTGTTCTGTGGGTTGGGTCGTCCTTTCCTAGATTTTACTGTGAGGGGTTCCTAGGCCAAATTGTTGCATCTTTTATGTGATATTCTGCTCAATTTTGATGACATATCAGTAGGCTGCGCACAAGGATGAGATGTCTAGAAAATCCATTTCGGCCTAGATGTATCTATACAGACCGCCACAATACTTGAGCACTAGATGTCACTTAGAATCTTTGATACCCATCTTGGTGCGCAAGGTGTGGAAGATATTTGTGAACATCAGGCATTGCTTGGTCTCTTTCCTGTCGTAGTGTGGTCCATTTTGTATACAGATCATTATAACTTCCAACGTGGTAGTATTGTTTGTTAATATAATCTTTGAAGGACTCCCATGTGATCCTGATTATAAATAATGAGGGTTCCTCTGTTTCATTCTGCTCACAAAAATTTTCCCACCAATCCTTGACATGGGGAATGACTTTGAGGAGCGAAAAAGTTATATTTTCTCTATTTGAGAAGTTATGGATAGAGAAATACCCTTCTATCAGATTCAACCATTTATCTACAACATATGCATCTGTCTAACCTTCAAATATAGGAACATCGAAGTTTATTTGTACCTTGAAGGGGGCGGCGCCTTCGTTTGAGGAAGATGCATTTCCTGTTGGTAGCCACCGAAGGATTTGCACAAAACTATCCATCATCTCATTCCTTTGTTGTATGAGGGATTCCTTGAGAAACATTTTGAAGGGATCTCATGTCCCATTGTATTTATTTTCTCCCACTTTGAGAGGTCTCTTGGGCATGCGCGAGCTTTTTTCCTCAAGAGAAACAAGCTTGAGACCCAATTCTTTGTACCCTAACCTCGTTGGGGACATGCATTAAGAGGGACAAGGAGAAGACCAATCTGATATCACTGATCCAGATTTTATGAGTAGAACGAAATGAATACAAATTATTATCAAAATATGCTTAATACAAAATAACAGGTATACAATAAAACTGGTTTCTATTCAATAAGGAAATAAATTGAAACTGTAAAATGCAACGAAAAACAAGCTTGCTAGAATGGTGGTGGCTTATCTCTGAGAATAGATGTGATGGTTGCACTCATTCTCTAGAATATGATTACAATGAGGCTCTCAAGGCATTTTTACAATATATAGGAATGTCAAAAACCCTAGACATACAAAAACCTAACCATAGGAGATGAAGCACCAAAAGTCATGTGGGCTTCGTTTGGGTAAGTTAGCACATCAACTTCCCGGGGTCATAACTTTTGCATATGATCTCCATTTTAGGCACACGATAGCCCGTTGGAAAGTTCTATTTGGACTACACATGATTCCTGTGGCGAGCCCTAAAACCATTGTTTAGGGAATCAAAACGACCTTGGAAGTCAGGGACCCAAAAAATAGGAAAAAGCTTTTGAACTGGAAAAATGCCAAAATGAGCCAGTTAGAATAGGTGGGAGGCCATCGACATCCATTTGGATTAGCTTTGGAGGTGCTCCAGATGTGTCCTTCATATAGGACTTACTTGTTATCTACATTAGGAGCTCTAGATTCATGTGGCTCGAAGGTTATCAATTTTGACGTCACATATGTTAGGCCTCACTTACCTTACTATGTGGCCTTTCAAATCCATGTGGAGTACATGAAAATTACCATCAAACACATTGTAATTGATGAAGGTGATGCGATGTGTGTGGTGTACCTAACCTATTGGAAATATATTGGCTCTCTGAATCTATCCCAATCTATGACTATGTTGACAACATTTGATGGCCATTTGTTTCGACCCCATGGAATTATTCCCATTTTTCCAATCCAGTTAGGTGGGAAGACAATAGAGGTTGACGTCGAATTGGTTGATGCACCCCTCGACTATAATTCATTACTAGGGTGTAATTGGACTCATGCCATGACATACGTCATGTTGTCTGTTTTCTGCACTTTATGTTTTCCTCATGAAGGGAAAATAGTGATGATTGATCAATTTTCCTTTGCACATGCTATTCCCAATGCATCGGTTGGACCTTTGGTCCCTGTGATTGACAATTATCAGCAGGAAACTCAGGATGTTGGTGTCAGAATGTATTCCTCTCTGATGGGTAGATTTTAATTCATGGCACCGATTCACCACATTCATGCCGTTTCCAGCGAGTGTTCGTTGTCGATGAGGTTCATTCCTTTCTCTACTTCGTATTTCAACGATCCTTGGACCCTACCTTCCCTGACTATGTCATACAAAATTCAGTTGTACATTGGGATGGAAATTCCACTTTCAACGACAGAAGTTGCGTATCAGTCTATTCTTGACGCTACTGCTTACTTGGATCCTTCCTCCTTGCAAACAAATGAGGTGGATTTAGTTCTAGAGCCCGCATGGGTCGTTCAATCATCTTGTTCACATGATTTCCTCGACGATAAATTACCTCTGGATGAAACCATCTTAGAGGCCATGTATGGTCCTGATAGGCCTTGGGATGATATGCATCATTGCCCTTATTTTATCCTATAACTTGTTAAGATCGAACAAGATGACTTTAGATCTACCTTGAGTGAGATGGTTGGTCATGTTGCGGTTCCATTAGATATGCATGGTATTTATGTTGAAGGAAACATGGTGAATATTTCTCCTACCGTCACGATAAACATCTCTCGTATTCCTGGAAAAATTGAGAACGTATATATCGGTGTGGATTGTTCTTCTGAAGAAATTCAGATCTACACCGATCTTTTCAAAGAGTTTCACGATGTATTCACTCGATCGTATAAAGATATGACATGGATTGACCGCAGCACTATCGAACATGAGATTAAAATCTATTCAGATGCCAAACCTATTCGAGAACATCTTACAGTTGTTAATCCTAGGAAGGCCCCTGTTATTAAGGTAGAGGTAGAAACACTACTTAATGTTGGCTTCATCTACCCGGTTCCCTTGACTGAATCAGTGTCCAACCCCATTCTAGTAAATAAAAATCAAGGAACTATTCGCGTATGTATGGATTTTCGAGACTTGAACAAGGCTTTTCCTAAAGATAACTTCTCGACTCCTTTCATTGATCATATTCTTGATGAGTGCATGGGAAGTGAAGTCTTTTATTTTATGGACAGATTTTTAGGGTATAATCAAATTCAAATCAAACCCGAAGATCAACATAAGACGGTGTTTATTTGTCCTTGGGGTACTTTTTCATACCGGAAAATGCCTTTCGGCCCTAAAAATGCCGGAGCAACCTTCCAACGTGCCGTGAACTTTGATTTTCATGATCTCAAGCATATTATCGAAGCTTACGTAGATGATATTGTTGGTCACTCTTACAAGATAGTAGATAATTCCGCTCACCTCCGATTAGTATTTGAGATATGTTGTTACTATCACATTTTGTTGAACCCTCACAAGTGCATATTATGCATTGTTTTTGACCATATTTTATTATTCTTAGTGTCTAATCATGGGATCTTGGTAGATCCTATGAAGGTTGAGGCGATACTTCGATTGCCTCCCCTGTGCAACATTAGACAACTTCAAGGTTTACAAGGGAAGGCTAATTTCCTGCGTCGGCTCATAGTGAATTATGCCAATTTAACTAAGGCATTCATGTGCCTTTTGAAGAAGGATACTCCATTTATATGGGGTGAGAGAACCCAGGAATCCTTCGATGCTCTTAAGAAATCTTTGGTATCGACACCTCTGTTGAAGCCTCCCGACTACAATAGATACTATTTTCTTTATATCCCCGCGTCCGAAGGGATGGTTGGTATGGTTTTGGTTCAGCAGGATGATGAAATCCATGAGCACCTTGTCTACTACCTCAGTCAAAACCTAGTTGGTCCTAAACTTAAATAATCTCACGTAGAGAAATTATCCTTGGTCATCGGACATGCGGTTAAAATATTACAACATTATATATTACTTTGCAAAACTACCGTATTTGTGGATATCAATCCATTTCAATATGTCCTCACCAGGCGTATCATGGGGGGGGGGAATACAATAAGTGGATTGTTATTTTTCAAGAATTTCATCTCGATTTCACTTCGGCGAAGTCTAAGAAATCACTAGTTTTTGCCGAGTTGATAACAGATTTCCCTCGACTAGATGAGGAAATTTTTCAGGATGATTCGTTTGCGGATGAACATATCTTCCTTATCTTGTCTTCGGACCCTTGGTATGGAGACATTCTAATTTATCTTCAAACCTTGAAGATACCCCAACATATGTCGAGAGACAATCGAAGATGTATACATCATCAGGCTAAAAACTACCTTATCATCGATGAAACGTTGTATCATCGAGGAGTATATAATATTTTATGGAATTGTTTGAATCACGAGGAAGTTGAATATGTTCTCAATGACTATCACAGTTGGGCTTGTAGTGGTCATTTAACCAGGCTTGTGACAACCCAAACAATATTTCGAGCCGATTATTTTTGGCCGTCAATTTTTAAATATTGTGTTGAAGCGGTCAAGAAGTGTCACCATTTCTAGGTGTTCGCTCGGAATATGTGCTCGCACCCAGCCCCTCTTCACCCAGTCATCACCGTCAGTCCCTTCACTAAGTGGGGGGTATATTTTATGGACTATAACCCAACTTCGGCTAGGGAACACCAACATATTATTATGGCCATGGATTACTTTACTAAATGAGACCATGCCTACCATTAAATCTAATGGTAAGACTTCAACTTTCTTCATATTCAACCAAATTATAGCCTGGTTTGGAATCCCAAGAGATATTTTCATTGATCATGGAAGTCATTTTCAAAATGAAATGATGAAAGAGGTAGCATCAAAATTGGGGTTTAAGCACGGTCATTCTTCCCCTTATTATCCCCAGGAAAATGGAGAAGTAGAGGCGGTGAATAAATCTCTCAAGACCATCTTGCAAATAAATATCAACCAAAGTAAATCTGATTCTTTACCCTGCACTTTGGGCATATCAAACCTCGGTAAATAATTCCACTGTTTTTTATCCTTTTCAGTTAGTACATGGAGTGGAGTCGATTCTTCTGTTTGAATGTGAAATCCCTTTCGTTAAGTTGGAAATTGAGCTCCTACCTAACACATCCGATCTTGAAGAATGCCTCGTACACTTGGAGCGTCTCAATGAGAAGCGTCGAGATGCCTCTACAACTATTAAAAAAAAAATGACATGTCAATGTTCAATATGATAAGTCTATCTATCCTCAACAATATGTTGAGGGCGACTTGGTTCTCCTTTATGACCAAGCCAAAGAACCATTAGGGGTGGGAAGTTCAACCCCATGTGGAATGGTCCTTATATCGTATGATGTGTCTTAGATAAAGGAGCCTATGAAATGGAATATTATGAAGGGAATATTTTGGATGAGCCCAGAAGTGGGCTCTACCTTAAAAGGTATTATGGTTGATCCCTCAAGCTTGGGCATGAACTTTTGTATACTAGTGTATCTTAGTGTATATACATCTTTTTCTTTGTGTCATCGACTTTCTTGTCAAGTTTTCCCTTAGTTCTAGTCATCATACACGGAACATGGCTTCGGTCGCTTGGGTCATTTACTCACCCGAGGGCCAACTGGTGTCTTTAGGTGTCATTCATCTAGAGTCATCAACGAATAATGTGGTTTAGTATAACGTTGCTATATAGATATTACGTGACACAATTTGACATGGTGTTTGGTATTTAGAGTTTCACCTGGACTCCTAGCTAGTCGTATTTTAGTTGAACGACAGTTACTGTGTGCAAGATCCTACTCTACTTCGACGATTCCTATGGATACGACTTTTGGAACGATACTTTGATTTTCTTACTTATAATCACATACCTAGAATTTCTAATCATGTATCTGATGCATATGTTAATTATATTTTAGATAGGCATTTGTCACATAAATAAGTAAAGAAAACACTTTCCTACATGTACACATTGTAACATGTATAAGTAAATCCAAAGACCAAAATTTTTATATTTCATCCTTTCGAGTTCAAAAAATATGCTGTCATAGTACAAAATGGGGCTTACACCCTCAAAATACATATATGTTCGGTATATAATATTACCATGGCATCTACGTATGTGTCACTAGATGCATATCATGATATCAAACTATGACGTTTTCAAGACGTCGGAAGAGTCACCCCCACACACGGGGTACACCCACCACCTGCTGTTGCATCACCTCTGGAAGATCCTCCACTTGAACCATAAAAATCATGTGTGTCAATCGAGATAGGTTCTGCTGCACATTCTACACCACTCTCTTCACATCTCCACTTTCTTTCTCATCTCCTCAACCCCTCTATCAATCCCTATGACTATCATGAACCTACATCTGCGTAACAAAGCAATTATTAATACTTGATACCATACACAAATATTTGTGTTTTTTTATTTTTATTGAAAAACACAAAAAAATGAAATATATAAAAACATTTCTTACCAATATCACCATAGGTGAAACTTGGTGGCAAAGGCATGTTTGGATTCCCTCTGTAGTCGATCTCATCATAAGGGTAGTCGTCAATGGCTATAACCTGTCGGTGCCACCAGAAAAATAACTCATCATTGTAATGGGTTGGCACCCTACCACCTCCTATCCACCTCATCATGTCGGTCCACCATGAAATGGTTGGATCACGTTGTCCATGTGTTGTAATCTCTACTCTGGGGCTCAAGCCTAGAACTCTCTCAAAGAAAAAACTACAAAGAATTGATGCAAATATGAAATTTTTCATTTTCCCTTGTTTGCAATACGTCAACTGTCTCTTCATGTTAGCCAACAATGAGGTACACTAGTCATAAAAAATGGGTCTTAAACACTCCACCACATAGAACATAAGTGGCCTTGATTCTTGGTGCAACAAGGCCGACCCCGAAATCCATGTGAGCACAAGCACAATGATATTTAAGCTTAGGTTATCGATCACCCTGATTGGGAGTTGGCTCCCTACTTTATCTGTGCCTGCAACATAGTGGGTAGAGATGTACTACTCTATAGTCATACCACCCCCACACCCTTGGGCATTTAGATTCACTACCTTGCGTTGACGAGACAATCCTGTGATGAAGTATATGTCGTTCACTTCAATCTTCAATGTTTTCCCATCGAGGTTGAAGAACTTTGTCTCCGGATCCCACTAATTTACTAGCAATTGGAGTAACCTCACTTGATCCCTCATTCCCTTAAGAGCCCAAAATTTATAAAGGCCACATCTATTTAGATATTGTTGGGCCCTTGCATCCCTTCCCACTACTGCATCTATATCTTCATTCTCCCTATCCCTCCATTCAATCACCATCCTACAAAAGAGAAACCATTTTTTGAGTTAAAACCTTTCAAAAATGGTGTTCACGGACTTGTATGTGGGATAACTTGGTACCGGTCGCGTATAGGGCTGCATATACCTCTGTAGGCTTCGATTTTTCTATGTATATGGGGTCATATACATGACCCAATGAACTGTCACCCGTGTACGCTCTATTTTCCATGTTACGCCCTCTAACACTAAAACATTGGGGCCTAAAATTGAAATTTAAACCAATATTGAAATTAAAGTAGAGGGGATGGTCACTTACTTGGTCCATATGGTTGTTGAACTATTGACCGTAGCTCCCACGATAGACACTTGAAGATCATTGGGAAAATGGCCTAAATTCCCTATGTGGGTGAAAAAACTCAAATGGTTTGGTAATGGTCTATTTTTACTATTAGTAGAATTCTTTTACCCGCTTCCTATAGTTTGTGCTAATTTTTGACCTTATGGACTAATAGTGCAGTGTAAAGACTTGGTTTTTGGTGGTTTTGTCCAAGATTTTTTGTGGTTTCCAGCATCATACATCTCGTTCATGCCTTTAAAAGGTTTATTATTTCACTGGCATATAGGATAGGTTTTCACTATGTTTTTCACTCTTGCATCATCCTATGACCATTATCCATACACCCTAGCTATGAACCCTTTTATTAGCGACACAAAACTTTCTTACTACTATTAGAAGTGTCGTTATTAATTGGTAGAGGCTTACCAAAAATGGGTGTCCTAGTTAGAGCCTCTGTTCCATTTGGTGCCCATGCAAAATTTATTCCATAGGACCGAGAGTTCCTTATAGTTCTGATATGAATTTGCATTCAAATCCCATATTCTTACTCACAAACATTCTCTTCATTCTCTCTATCCATCCATTCAGTCACCATCCTACAAAAGAGAAACCATTTTTTGAGTTAAAACCTTTCAAAAATGGTGTTCACGGACTTGTACGCGGGATAACTTGGTAACAGTCGTGTATGGGCTGCATATACGCATGTAGGCATCAATTTTCCTGTGTATATGGGGTCATATACACGACCTGATGAACTGTCACCCACGTACACCCTAGTTTCCATGTTACACCATCTAACACTAAGAGATTGGGGCCTAAAATTGAAATTTAAACCATTGAAATTAAAGTAGAGGGGATGGGCACTTACTTGGTCCAGACGGTTGTTGATTTGTTGACCGTAGCTCCCATGATCGACACTTGAAGATCGTGGGGAAAATGGCCTAAATTCCTTATGTGGTTGAAAAAACTCAAATGGTATGGTAAAATGGTCTATTTTTACTATTAGTAGAATTATCTTACCCGCTTCCTATAATTTGTGCTAATTTTTGACCGTATGGACTAATAGTGCAGTGGAAAGACTTGGTTTTTGGTGGTTTTGTCCAGGATTTTTTGCGGTTCCCAGCATCATACATCTCGTTCATGCCTTCATAAGGTATATTATTTCACCGACATATAGGATATGTTTTCACTCTGTTTTTCACTCTTGCATCATGTTATGACCATTATCCATACACCCTAGCTACGAACCCATTTATTAGCGACACAAAACTTTCTTAGTGCTACTAGAAGTGTCGTTATTAAGTGGTAGAGGCTTACCAAACATGGGTGCCCTAGTTAGAAACTCTGTGCCATTTGGTGCCCATGCAGAAGTTATTGCATAGGACCGAGAGTTCCTTGTAGTTCTGATATGAATTTGCATTCAAATCCCATATTCTTACTCACAAGAATTCTGACTTGTACCTATGGGACTCCCCCCGAGTCTTGGTTAAGCTCTTTTCTGACTCTTGAAAAAAAAAATATTGTTGAGTGAACTTTTCTCTTTCACACTCGTTAAATAAATTTGAAAGGACGTCTATTTGGTATAAGTTTAACTCTTTTCCGGACCAAGTAGACTACTTACGAAAAAGGAATACTTTAGTTACCATTGGCTAGAATATTTCTCATGGGTATTATTTTATACTTTTTCAGACCTAGTGGACTAAATCTGCAAAAAAGGACATTCTTTGGAGTTAAGTTGTAATCTCAGTCCATGATCCTGTTTGTAGTATTGAGTCTATTGTTGTTTCCCGCTTTCTCATTATAAGCCTCTTACCTCAACAATTTGCATCACTAGCCAAGAAGAGCCTTCTATATATCCTTTGCAGCTTGACACCTTGTACCGTAAGAGGAAACATTCCCGTGAGGGTCCATGCCCCACATGCACTTTCTTTCATTGAGCATGGGTATGTTCCATTGTTTGGAGCTATCTATACCCATTGTTTGGAGCTAGCTATACCCATTGTTTGGAGCTAGTTTCTTACTTGCGACACTCGTTTCCTCTCTTGTATCTTAACATTTATTTGCCTATGAAAAAACAAAAAAAGACAGGCGGGAAACGTTTGGGTTTAGCATGACCTTAGGAAGTTGATATTTTTACTTAGAGTTTACTCCTCTGACCGATTATTCTTCCAGTCCCTATGGAGAGTTTTTTTATGCCTCCTGAATCATGAATTTTTATCATCAAGTCTATGCTTCCCGAGTTATGCATATGTCTCATGTTCTTGTTCAAAGGAAGTCTATAAGCCTGTATCGACCATTTATCACAACTCTTGACTTTTCATGTTGTCCATACCCTTAGTGTATCTCAGATTCAAATGAAGTTTTATTCCTACCATGCACCCTGGTCCTACTTTCATTATGGGTAGGTAACCTTGAATGCAAAAATTGACATCTCCTCATTGGTCACTGAATGGGGGGTTTCCTTTGTGTTCGATGAAAATAAATCTATTCACACATTGGGATTTTTGCAGTGTCTTGGATTCCATTAGCCTTATTGGTCGTTTCCTTGCCTTTGTTGGTAGTTTTACTTATTGGATGCTATTCATAGGGTCTCTTTCATGCACTACTTGCATGCAGTGCATGCGAGGAATTCACAAAGTCGTTTCTTTGTGAATATCCTATTCATCCAAGGTCCTCCTAATAATCAAGCTATTGCTTTGTACCTCATTTTGAATGATGAGAGATTCCCTAATGTTGTCCTTTCAGCAGGTCTCCTTCCATCGAATTCAGCTCATCTATTTTGGAAACGAGACCTAGAGTCTTATGAGTACCTAGAGGCTTGCAGTCATCAGTGGCAGGTTCTCCTGCCATTGACAGTTGGGAATGCATCAATGTCTCTTGATCGATGGATTATTCAAGTGTTTGACCTCAAAAACCTTATTCACTGACCCAGGTGGATATTGGTGACCACCCACATTTTTCAATTGGCTCAAAACAATTTTCTGGCAATTTTGGCAATTTACTATTTTTAGCAGTTTTTAACTTTCGGGGCCATTTTGAGGGCCCAAATGAAGGTTTTTAGAGATATAGGTTCTCAATGATATCCAAAGGCATGATTTATCCCCCAAAATGAATCTCCTTGATAATACCTTTCCAACGAGCTATCACACGCCTAAAACAAAGATCGTATGCAAAAGTTACAACCCTGTGAAGTTGATGTACTCACTTACCCAAACGGGGCCCACATGACTTTTGGTGCTTCATCTCCTAGGGTTAGGTTTTTGGATGTCTAGGGTTTTTGGAATTCCTGTTTATTTTAAAAAGGCCTTCAGAGCCTCATTGTAACCATCTTCTTGCGAATGCGAGTAGCCGTCACATCTCTTCTCAGAGATAAGCTGCCACCATTCTATCGAGTCTTTCACTCTATATTTTACAGTCTCTGTACATTTATTTCATTAATAGAAATCGTGTATTACTGTATATATGTGTTTATGGTTGCATCTCTAATACATTTCTGTTATATTATTGAATATCTGTGATATCTCTTTGCATTTCTTTATTATATCTCCAATCTCATTTCGTGCCGAAAATAATCCGGATCAGTGGTACCAGAGCAGGCTACTCTTGATCGTTTTTTTAGTGCATGGCCCCGACGAGGTCCGAGTATAGCAAGTTGGGTCTCAAACTTGTCTCTCTTGAAGACACTCTCTCTCGCACACCCAAGAAACCCTCAATGGTAGAAGAAAAGAAAAACGACAGAGCAGACGATCCTATCAATCTATTGCTTGAGCAAGCTCTCACGCGACAAAGGGACTAAATGATGGAGAATTTTGCCCACATCCTTCAATGCCTACCGATAATAGCAGGTGCATCTTCATCAAGCGACCACTTTGGAGGCACCTCGCCTTTCAAGGTACAAGTTAATTTTGATATTCCTGTATTTGAATGACAGATAGATACAAAAGCCCTAGAAAAATGGTTAACTCTGCTAGAAGGTCATTTATCTGTTCACAATTTTTCCAACAAAGAAACGATCACCTTCGCACTCCTTAAAGCTCTCCCTCATGTCAAACATTGGTGGGAAACTTACTGGGAGCAAAGTTCCACAGAGGATTCTGGAATATATGGGGTCGATCCGACTTGGGATTTTTTTTGTGGATGCGTTAAAGGAACAATATTACCCTGTTGGCAACTATGAGGACCAGTACATGAGATGGACCACACTGCGGCAAGAGAGGGGCAAAGAAGTTCCGGTGTTCACTAGTACCTTCCATACCTTGTGCACCAAGCTGGGTATCAAAGACTCCAAGCAACATTTGGTTCTGAAATACCGTGGGACTCTACACAGATACATCCAGACTGAAATGGATTTTCTGGACATCTCATCACTCGGTGTTGCTTATCGATATGCTGTTAAAATTGAGCATAAATTTAAGCACCAGAACAAACGGGAATTCGAGTCTACAAATCCGCAACAACCAAAGTATGGAAAAGATGACCCTAACAAACATTCTCCCGAAAACTAGTCCAAGACACAGGAAAAGAAGGGTCACGGGAAGACAAAGAAGGACACCGGAAAATGGTGTGAGTTTTACAAAATCCCCTGGAACAACACCGATGAATGTCACTCAAAATAGTCATTGGTGGCCGAGATCAAAGACAAGGAGCCGAACCCTGATTCATAATTTGATTCTTAAAATACTGGTAAATGACAGATCATTGATGCAGACCACACTACTATTTTCATGACCGCAACAATTCAACCAGAAGAACCAATAGATCTTGAAGATTTTTACACCTCAATATTGCTCACTTCGATAAGTGTCGTAAGTGTCGAATGATCTTCTCAACTGTCGTAAGTGTCGCATGTCATTCACAAGTGTCGCAAACATAAAAAAAAGCATACTGCCATGATGACGACACCAAGTAGACATCTAGAATAACTCAGACACTTGATTTGGAGAAGGGAGAATGATTAACTGAAATCAAGGAACTCTTATCACCTGAAAGGAGCTCTTAAATAAGGGTTTTGAAGGTGAGCACTCCTCTGTATCAGACTTATGAGCACTAGCGCTCCCCTATAAGGTCTTAGGGAGCATTATAACGCCATACTACCCCTATGAAGGAGCACTATCCATCTTTGGAGCACTGGCGCTCCCCTTAAGCTACCTAGGGAGCACTATAGCACCTTGATGCCCCTTTTGAGGGAGCGCTGTCTAATCTGGGCGGTGGTTGGCCCGTTGAGGAGAATAAGGGAAATATCTTTCAAGTTTGGAAGGCAGTTGCATTCGAATTATTGGTTCAATCAGAAGATCCTTGATCTAAGGAGGAATTCCTCAACTTACCCTAAAGATACCTCAAGAGGTTAAGCCTCTCTTAACCTATATAAGTAGGCTCTATGATGGTGAGAAGGGGGGAAGAATTTCTAGCATGAAACCTATGATCTAATAGAAAACACACAGTCAGCTGAAGGAGAGTGATCAGTGAAGCTGTTATCATCCAGGTCGTGGATATTTTGAGCAAGGGTTAGATGAAGGGGACTTGATGAAGCTATCGCATTCGCATCTACGATTGTAAGTACTGCTGTCGTTATTCTCATTAATATGACACGCTTGGCCTGTTTATTTCTAGTTTGTGTCTGATTTTACATGAACTTATCATTGATAGATAGATCCTTTTTCAAGCTAATATCAATAGAGTAGGAAGTGGTCGTACTTTGTTTGTCTACAGGACTCATCGAGGAGCGAAAGTTTGGAGCTCGACTCAGAGTGTGCAGGGACAAACATCGATTAAAAGTTACTTCTGTTCTCCTTCCTCCTCACACATTAGCTTGTATAGATTTGAAAGGAAGTCAGTGTCCACGTTAAGCACTTTCTGTCTTAGAGTTAGGGTCTAGCTCTTTGAGGCAATCTACCTGTACGCAGGGAGATTTTCCTACAACAAAGAGGGGGAGCACCTTTTTCATTCACAGATGTGGGTGAAGGGGACCCCGCTGCATTTTATTGTTGATAGCAGAATCCATAAGAACCTCATCTCAACAAAGGTCGTCAAACAGTTGGGATTTTCGACAACACTACACCCGCAGCCATGCAACATCGGGTGGCTTCGCCAAGGATGAGATCTTCGTGTCAGCCAACAATGTCGATTGTCATATGGCATTCAAACCTTACAAGATGAGGTATTATGTGATGTTTCCCCACTGGATGTCTGTGATGTTCTCTTGGGCCAACCATATATGTGGAAGCGCCATGCTGTTTATGAGTCTCGACCCCGTAGTGTCATTGTTTCTCTGGGAGGTCATATCTACAGAATACCAGAGGTAGTTCCAACTACTGTTCCACCTAAAAAGTGCTGCAAGGTAGTATCTCATACTGCAAAATTTAGCTTCTTCACAATCTGTTCAAAAGGAGAACAAAAGGACACTGCAACCACTACAGCCTTGCCCCAAGCACCTTCTATCAAACAGAAGCAAGTCGAAAAGGTTGCAGCAAACCACAAATATTCCTTCTGCACATCATCCTCTCATGTATCCTGACTTGTTGAATGGCCTTAGCCTCAACAGGTTCGTGACAAACTTCCACAAACTGAGCAGTGTGACGTCTCCAACAAGGCAAGCAACTCACCAAGATGTAGATTCAACAAACGCTTTTCCCTCTCCCCTGGGAACTTAACACAATGGAGAGCATTGCTTCCTAAGGATGGAGGATTGATCTAGGTGGATATCAATGACCACCCACCTTTTCCGACTGTCTCAAAACAGTTTTCTGGCAATTTTGGCAATTTACTATTTTTAGCAGTTTTTAACTTCTAGGGCCATTTTGAGAGCCCAAATGAAGGTTTTTCAAGATAAAGGTTTTCAATGATAGCCAAAGGCATGATTGAGCCCCAAAAATGAATCTCCTCAACAATACCTTTCCAATGAGCTATCACACGCCTAAAACGGATATCGTATGCAAAAGTTACAATCGTGGGAAGTTGATGTACTCACTTACCCAAACAGGGCCCACATGAATTTTGGTGCTTCATCTCCTAGGGTTAGGTTTTTGGATGTATAGGGTTTTTGGAATTCCTGTTTATTGTAAAAAGGCCTTCAGAGCCTCATTGTAACCATGTTCTTGCGAATGCAAGTATCCGTCACATCTCTTCTCTGAGATAAGATGCCACCATTCTATCGAGTCTTTCACTCTGTATTTTACAGTCTCTGTACATTTATTTCATTAATAGAAATCATGTATTACTATATATCTGTGTTTATGGTTGCATCTCTGATACATTTTTGTTATATTATTGAATATTTGTGATATCTCTGTGCATTTCTTTATTATATCTCCGATCTCATTTCATGCCGAAAATAATCCCGATCATTCACACTTGTAGAATCTAGTTGGTTCTTTGATAACTACTTTTATTACCGGTAGGTTGTCTCATGTTTGTTAACGATAAACCTTAATGACTGGTAATAAGACAAAGTCTCATTGTGTTTG
This sequence comes from Picea glauca, assembly GCA_000966675.3. Classification (NCBI taxonomy): domain Eukaryota; kingdom Viridiplantae; phylum Streptophyta; class Pinopsida; order Pinales; family Pinaceae; genus Picea; species Picea glauca. The sequence goes on from JZKD02S1722564.1 coordinate 47,286, forward strand.
ACCTCAAATCCTCTATTCACATGATGTAGACTTTCACCTTCAGTGGATAGTGTAGAAGACCTCTAGCTTACAATAGCAACATTCCTAATCTTTTGATGTCTTTCATTGGACCATTACCTATATGACTTCAATGATCATGGGAGATCATATTGTACTCGATTATACAAATATCTTCAGATTGTTTTTGAGATTGGATTCCAGTGTGCCTTTTTCATGACTATGACAGCCTATGGAATACATCCGTTTTGTATTTCCCATTCATGGCCATGAACAACTATTTGATATATTTCCACATGGATCTGCAGTGTAATTTAGATTAGCAACCATGTGTACAAAGTAATTATGTATTGTAATATTCTTATGAGTAACTATTACTTCCAGTTGAGTCTCCATTTCTCAACTTCTGGGAATTAAAATTATTTTGGCCATCACAAATACTTCTCTGGCCTCACACATTAGGGGGCATTTGTTACAACAAAATTTTCCTCACTGCATCCAACTTGCTTAGATGGCCTTTCCATTTCCCTATGCAAACTTGAAGTCCCATTTTTCACCTTCCAGAGCCAAAAAAACATATTTTTCCACATATATGTGCCCTATAAGTTAT
>JZKD02S1722564.1:61749-122173 GCA_000966675.3 Picea glauca
TCCTAGACATCCAAAAACCTAACCCTAGGAGATGAAGCGTCAAAAGTCATGTGGGCCCCGTTTGGGTAAGTGAGTACATCAACTTCTCGGGGTCGTAACTTTTGCATACGATCTCCATTTTAGGTGTGTGATAGCTCGTTGGAAAGGTATTTTCAAGGAGATTCATTTTGGGGGATCAATTATTCCTTTGAATATAATTGAGAACCTTGATCTCGAAAAACCTTCATTTGGACCCTCAAAATGGCCCCGTAAGTTAAAACCTGCTAAAAATAGTAAATTGCCAAAATGGCCATAAAACTGTTTTGAGCCATTTGGAAAAGGTGGGTGGCCACCAATATCCACCTGGATCATATCCCTTAGCTAATATTCTCCTCTTTTACTTACATTGTCTAGATATCTATTTATACATTACAAAAGTGGGCCTAAGCATGGGTAAACCCACGGGCCAACATCCCTTTCCCGTTACATATTCCCAAAAACCCAAAAGGACCCAAAGTGGGTCGAGATCCCGTGATCTATACTTCATCTTGCGCACCTCCTTCGACAGGCTGTCGAAGTCCCAAAAATGGTCAAATATGACCAAGTATTCCTCAAAACTTGGTCAAGGGCCAACAACCCCGCAACACTCACCTGTGACTCGTCTTGAGTCACTCAGGTCTGATCAGTTCTGTTTCGAATGCCTTGAACTGCTTCAACCTACTATTGTGCCACGACCTCTTGCTCAGTGAACTCCTGAATGAGTGCATCATTCACCGACCCTTCTAGGCATTGCTGTGATGAATTCATGACCTGCTCCATCTCTGTTCCTTGGCTCTCAATCTCTGTAAATAGCTAACATGCCTTATCCTGCACAGGTTGAAGTTGTTGAGTTACTTCCATTACCTTGCTATGGATCATATGGATCCGCTGCTGGGCGGTGCACTGCTCATGAGACCGCTTCATTCTCTCTATGGGTGATAGGGCCTTCAGCTGCACCTGTAGCTTTTCAGCTTCATGCTTCGCCTCCTGGAGCTACGACTCCAATTTATGCAATTTTGGATTCTCGGTCAGGTTCTCATATATCTGTGCACTTCTTCTACTTAACTGTTTGCATTCCTCAGTGAGTGATTTAATCCTTTCTACTGTGCTTCAGGCAGTCATTTTTCACTGGTCGTGCACTTCTTGCAGGGTACTTGGTATGGTCTGAAGCTCTAATTCCATGACTCTTTGTTGAAGTTGCTGAATAACTTCAACAAGCTTCATCACTTGGAATTTTATGAGTTCTTATGCCTTCTGCTCTAAGCCAGTCACAGAGTGAAATGCTCTGTTGACTGCTTCTCCAATCCCGATTAGCTTCACGAGCAACTGCAATTTCTCTTTTTGGATCTTCGCTCTGTTTTCTTCAAATTTCGCTTGAAGAGTGTCCTTCTCTTGTTGCACAGCTTGACATTGTTCGATGATTTCCTCTTGTGCTTGCTTTAAGGCCTGGTTGTCCTGCGTTGTTTCTTCCTATGCTTTCCAAAGGTGTACTTCGACTATGTCAGCAATCTTGCGGAGTTGAACTGGTTCATCTCCCTCTTCTGTTGTTCCTTCTGGAAAGGGCGCAGTGGAGACTGCGCGGCTAGACTGAAGTGCCTGCTGCACTCCTTGGAGTTCGATCTCAATTTTGTTTTACAGTGTCTCTTGCTTATATTACTACTTTTCTACTATCTCTTCTATAGCTTCATTCATAGCTACGATGAGGAAACTGAAGTCATCTGGAGTGAGCATGGTCTGCATCTTAGTTACGGGTGCTTTCGATTTCTTCCGGGAGGAAGGTTCCGAAGGCGAACCCTTCCTCTTGTTTATGCTTTCTACTTCATCTTCTGGTATTTGTTCGACTTCTTCTAAGTCTTCACCATCACCTCCTTGATCTGGTGTAATGGAATCCATCCTCACAAATAGGATGTCTATATCCTGTACTTCTTGAGCCTTCTTCGTCTTCTTTGTTTTCTTTGTGTTACTGGGCCCAGGTGTATCCTACGCAACTTCTAGGATGTTGATGTCGGACATTTCTGCGGGGTTTGATGAAACAAGGAGGTCCACTGACCATTCCTTGGTGATCTCCTCCAGGTCTTCTTCTGTCATCTTATAATAATATTGAAGTTGTTCCTTGTGCTCATCAGTGTGTGCTGTAATATATATGAAATGGTGGTCCGCACTGAAATTCATCAAAGGTTGAAACCTGTGTAAAGTATTCGGGGTCACTCGAGGCTCAAACTGGATGGCGAGATTCAACTGGGTGTAGTAGGTATGGAAGATGACATTGGATTTCCACTGCTTGTTCATATCGTTCGAGTACCATAGTGTACTGAAATTCACGGCCAGTGGTTCAAAGGGGTCGATGTCCGCGAAGGTTTCAACTTTCGGTAGCTCCCATGCAACGAAAGCTATAAGTATCAAGAGCCAGCTAAAATGGAATTCATGCCCCTGATCCTGGGCTTCTCTGTAGTCAATCTCTAGTTGATTCACCAGGTTCTTCACCCAGTTCATCTGTAGTCCCTCTGCGCACTTTCCTGCGAGGTCGACTACAAAACCGGATACTTGCGTGGATTGATTCTTGCGTACCAACTTCCCTGTGATCAGTTGATAGGTGAGGCACATTACACCACTTTCAATAGAAGCTACCTTGTATCCTCATGCACCTCTCTCAACATCACCATAAGATTCTTTGATCTTCTGAGCAAGAGTGTGATCCATGATCTTTCTAGGATAGTAATCATGGGGATCAGGGCCCTGCATGCTAAGCTCGATGATCCGATTGATCAGCGATGGATCAACTGTTATGAAACGGTTTAACCATAAGTATCCTCCATGGTAACTCACCAGCAACAACTTCACACAAGAATTCACCTCCTGGTGTCTTCCGAAGTGCGGTATCTTCATAACGTTGAGCAGAGTGGACTGCGCGAGGTTCATTGTCCATTATTGAGGGACGATCTTTGAATTCTTTCCCTTGGTTCTGGTTAGGTACTTGTACGGGGCAAGCATTGTGTAAAATTTACGATCCCCTAGGTTGAAGTCACTAAACTTCAATATTGTGATCTTTTCGTGATCTACGCGAACTGTGCGTACCCCTTTTGGCAAGTACGCAGTGACTAGAGTGTACTTGAAGTCTCTAGGCACACTGTCTTTGTTGATCACACCACTCAGAGGTGGTATGTAAGCAGGTAGAATGGATGGAACCAACTTCGCGTTGGCCATATCATCTTTATGTTTGGTTCTTATTTCTATGTCGGCTCGGGATGTTCCTGCTCGAGCAGTCGACGGGGAGGCTTGCATTGCTCTCGTCGATGATGCCTGTAAACCTGTAGACAATCCTCTCTCCGACATGAATATTTCAGCTATGAGGCTAGTGAGTACCTCTCTTACAGATTCTTCAGCTGCGCTAAACTCGTTAGACATATACGCTCAGGACCAATATCTCGGGTTCTCAAAGTAATGTAGGTACTGTAAAGAGTAAGAGTGGAGTAATCACTGTTCACAATTCGTGTAGTCTGCAGACTCAAATTTGCAATTAGCAAAAGTGTCTTCTGTGCATGGCACGATGGAATAAGTAAGTAACTCTGTAAGAGATCGTTTGTAATGGATATGGGGCTTCATTAACTCTTGTTCTATCCGTTATGGCGCAGTCTAATGGTATGGTGATGAGCCATCAATGCTTTTCGATCCGTTCGGAGCGATAGTCGAACGGATATATCGGCTTCCAACGGCTATGTTTCTTCACCATGGCGAAGTGACCCATGTCATTGTTATGATATCCCGACGAAGCTCCAATTTTGAAAAGTTTCTTTCTGAGAGATTCCCTATGGAACCCTTTGTAGTTTGTCAATCTTACCTCTCTTTTTACTTAACTTCCTAGCCCTCTTCCCTGTGAGCTTTATCTTGGTAGGCCTTTTCCTGTTCTGATTCTTATTTTCCTTGAGAATAGTCACTTCGCACAACTGAGGTTCTCTCCTAAGACTCAGGGGTACTACTTCATCTATATATGATACAGATACTCCAACTTCTGTGAGTCCCCTAATTCTTTTGCAGCTTTGACATCTGAGCTTCTAGTGTCAAATAGGTTTGAGATGTTCTTCTGTTCTTCAATCAACTGCGCGATCCTTCTGGTCATGAAATATTTTAACCCTTATCTCTGTTGTTCTAAAACCTTTTCTTCTTCCTTCTTCCTAGCTTGATTTCTTTCAATCCAAGGTTTTCCAAGTAACATAGTAAACAGGGTGCTGTCCTCAATAAATTTGATAATCTCAAAATCTTCCTCTGTCGAAGTTCCATTGACATTCATAGATATCTGAGTGAGCCTTCCACATAGGTTTACCAGTTTCCCTCTGAATAACCCTATTCCGCTTAGTGAAGGGATCATAGTAGGCCTTCCTATAGCTTCCCAAGTTCTCTCTATCATAACATTCACATGTGTTTCCTCATCCATAACACAATCAATGTTGAAGTCTCCTATTCTTACCTCGATGCATTCTTTTTCGTTAAATACCTCTGATAATATAACATGTCGGTGGTCAATCAACGTGTCTTTCATCTGTAGTAATATATTTTCTGATTGTCTCTAGGGTCTTGTTATTTCTGGATCTACCTTAGGGTTTTCTTCATTTAGATTCATTCTTTCAAACTTAGTAATCATTCTAGGGAAATCCAATACTTCATGGTCCATAGCTTTGCAACAAAGAAAACTAGGTCTTTTCCCAGGGCATTCCTTAGCAAGATGTCCCAGTCTTTTGCAACTATAACAGAGGGTTAATCCTCTCCTCTCTTTCTCTTAAATTATCCCCAACTTCTTCTGTATTGCGCACCAGGATCATGGTAGCTAGCCTGCAAAAGATTCTTTCTAGGATCCTGCATCCATTTCTTAGTCCAAACATTCTTTCTATGCATAGGTATAACATATCTATCATTATTCTTATCAGATCTACTCATATCAAACTTTGTTTCATCTATTAATGCCCTAGTTTTCAATCTAGGACATAATCTATCAAACATACCTAGATCCATCCTCTAGAAACAAAACTTTTCACTTATCTTACCTTTACAGAGCACAAAGATTTTAGATCTACAACTTTTTCTACTATTCTTACCTTTATCAGAGCACAGAGCTTACAAATCTTACCTCTTTTCTACAGATCTGACCTCTTTTCTTCAAAAACTTCCACTTTTATCTTTCTTAGAGCACAAAGCATTTGTATCTCGCTTCTTTTCTTCAGATCTAGCCTTCTCTTTTCAACAAAAAAACTTTTCATATAAAGTAAAATACTGCACACTAGGGAACAAATCCACGCCCAGAGCTTCCACAGTTTCAGGATGAATCTTTGCACAAAGCTTCTTCTCCCTTAGTTCCCAGCAATCACAATTTCAGTCCTGACAGTGGAACCATTTGTTGGCACAGGGGAAGACCCAGGGTTCAACACTACAACAATGCACCAAAAAAACCCTAACTACCGGCCCTTTCGGCAACACCTGCGAAGTAGATGAAGTCTCACTCAAGGTAGAGGCAGGGGTGGTTGCGAGACTCAAGCATTTACAACCTTAGCCGGGACACAGATCTGTGATTATATCGCTTACAAATCACTTAGCATAGATCATTCATCAATATTCCACTTAGATCTACTTCGCCGACATAACAGAGCATCACAATATTCACTTAGGTCTAGGTTATTTTAGCACTTAGCAACAACAAGACAAATCAGATCTGGTAGAACAAGCACTTAGCATATTCATACACATCGGATTTAACATTCATATACATCTCTATCACTAAGCTTAAGCAAGTCTATTTAATCACATCTAGTCACTCAACAATACAAAACATCTAATAATAAGCACAAAGCACAACACACAATATTTATGTGGTTCACCCCCACCCTAGGGCTACGTCCACCAACTCTTCTTCTTTATTAGCTTTAGTCAATCCGGTTACAACACAGAGCTATCAAAATCCTACTCTGCATAGGACATGATATCTACGCGCACCTCATCAGATCCTCCTTCCTCGAGTAGATCTAGCATAGAGCCTCCTTACAATCTGTGCACTCATCACTTACAACACTTGCACTCAACTCTGCAAATCAATCACATAGATCAAATCTATCACTTAGCCCTTGGATAATCTTCTCCTCTTTTACTTACATCACCTAGATATCTATTTATACATTACAAAAGTGGGCCTAAGCATGGGTAAACCCACATGCCGACATCCCTTTCCTGTTACATATTCCCAAAAACCCAAAAAGGACCCAAAGTGGGCCGAGATCCAATGATCTTTGCTTCGTCTCACGTGCCTCCTTCGACAGGCTGTCAAAGTCCCAAAAATGGTCAAATATGACCAATTATTCCTCAAAACTTGGTCAAGGGCCAATAATTTGGATCAACAACACTCTTCCTGAAACCCAAACTTATCAAGGATCCATCCATATGATATAGTTTTTCAACTCATGGATGGCAGTAAAGATGTAAGTGTATCAGGCTTATTGGAGCAAGTGTCTCATCATAGACACCTCCTTCTGATTGTGAGAATCCTCTGGCTATAGATCTTTCTTTGTATTTCTTGACACTTCCATCAACTACATGCTTTCTTCTATAGATCCACTTGGAAGTTACCACAAAATTCCCTTCTGGTCTCTTCAATAATATCTCCATACATCATTCTTTAATTTATTCTATTATGGTATCTTTTGCATACCTGTCTCTCTTGTTGCTTCTTCAAGACAAGGTAGTTCATAATCAATGAAGTGGCTCAAGACTAAAGGATATCTTTGAAAAACTCTTTTTCTTTCTCAAGGTGTCCCTTGTGGGACTTGCTTGTTTCTCTACCTTCTAGTAGAGTTTTATTGACCCTAAGAAATCCTTTTATGCCCTGCTGTAATATCTCTGGTCATGTCAACTAGGGTATTTGAATTTGCTTGAATAATGTTTGTCTTCCTTTGAACTGCTGAAGGTATTATCTATTTCTTCCTTATATTTTGTTTTGACTCCCTCTGAGTCAAGTAACTCTCTCTGAAGTATGAAGGTAGGGAAACTTATTTTATTGCTTCTTAGATCTTTCTATGTCTTCTTGATCAACATATTAATCAATCAAATAAGGCTTGGACTTCCATACTAGGGATAATGGTCCAAGTCTTGAGTACTCCCATACTAGGGATAATACCCTTCATTTATTAAGAATGCAATCAACTATAAATTTAGAGATCAAATGATTTAACTGGTTTTGTAGTCCTGTTTAGTTCTGAGTTTGTTTTTATAGGAAGTACATCTCCTCTCTCTTATCTTCATTCTTTTGAGGTGGATTTGGATCAATGTCAGCGGTAGAAGCATATTGTCTTCCCTTCTTCCTGGTTGGACAATTTCTTGCATAATGTCCATATTTGTCACATCTGAAGCACTGAATTTCTGAAACATCTCTTCTCTTATTTTGTCTTGGGTTTGATGAAGACTTATCATCTCTGAATATTTGTCTGAAGTTTCTTTTGAATCTTCCTCCTTTATTTGTATGAAGTGCAAGAGCATGATTTTCATCAGGAGAGTCTTCCACTCCTCTATTTATAATTCTAAGTTCTTCTTGAGTACATTCTGTCCATAGAAAATGAAAGGTTGGTAGACTTTCTCTTCCAATGATACTTTGAAGAAAAGGCTCCCAATGTTTTGGAAGGTTGTTGAGAGTGGATAAGACAAGTTCTCTGTCAGACATGATTTCTCCAATGACTTCTAGTTGTTCTTTAATATATGATATCTTCATAAATAGGATAACAACTGTATCACCTTTCGTCATCTTGGTAATTTGAAGTTGACTCTTCAAGGTAAGAGCTCTAAGGGTGTTTTCACTTTAAAAAATTTCTTTTAATGCTTCATACATTTCATAAGTTGGCTTCGGGTTGGAAATATGAGGTAAGAGATGATCTCTTACTGAGTAGATGATTAATTTTCTTGCTTTGACATCTTCTTCCTTTATTATCTTCTTCTCTTCATCGGTAGCTATATCTCATAAATTTTTAGTTACCACATCCAAAAGGTCATGTTATTCAAGGGTGACATGAAGCCTTGATTTCCAAGAGCTGAAGTTTCTTGCTCCATCAAGCCTATCTTCCACTAAAGTTCGGTTCTTCATTTGTTTAGATTCTTCAAAATCTCACCAACTGGATTTAGATAAACTAATGATTAGGTTGGATTAGTAACCTTGGATTTTGTTGGGATTATGATTTCCAATAATAAACTTTGAGAGTTTCATAGGAATTCTTGTTGAGTTGAAAACATTTCTTCAAGAAGTTGCAGAAATCCTAAGATCATGATTCTGCAGAAAATATTGGCACCCTAGGTCCAAAAACTCAAAATCCTAGGAATTTGATTTTGAAGGTCTCTATAGATGTGCCTAGGAGGGATATATAGATTGGTCCAAATATTAGCTCCAACATCCATTTGTAAAGGGTTGAAAAGGCTAATCAAATGAGGGTCGCACATATTTCTGTAGAAACACTAGAGGCCGTACAGAACTGCAGAAGAAGGACGGTTTAGATTTTTGAATGCTTGTGTAGGGGTTCTTCAATACGTAAGCTATGATACCATGTTGATTTTTCAATAGGTAAGGTTAAGCATGAAGTTAATTCCATTTTATCATTTAACTTAAACCATAACAAGATCACAAGAAGAAACACCATGCACAAGAACACAAGAAGTATCCCGGGAAACCCTTCTCAACAAGGGAAGAAAACCCAACCAAATCCTTTGCTATATTCTTCAAGATAAATACCTTCACCACCAACAAAAACTAACACATACGATGGTGCTTTCAAACCCTAGAAGACTAGCGCCCAAGAGAGGTGCACATTTTTCCCAAGAAGTTGTACTTGCTGAAATTTCCAAACTCACACAAAAGATATGATTCCTTAATGGGGAATTTACCTTTACTTATATTAGACTTGACCTGTCAACATAAGTGTCTATTGGAACAACATTACTGACCTCTCTATCTCATAATATAATTAATATTAACCAGATTAATTATCTTTTACGTTAATTATCAATTACATTAAGGTGGAGTTGACCTGTACCCTTTACAATACAATTAGGATTACAGGCAGGTTTGACTCTTGAACAATATAGCAAGGGATCTCATAAACCCACTAGTTCTCAACCACTAGGGGCACATCCATATGGATGTCCATATCTCTATCTCATTGCATTACACAAAATAACCACTTCTTCACTAGTTCTCAACCACTATGATGATGTTCACTTGTGCTCGTCCACATACACGTCCACTCAACAAATTTCTTTCCCACTGCATTAAATAGGAGAGTCATCTGGATTTTCATCATAAAATATCTTCTCAAAGGAGGATAATACATCATATTCATCTCTGTCTCATGATGATTCACCCAACACTTTAGGATTTCACACATTCACCTTGTGCTCAACCACATGCACATCCAACTCTGCAGATATCCTTTTTCACCATGTTACACAGAAGAATCATCTGGAGTTCTTCTAAGATATTTGTAAGGAGGAGGCCATCTCTACGTTCCAACTTTATCTCAGATAGGAACCACACACCCCTCTCAGGGTCTCTCTCTTAGGTTTGTGTCCTAGAGAATGTATCACATAGATGCAATCATCAACAAAGAGTTCCATTTTCATAGAAGGGATCTTGCACATCTCTAACATTGGGACCATCATATTCAGTTTTCCAAACATGGCTGCAACATCTATATTGAATTGAATCTCATATGTGGGAGATGGATTAGGAAGCAAATCATGTACTAGAGGTGGAGGTGGTGGGGCCACCTTCTCTATTAACGGAAGAGGAGTGGCAAGATGTGATGGAGGGGATAACGATTTATTTCTTCTAGTGTAGGTCAAATGTTCCCTCCTCCTTAAATCCTTCTTCTGATCATCTGTCAAATGATTCAAGGAACAAAGTCTCACCTCTCTTTCCTCTTGTATTTTGCATTCATTGATCTGTTCTTGTGTGACTTGTTCCTCTTGGAAAATGAAGATCATATCCATGAGATACATACCATCGAGAGAATATTCATATCATTGGGGAAACTCATATTCTTTGTGAGGTTCTTGGAATTGAAGGCACCAAAATTCTGTGTCGACCATCCCAAATGGTTTCAAATTATCAAGGGTCTTTGCCTCTTATTGAGGCCTTGGTTTCCAACCTGTGGAATCTCTCTATTTTCTGCTAAAATGAGGTCTGGGAGAAGATTGATTTCTTTCCACAGTAGTCAAATGGCCCATAATTTGGTTCTATACCTACACAAATTGAGTACTCATATGATCTATCTTATGATTCAAGACATAAATTGGATCATGAGCATTGTTGTGGGAAATATTAGTCTTTGCTTATGCCTTGACACGAGGGTGTTGAAAAGGACCCACCCTCAAATATGGAAGATTCTCTTCAATGTTAGCACTATATTCTTTAGCCTGTGCTAATGATGTGGGATTCTTGTCCTTCAGACTGAAGAAAAATTTCCCTTCAAAATAATTCATATAGAGGAGATGAACTGATGCGGCTATAGGATGAAACTCTGTCGGAATCTGGCTGTACAACTTGTTAAATCTAGTATTCAATTCATTCTCTATATCATTCTCCTTTTTCTTTATCTGATTGAATTGAGATACACGCGTCCCATCGAATTTCTTTGTTGATCGTCTTCTCATAAATAACTTGGAAAAATATTCATAAGATGTGAGGTGATTGTTGGAAAGGCCTATGAACCAATCGAGAGATTCTTCAGTCAATTATGGATCCAATAGTCTCATGGCTACATCCTCATGCTTAATGCCTACATTTTCCATGTCGTGGCCTATAATGTAAATATGATTCTCAACAGTCACTATATTATTTCCTGGGAACTTTGGCAACCACTTGTTTGACTCTTTTGGCATTGTGTTGGGGTATCCCTAGATGGTGGCCATGTTAAGGGGTTTGTAAAGGCATTTTTCCCAAGGGTGATCCATTGGAGCAAGGGGAAGGCTACCATGGAAGAGGTATTTGACAACGAGAGACTTGAGGGGAGGCCTTCTTTGGTAGACCTTAGAATTTTTGAACCTCCCAAGGGGGGAAGGCTTGGAAAAGGAAGGGTTATGCGAAGGTGGAGTCACCAAATGAGCTTCACGAAGAGCTCATAAAAAAGGTGAAAAAGGAATGTCCCTTGAGTGGAATCACTAGAAAGTTGGGGAAGAGGATTTGGGATATCTTGCCAAAGTGTCGCCAGGGTTCGGAAAATGATTCAAAATCCTCCCCGACAACGGTGCCAAAATGTTATCACACAAGTTGCAGGTTTGGAAAATCCTAACCCAACCACCAAAATGGCGACAAATTTGACAACACCTACCCACTGTCACCTTAGGAAGGTGTTCCTCTAACTTTAGAGGTGAGGTATTCACCTCAAGGTGGGAGTCTCAGTGACCCTAGGGGGGATTGAGAGGAAAATATGATGTATGAATGGATTCCCTTATAGTTAAAATTTCTAAATGGAAAAGGGAACTTGGTGATGAGTCTTGAGGGTTGTTTGAGGTTGCCAAAGCCTTGACTGACCTGCCAAGAGATAATACTTACCTGAGACACAAGGAAAACCAAGTATACAATGTAATATATCAAGTGGACAAGCAAGTTAATATTGTTGTCCCTAATAGAAACAATTAGTAATAGTATATATCAGCAATGAAAAGGCACAATAAGCTGCTAAACAAGTTCTAGAAATCAAGTAAAAGGTGCAAGAGCTAAACTAGCTAAACACTAGTGAAACTCAAGATTCAAAGGCAAGGATACTAGCATAAAAGGAAAGGTTGTTATAAACACTTTTTAAAGAAATATAAATCAGTCTTATGTCTGTAACAAACAAGTTATTATAGGAAGATATTCAATTATCAAAACTTTCCAAAAATCCACCAAAACATGTGCTATGATTACTAGGTTATATGGGCAAAATCTTAGCAATTTTCAGCAATTGAGTTAAGAGTTATTAAAGGGAGATTGATTAGGGTTTTTGCAGCCCTAATGGCTGAAGATGAATGTTTGTAACATCAGAAAACAATAATGAGAGAAATAGGGTGCCTCAATGAGGCAAGATATCCTAAGGCTCAAATAATAATATCCAAGTGAGAGAACTTCAAGACCTTGACTTTTCACGTTTATCAATGCAATAATTTGTTTCTTCAATGCAACGACTAGTGCCTTTTATTAATGGGTTAATGGGGTGACAAATAAAAAGCTAGAGGTACTACCTCCTTGGGGTTATAAATCCTCTTATTCCCCAAGGCAAGTATCCTAGCTAGGGTTTAGGATAAGGGGTGTATGCCCTTATACTTCCTTAGCAAATCCTTGCAAAGAATATTTCTATGATAGATTATGGTGGATCTATATAGGTTTGTATGCCCTTATACTCCCTACTTAGATTATAAAATAACCTTGAAATTTGCATAAATAAAATACAACAAGTATAGCCTTTACCAAATCCAAGTTGCAATAAGATAAATTCTTAACATACTAAGAAACACCACCATAAAGAGATAGAAATGACCTCCAAAAGATAGTGCATCATCATAATGTAGCCAATAACCAAATAGAACACAATATCATAGCACAAAAGAGAAAAACACTTGAAGGTAGCGAAAATTTCTTTCCTTAACCTCTCACAATGGGAGGGATATGTTATGAAAATGATTTGAGTTTGATATATATTTATACAAAAATTTCTAGACATAGTTTGTCCACATAAACTAGGGTAAACCACAAGATAATGGGTCAAAATCCCTAATCTTTCCCATTTACAAAATAATATTAAATAATTGATCTTAAAATTTACTTTTTCACAAAAGAACCCTAAAGTAAGGTGACGTCTCCCCTTTAGGGGACATTTTTTACACTTTCCAAGTCATTGGAGAATAATGTGGAAGTCGTTGGGGCTCCTTGAGCCTCCTCTTCATGTGTCAATCCTTCTCCATGCCTCATCTGGTCAAGATATGCCAAGCGTCAATGTGCAACTCCATCACCACCAAACCCTATCATCTTCATGATGTCAACCCTCAAGGAGGTGACATTTTTCCTCTCCTAGACAAGTTGTTTAGGTGGTATAGGCTAGGTTAGGCCCATAATGATGTCTTTTAGGCTTCCAAAGGAACATTTATGCCATCCGTCATGTGGGCCCTAGGCATCCATCCTGTGGGATTCTTGCCCCATGGAAGCCCAAGCTAGGCTTGTTCTCTGAAAATTGGCCACCAAGCAAGGTCCTGCAAAACAAAAGGGTACACTCTCCAAAAATCTCAAGTCAAAGAAATCATGACAATTTTAAACCACATCTAATAAGCAAGGAACCTAAACATGTGCATCAAAACTACCTTGTGAAATTAAACAAATTCTCCAAAAAACCCTATACAATTGACCAAGATCAATTATGGGAGGGGTGTCGTCGGAGTCCTATTGGGTATACCAAATCCTTCAAGTAGAGGATGCTCCCAAGGATGGCCTTTCAAGGTTATGTAGTGGATGGTGATGTGGAAGGGTTTTAGAGTTCATAGTTCAATGAGTTTCATGACATACAAGGGCTTGCATTATCTCATTTATGGGTGCCTTTCTAGAGGGAGCGTGGCACCTTCATTTGAGATAAAAAATTTACAACCCCATATTCTTTCCATGTTTTTACTTCTTTCATGTTTTAAGGAATGAGTTGAAGGCCAATGTCCTGGCGTGGTGTCCAAATAATGACAGTGTCATTCACAAATACCTCGTAGAAATGAGAAGGTTGGCTCGTGATGAGACCCCATTTCTCTTAGTTGTGTAACTATGAACCACGACCTTGGCTTGGTGACTAGATGGTGGTAGTGTCATACCACTAAATACCCATGACCATGATAGGTCGGTGAGTGATGAGACCTCCCATCCTCCAACTAACCCCTTAAGCATTCATTGTCAATTATTTTTGTAGGTTCCCTTTTCTTACAGAAAAGCATTTCATTGATTTCTCAGGGATCCCTGGGTTAAGCATTTGGAAGGTCTTATCTAGGATTTTATCTTTTCTAGCCAACAACAATCCCTCTGGGCCTTCAACCCCTTCTTCCCATGAAATGAGTTACATGCCCTTATTTGGTCACTAAAGTCAAAGGGCCTAGAAGAGGGCAATATGATGGGAATGTAATGAACAGAAAGTGGTAAGTATGGTCAAGAATGGTACTATAACTCCTCAAGGGACCCCCAGTCACAAACCTTCCCCAAAGGTTATCCACTTACTAGGAAATATATGACACTCACCAAGGTGAAACATGGTAAAAAACATAATGTCCAAGCAAGCATTTTATAATCAAAAGGAGCTCAAATACAACATGTTCAAATGCCTTAAATATTAGGGTGATTACCTTCCACAATACCTGACTTGTACCACATGGAGAAAGACCCATATGCCTTCCAGAAGCTAGCTAGTGTGGTGGATGCACTGACAATGGATCAGAATGTGGTGATAGAGTGGGATTCAATATGTGCAAGTGGACACTGTTGGTCATATGGTATCTCGACACTCCATATCTGCAAGTTGAGGGCCTCAAGACATGATCTCCTTAGTTATCTTATAAAATGGGGATAACATATGGCTCCTACTTGGGGAAATGTGATCATCGTAGAGTGCATGATAAACACAACATATCTTGGTGGATCTATTCCTACATTGAAACAAAAAACCATAAAATATACGGTGGTTCTATAACCCTTCATCCATATACATCAAAATCCAAATGAAAACTAATCTAGAAAATAAAATTTTAGCATTTTCTCAAAAAATTATAAATTAAACATGAAATCAATATGCAAGTAGAGAAAAATGAAATATGAAATGCATATAAACTAATATGAGAAATCAATATGAAAATTCAAGGAAAGCAAGATGACCTACCTACTTACCTAGGGCCCGGGCTCAGGACCTTAAGAATTCATGTGACCTGAACAGAAAGTCAGAGAAGAGATCCATCCATTGGTAATGGAATATTTCTCCCATCCAAGGTTGTCAAATAGTAATTTTCTTTATCATACTTCTTCTTGATGACGTAAGGGCCAAGCCATGAGTTGTCATCTTTCCCTTAGTACTTTGCATGTTTCTCTTTGTATTCATCTGTATTAGGGAGGAGAATATCTATGGAGTCTTCTTGCATGAAATGAAACTCAAATGGATCATACTCAATAATATGTCGAGGCACATCGTTGTCACACTCACTGACATAATTATGTCCATTGGGATCCATCACATGTTTATCATTCTTTTCTCGGCTGTACAATATATCAAAGGTGAGATCACCCATGGGGATCTATTCATGGGTAACTTTCATGCTAAGGAAACCCCCAAGGGCAGAAGACCAACTTCTCGATAAGAGCATCCCCAAAGCATCCACACAATTGATCACTACTATGTCCACGAGGAGGTTGATATGTGTAAAATCAATCAAAAAGACCTCAACGTCCTCACACAATCCATAAACCTTGACCCTTTTAGAATCAATACCACATACATTACCATAGGGTCAAGTTGTCTTCAAACCAATTTGTTCCATCACCTTCAATGACATGACATCTGTTGAGGCCCCAGAATCAAGCATACAATTGTTAAAGCGAAGGCCATTCATGCCTAATGAAAGATAGAAGGGAGAATTCTTGTCCCTTTGTCAATCGAGATACATAGTGTTCAAAATGATAGGAGGTTATTCTTTCTCGGTCGGTACCTATAATATCTTCAAGACTTCCATTTTCACAAAAGGGATATTGCACATCTTTGTCACTGGGACCATCATATTCAATTTTCCAAACATGGCTGCAACATCTATATTCAACTCAATGTGGGAGCTATCTTAGGAAGCAACTCATGTACTAGAGGTGGAGGTGGTGGGGCCAACTTCTCTACTGATGGAAGAGGAGTGGTAGGTTTTGATGGAGGGGATGAAGCTTTATTTATTCTAGTGTAGGTCAAATATTACCTCCTCCTTAAATCCTTCTTTTGATTGTTTGTCAATTGATTCAAGGCCTGAAGTCTCCCCTCTTTTCCCCCTCATCTTATGGCTTCATTTATTTGTTCTTGTGTGACTTGTTCCTCTTGGAAAATGCAGATAAAATCCATGAAATTCATACTTTTGGGAGAACATTCATCTCATTGGGGAAACTCATCTTCTCTGTGAGGTTCTTGGCATGGAAGGCACCAAACTTCTGTGTCGACCATTCCAACTGGTTTCAAAGTATCAAGGGCCTTTGCCTCTTGTTGAGTCCTTGGTTTCCAACTTGTGGAATCTCTTTGTTGTATGGTAAACTGAGGTATGGGATCAGATTGATTTCCTTCCATAGTAGTCAAATTTCCCATGATCTAGTTTTGTACCTGGGAAAATTGAGTACTCATATTATCTATCTTGTGAGTCAAGAGAGAAATCGGATCAGGAGCACTGCTGCTGGAAACCTTAGTCTTTGCTTATGCCTTGACATGAGGGTACTGAAAAGGATCCACCTTTGAATTGAGAATATTTTCTTCAATTTCATCATTGTATTGTTTGATCTATGCTAACGGTGTGGGCTTCTTTTCCTTTAGAATGAAGTGAAATTTCCCTTCAAAATAATTTATCTAGAGGAGACGGATTTATGCAGTTGTAGAACGAAACTCTGTCAGAATCTGGTTGTAAGACCAGAAAAATATGGTATTGAATTCATTCACTATCTCATTCTCCTTTTTCTTTATCTTATTGAATTGATCTACAATCATCCCACTGTCTTTATTTGTTGACTATCTTCTCTTAAAAAACTTGGCAAAATATTCATAGGACATGAGGTGATTGTCTAGAAGGCCTCTTAACCAATCGAGAGCTTCTTCAATCAACGATAAAGCCAATAGTCTCATGGATATATCCTCGTTCTCATTTCATTCATTTTCCATGTCTCGGACTATGATGTAAATATGATCCTCAATAGTCTCTACTTTATTTCCTGGGAACTTTTGCAACCACTTGTTTGACTCTTTTTGCATTGCGTTGGGGTATCCCTGGATGGTGGCCATGTTAATGGGTTTGAAAATGTATTTTTCCCAAGGGTGAACCATTGGAGCAAGTGGAAGGGTACCATGGAAGAGGTTTTTTAAAATGAGAGACTTGAGGGGAGGCCTTCTTTGGTAGACCTTAGAAGGTTTGAACCTCCCAAGGGGAAAAGGATTGGAAGAGGAAGGGTTCTGGGAAGGTGGAGTGACTAGATGAGATTCAAGAAGAGATCATCAAAAAGGTTAAAAAATAACGTCCCTTGGGTGGATTCACCAGGAAGGCTAGGGAAGAGGATTTTGGATAGCTTTCCAAATTTTTGTTAGGGTTCAGAAGAGGATTCAAAATCCTACCCGGCAACAACGCCAAAATGTTATCGCACAAGTTGTAGGTTGGGAAAATCTCAACCCAACCACCAAAATGGTGACAACTTTGAGAGCACCTACCCATTGTCACCTTAGGAAGGTGTTCTCGTCCCTTTAGAGGTGAGGTAGTCACCTCAAGGGGTGAATCTCGGTGACCGTAGTGGGGGATTGAGACAAAAAATGTGATGTATGAATGGATGCCCCTATAGGTCAAATTTCTAGATGGAAAAGGGAGATTGGTGATCAGTCTTGAGGGTTTTTTGAGGTTTACAAATCCTTGAGTGTCCTCCCAACATATAATATATGCCTGAGACATAAGGAAAACCAAATATACAATGCAATATATCAAGTGGGAAAGCAAATTAAGATTGTTGTCCCTAATAGAAGAAATTAGTAATAGTATATATCAACAATGAAATGGCACAATAAGCTGATAAACAAGTGTTATAAATCAAGTAAAAGGTCCAAGAGATAAACTAGCTAAATACTAGTGAAACTCAAGATTCAAAGGCCAAGATACTAGCATAAAAGGTAAGGCTTTTGTAAAAACTTTCTACACGAATATATATTATTCTTATGGATGTAACAAAAAATTCATTACAACAAGAGATTCAACCATCAAAACTTTCCAAAAATCCACCAAAATATGCGTTATGAATACTAGGTTATATGGGAAAAATCTTAACAAGTTTCAACAGTTGAGTTAAGAATTATTCAAGAGAGTTTGATTAGGTTTTCCGCATCCCTAATGGATGAAAATGAATGTTTAAAACAGAAGAAAGAAATAATGAGAGAAAGAGAGCACCTCAATATCCAAGAATAATATCCAAGTGAGAGAACTTCAAGACCTTGACTTTTCACATTTATCAATGCGATAATTTGTTTCTCCAATGCAACGAATAGTGCCTTTGATTATTGGGTTAATGGGATCACAAAATAGAAAGCTAGAGGTACTACCTCCTTGGGGGTATAAATCCTCTTATTCCCCAAGGAAAATATCCTATCTAGGGTTTAATATAAGGGGTGTATGCCCTTATACTTCTTTAGCAAACCCTTGCAAACAATATTTCTATGATAGATTTGTTGGACAACTGAGAGGGGGGTGAATCGGTTGTTACTGTGCTTAAACAATTATGCCCATTTTAAACTCTTTACAGAACACTCAATGACAATCATAACAAATAATGGAAGTAAGCAGTTGAATATTCAACATCAATCACACATTTAAAATATACAGAGACATATATTTCTCGAGGAAACCCATACAGGGAAAAACCTCTTCTTCTTGATATGATAAGTAATCTTTATTTTTTGTACATTATCATTCTTATGAACTCCAAATCTTCTTGAGGCTACAACCTATGTTTTACAAGCAAAAACTTTATGAGAGCACCAACTCTCTGGTTTCTCTAGACCTACTAGAAGGAAGCACCAACTCCCTGAGTGTTCCAACACCAACTAGATGGAAGCACCAACTTCCAGTCACATAGGCACCAACCTGTATAAAAGAGAACAATAGTTCCCCCTTGCACCACCCTGCCACCCTGATTTTTCTAGTTGCAACCATATGGAGGTTACAACTCCTTGTGTTCAAGCACCCACTTGAAACTCTGAGGACACCAATCCTCCCTAGCACCTCCCTACCACTCTGAAATATAAATCTTTGCTTTTCTTGAATTTATCATAATGATACAACATTTATCTATGGCTTCCCAGTCTCATCGCTGTTTTGCTACACTCCTATGCTATGCCTACATCAGTGTCTCTCTGCCCATGTCTCCTTGAGATTTTTGTTCTTATGCTCTGTCTCTGAATGCGCACCTCAACTTTCTCTTCCTCTCTCAAATAAGCATTTCTACTCTATCTCTTTCTTCTGCGCTTTATGCTCTGTGTATTATTTCCATTCAATGCGCTACGCCTCTTCTGTGCATTTAAGCTCTTGCACACAACATGCTTCTACCCGCATGAATAACTCTCAACAAAAGCACCCTTCTCTTCTCTCTTCTGTGCATATTTATAATGCCAAGTCCTCTGCCAGGGAATACACTCAACTCTTCGTCCTTTATGGTGATGATCCTGAGTCTGTTCTTCATTAGTGGTCGTTATCCTGAGATTCTTTGGCTTCTTTGGCATTTACAGTCTTCAACGCATTTCCATCTGTCAATTGTCTAAATGATGAATCTTCACTTCACTGGTAGTTACCTCAAGACTCTTCAAATCCTCTGGCGATCACACTCAATCTCGTCGAATTCTCTGGCAGATACAATCACTCCGTTTCTGGCAGTTACAATCAGTCCTTTTCGACATTTACATAGATAAATTATGTGCGCTCGTTCCTTTGGCGCTTTTTCCCTTCCTGAGAAAAACTTCGTAGAAGGAGATATATTTTCTTGCTAAGCCCCTTCCTTTCATGTGACCATTGGTGGTGACCAAACGCCTATTCAAAAGGCACTTCCCAATTTCTGTCTAGTGAGCACTGGCTCCGTTTCACGATATGACCTTGGGATATGATATTCATGTGACCACGCGACCGTGGGCACATTGATAGGCGGTTTGAGGGAAACCCAATTTTCACCCTAGAATTCACTACGAGCCTCCATGCATCATTTCTCCTAAACCGTGGTTTCAATTGCAACCCGCTCACGAAAAACTAAGACCTGAGCATGTTTTGGCCCCACAATGGATCGAGACCGTCGATCTCACAATATTGGCAGTGCTCCTGAATGGACAATTCATATATTTCCTCTCAAGTATGTGGACCAGATCTCACCTTCCTACATCAACGACTGATATTTACTTTGTGATCCAGCCTTTGGGAGTTTCAAATCTCAAACCCTGTTGCTGCTGACTGGATATCTTCCAGAATTGAAGATTTGCTAACATCTGTCCTCTTTCATCGACGAATCTGCCTTCTTTCCTTTGTCCATGCATGATCCTTAGTTTCAACGATCAGGTGACATGTAGCCCTCCAAACCAACGAACGATATCAATTTCTCCTTTCGGGCTTCGGGAGTTTCGATTCTCAAACTCCACTTTCTCTCAGAGCATTTCACCTGGAGTCCACGATCCAATGATGCATGTCCCTTTTGGATCAACGATCACAATCCCTTCGAGTATTCGGGGTTTGGGAATCTCAAATTTCCAACCTTTCAACCTTCCTTTTCTTTTCCCCCGGATTTGACAATCTATTGACGCGTGTCCATTTCGGATCAACGGTCACGATCTTTTTGGGTATTCGGGGTTCATAATTCTCAAGTCTCAACTGGAAATCCTTAAGTGATATTTTTCCGAAATCTCAGATCAACTGACACATACTCCCCTTGACGATCAACGATCGAGATTTGTCTTCAGATATTTTCACGTTCTCCCTATCTACAAAACTTTCGAAGTTGTGGATCTCACGCCACTTGTTCTCCTCGACGATGGATGAACCCAAACCACTTCAGGACTTCGAAACTTTGGGCAAGTGCTGGTGGAAAATCTCCCGAAGTAAAAATCCCAGAGTGACATCACTTGATGACATGTCATAACCCTAGTAGCTGCCATGTGTCACTCGTATTTTTGATTTGCACGTAACTGAAATGCCGAATCAAATTGACACTTGTCATTGTCTGATTGCACCACGTGTCCTTGCTGACATGGATCTTCATTCACTTCGGGACTTCGACCTCCAGGACTTCGGGTATTTTGACTTTTCAAGTCGCCAATTCTTCCGAAGTGAGAATCCCCGAACAATAACCTCCTCACAACTTTTAGACCCGATCTAAATGTTGTTCATCGATCATGTTCTTAGATCGATGACTCGATATCTCTACGATGCTGCTTTTCTAGCTTATCCTGTCCTTCCACTTCAAACTGATCTGATGAATGTCATATACTTCGGCTCTCCAACTCTCCCGACTTTGAGTTTTTCAAGTCTCAAACTGAAAAATCCTCGAAGTGTTTTGCTACGGAGTTGAGGATCGTGTGCCACTTGTCAGTCTTGACGATGGACGGTCCCTGCTTTCTTCGGGACTTCAGGATTTGACAAGTCCGCTCTCTTACGCTCATCAAAGGATTAACCTTCGTGCATTTATCTCTGGATCCAAGGACTAAGATTTATTCTCCTCTTCTTCATGCTCCTTCTGACTAGACACTGATCCGATGATCACTGTTGCTCCTCCTCCCGAGCTTACGATTTATTTCGAATTACAAGGTTTTCTAAGTATTCAAAGGTTTTGGCCTCCGAACCTTCTCTTGCGGGTCTTGTCGTCATTGTTCTTGTTTGCCATCGCTGTTGCTGTTCTTCTTTTCTTTCCTATTTTCCATTATTTTTCTTGCCATCAATGACAAGTGCACTTTGCTTGTAAACATGCCAACAATCTCCCCCTTTGGCGTTGATGGCAACCCTAAAAGGCTGCACTATTCTACTTAGACTTCCAACTGTAGCATCCATACCACTCCTTTTATCCCCTTCGACATCAATGTCAAAGAAAATCATGATCCCCCTGAGCTGTTGTAGTACTATGTGGAGGTATCATATATTCAACCAACACATACTCCTCCTCAGAGAATGGACTCTCTTAGGTTGATAATGGGGTCACTCCCAACTTCTAGCGTAAATATTCAAACTGAGATTTTGCAAGCAGTTTAGTGAAGATATTAGCAATCTGATCTTTGGATGGAATATAATGAAAAGAAACAACAATGTTGGTCACCTGTTCCCTCAATAAGTGATACTTGATGGGTATATTCTTGGTCTTGGAGTGAAATACAAGATTCTTTGACACATTGATTGCACTAGTATTATCACAATTAATTGGGATCAGTGCTGTATATTTTACCTCCAAGTCTACAAGTGTCTGAATCATCCATAATACTTGGGTATAACAAGTGGAAACTACAATGTACTCAACTTATGCATTCAATAAGGAAATGAAACCTTGCTTCTTGCTCAACCATGATACAAGGGAATATCCTAAGAAGAATGCACCTCCACTTGTGCTTTTCCTTTCATCCACGCAATTAGACCAATCAACATCTGAATAGACTGAGAGTTAAAAAATTTGATTCCTAGGATACCATAGACCATATTCCATTGTTCCTTTCAAGTATCTGAATATTCTTTTGACAACTAACAAATGACTCTGTTTAGGTGTAGCCTGATACCTTCCTACCATTCCAATAACATGCATTATGTCTGGACGAGATGTGGTGATGTACAATAGGCTGCCTATCATAGACCTATATGAACTATGATCAACATCAGGTGAGTCATCATCCTTGCTTAACTTTCATCCAGTGACCATAGGTGTGCTCATAGGTGTGGAATATTCCAATTGAAACCTTTTCAACATTTCTCTTAGATATTTCTCCTGAGAAAGAAATAATCCTTCAGACCTCTGAGTAATTTGCAGACCAAGAAAAAATTATACTTCCCCTATCATAGAAATTTCAAATTCAGTCTGCATGGAAAAAGCAAACCATTGTACCAATGAAGCATTATTGCTTCCGAAGATGATGTCATCTACATAGACCAAAACAATGAGCAAATCATTACCCTCTGTTTTGATATATAGATTGTTGTCAACTGTTCCTCTCTTGAACCCTTTGTCTTGAAGATACTTATCCAGTCTGTAATACCAGGCACGAGGAGCTTGTTTTAACCCATATAAGGCTTTCTTCATCTTCCAGACAAAGTCAGGGTTATCTGACAGTTGGAAACAATATGGTTGTTTCATATAGACTTCTTCTTTTAGGTCTCCATTTAGAAAATATGACTTGACATCCATTTGCTAGACTTTAAACTGTTTATGACAAGCATAGGCAAGAAACATTCTAATAGCTTCTAATCTTGCTACAGGCGCAAATGTTTCATCAAATTCCAATCCTTCTATTTGAGCATATCCTTTGCAGACCAATCTAGCCTTATTTATTACAATATTTCCTTGCTCATTCATCTTATTTTTGTAGACCCATTTGGATCCTATTACATTTTTATTTGTTGGCCTAGGAACGAGTTCCCAAGTGTCATTCTTTTCAATCTGGTCCAGCTCCTCATTAATTTATTTTAACCAATTTACATCTTCACTGGCTTCATTGAAGTTCTTGGGTTCCACCATGGATATGAAGGCCATATGTGATTTCTCGATGTCTTTGGTTATCCTTCTCATGGTTTGTACACATTTGTCTTTCTCACCAATTATCTGACTTTCAAGATGATTCTTTTGAGTAATTCTGGAGGAAGGATTTGATGATGATTTCTATCCCGACTCTTCTTTTCTGGGTGTCTCTTCTCCATATGATTCTTGGACCTGTTCATCTTCAGTTTCAGCTGTGTCCTCTGTAGTAGACTCAATATTGCTCACCTCTCTTACTGAAACTCCTTCATCAACCTTTAAATCAATGAAATCAACTAATTTATGTAATATTTTATTAAAGCATCTATATGCTTTACTATTGGTAGCATATCCTAAGAAGATGCCTTCATCAACCTTATCATCATACTTGCCAAAGTTTTCATTATTATTCTTTATGTAGCACTTACTCCCAAAGACTTTGAAGTGTTTGATTGAAGCAGGTCTTCCATACCACAATTCATAAAGTGTCTTGTCACTATGTGGTATGAGGTGGGCTTTGTTAAGAATATGGAATGCTGTGTGTATTGCTTCTACCCAGTAAGTTTGACCAATGATATTCTCATTCATCATTGACCTGGCCATTTACTGAACTGTTCTGTTTTGCCTCTCAACTACTCCATTTTGTTGTGGAGTTCTTGGGATTGTGTATTCTCTCTTGATCCCATGTTTGTCACATAATTCCTTGAAATCACTTGACATAAATTCTCCTCCTTTTTCTGATCTTACTGCCTTTAACATATTGCATGTTTGATTCTCAGTTAAAGCCTTAAATATTTTAAATTTCTCAAATGCTTCAGCTTTTTCTTTGAGAAAATCAACCCAAGTAAGTCTGGAGTAATCATCAATGATCAACATAAAGTAGTTTTCCTTCCCTGTGCCTTCCTGTCTTGATGGTCCACATAAATACATATGAACTAATTGGAGTGGTTTCTCTATTGAAGCAGAGCTCTTGGATTTAAACTGTGTCCTGGTTAGCTTTCCTACTTGGTAGGGTTTACACACAGAGTCTTGTGGCTTTGATATTCTTGGAATATCTTTTACCGCCTCAAGATTTTTGACCTTGATTAAGTGGTCAAAGTTTATATGTCCAAGTCTCCTATGCCATAACCAACTTTCATCATGTTTTCTTAGATGAAACTCTTCTTTATCTTCTTTCAACACATATACATTATTTTCTGTCCTTATGCCTTTAGCCACCACTTGACCTGAATTTATAGATTTTATCTTGCAATCCTTGGAAGTGAACACCACTTCACATCCTCTGTCACACATTTGACTTACACTGAGCAAATTATGTTTCAACCCATCTACACGTAGAACATCCTGGGCTTTTTCTTTACCATTACTCAAACTCACCATCCCTTTATCTTTTATTTTACCCAGTTCATCATTTCCAAAGGTAAAATTTCATGTTTTTATTTTACTTATAGACATAAACTTATCCTTGTCTCTAGTCATGTGCTTGGAACATCCACTGTCTATATACCAGGGGGCTTTTTGTTTTTGAGCTGAAAGTACTAGACCACATTTTTCACTATCTTTCTTTTTCCATGTGCTGGCATTTCTAGCTAAAGGATTTATCCTTGGATCTACCTTGTACTTCTTCAAATGGCAGTTTGCATCTTTGTGGCCGAAGTTATGATGGTTATAACATTTGAGCTCATTTTTCAGTAGGTCAAAGTGATTGGTGCTACATTGTCTATTCATTGGCTTCTTATTTCTATGTTGTAGAGATTGTTTATTTCTTGACCTCCTCAGTTGCATGTCTCTAAACATAATTTGACAATTTACAATCTTATTACCAAAATCAGAACAGTAAAAACAGTAGCCATGGAAGAAATTTTGGTACCTGAAGGATGGCCTTCTTCTTGGAATTTTTTGCTCCATCTTCTGATCTCTTTGTTTTTGATTAGGGATCATCTTGTCTTTATTAGATTTTGGTGATAGAGTACTCTCATGGTTTGATTGTCTGTTGACTTGGAACTTGATCATCTTTACTAGCTCTTTGCTGCTTGAACCATTTACATAACCTAAACCAGTCTTCAACAAAGGAGATCTTTGTTTGATCAAAATGTTGTTAAGTTCTGTTGTGTCTTTAATGCTTGGACGATTTAGGAGATACAATGTTTTAAACTTCTCCATCTCTTTTCTGGTTTTTACTACCTCTTCTTCCAAGGCTTCATATCTTGCCTTCTTTTCTGATAGCTGTTGTTTCAGAATGTCCTCTATTTTCTTTGCCTCTTCTAATTCCACTTTTAGTAGGGAAAAGTCTTCATCGGGTCCTTTATTGTCTTTCTCGAACTGTATCAACAATTGTTGTTTATTTTTCTTCTTAGATCCGAGTCTAGCAATTTATTCTAGAGAATTGATCAATTCTCCTTCCAAGTCAACCACAACTTCTTCATCGTCAACATCACTTCCTGTGCCTTTATTATCATAATCCTCTTTGGCCATAAGCATAAATTCATTAATCTTATCTTCACAGGAAGAGTCACCATCTATGTCTTCTGAAGAGTCATCATTGTTTACACATAGACTTTTCTTTTTACCAAATCTCTTGGGTTTGTACTTCTTTTCACCTTCAGAATTATGATCTTGTTTCTTGTGTGGACACTTAGATGAAAAGTGACCTATCTTTCCACAGTTAAAAAATTTGAAGGGAAATTTGCCTTGGTACTTGCTTGATCCTTTCTTTAGTCTTCTCACAAATTTTGCTTCAATTTCATCAGGCTAAGAATCCTCATTCTTATTTGCGATAAATGATGCTTCTATAGAGGTGAGTTTATCTTTACCTATCCTCATTTTATAGACAATCAGAGTTCCTAGGAGTTGGTCAATAGACAGATCTTTTAGATCATTAAGTTCTTCTATAGAAGAGACCTTTGGGTTGAACCTATCTGGCAGAGATCTCAAAATTTTATGAACTAAAGAGACATCCTCAATTTTTTCACCAAGTCCTATAATTGCATTTAGTTATTCTTCAACTCTCAGAAAATACTTCCCAACAATTTCATCCTCTTTCATATTTAGTTGTTCAAACTGCAATCTGTAGGTTTGAAGCTTGGCATCCTTTACCTTTTTATTACCTTCATAACTACTGTTGAGTTTGTCCCACATTTCTTTGGCATATTCTAAGTGCATAACTTTTAAAAATTCTGTTTCTACAAGCCCACTTAGAATAGAATTCATAGCCTTAGCATTGAAGCTGAATTATAGTTTGTCATCCTTAGAAGCTAGTACAACAAGTTTTGCATAACCAGTCTCTACCACATCCCAGACATCTGCACCTAGGTCCATTATGTAGGTGCTCATCCTAACTTTCTAGAAGGCGAAGTTTGTTCCATTGAACATGGGGGCCTTATTGGTTGAAGTTTCTTCATGGTTAGTCATGTTTAAGCTCTAGGATCTACCCTTAGATAAAAGGAACCAAATTTGACACCAATTGTTGGACAACTGAAAGGAGGGGGTGAATCAGTTGTTACTGTGCTTACAAAACTATGCCCATTTTAAACTCTTTATAGAACACTGAATGATGATCAAAATAAAGCAGGAAAGTACGAAATAGAATATTCAACACCAATCACACACATGAAATATACAAAGACATATATTTCTCGAGGAAACCCATAAAGGGAAAAACCTCTTCTTCTTGATATGATAAGTAATCTTTATTTTCTATACATTATCATTCTTATGAGCTCCAACTCTTCTTGAGGCTACAACCTCTATTTTACAAGCAACAAATTGCTGAGAGAACCAACTCTCTGGTTTCTCTAGAACCCACTAGAAGGAAGCACCAACTCCCTGAGTGTTCCAAACACCAACTGGATGGAAGCACCAACTTCCAGACACATAGGCACCAACCTGTATAACAGAGAACAATAGTTCTCCCTTGCACCACCTTGGTTTTTCTGGCTGCAACCAGATGGAAGATACAACTCCCCATGTTCAAGAAACCACTTGAAACTCTGAGGACACCATTCCTCCCTACCAACCTGAAATATAAATCTTTGCTTTTCCTGAATTTATCACAGTGATACAACATTTATCTATGGCTTGCCAGTCTCATCACTGTTCTGCTACACTGCTATGATCTCCCTGCATCAATCTCTGTCTGCCCGCATCTCCTTAATCTTTTCGTTCTTCTAATATATCTTTGAATGCACACCTCAACTTTCTCTTCCTCTCTCAGATAAGCATTTCTGCTCTATCTCTTTCTTCAACGCTTTATGCTCTGTGTATTATTTCCATTCAATGCACTATGCCTCTTCTGTGCATCTCGGCTCTTGCACACATCATGCTTCTACCCGCATGGATAACTCTCAACAAAATTACTTTTCTCTTCTCCATTCTATGCATATTTGTCATGCCAATTCCTCTGCCAGGGCATACACTCAACTCTTTGTCCTTTTTGGCGATCATCCCGAGTCTGTTCTTCATCGGTGGCCATTATCCTGAGATTCTTCGGTTCTTTGGCAGTTATAGTCTTCGATGCATTTCCATCTATCAGTTGTCTAAGTGATGAATCTTCACTTCACTGGAAGTTACCTCAAGACTCTTCATCTCCTCTAGTGATCACACTCAAGCTCGTCGAATTCTTTGATAGATACAATCACTCCGTTTCTAGCAGTTACAATCAACGCTTTCCGACAGTTACAGAGAGAACTTCTAGGCGCTCATTCCTTTGGCACCTTTTCCCTTCCTGAGAAAATATTCGCAGCATGCGCTAGCTTTTCTTGCTGAGCCCCTTCCTTTCACGTGACCATCGGCTGTGACCAAATGCCTATTCAAAATGCACTTCCTGATTCTTGTCTAGTGAGTGTTGGCTCCATTTCATGATATCACCTTGGGATATGAGATTCATGTTACCACGCAAT
Organism: Picea glauca; assembly: GCA_000966675.3. NCBI lineage: Eukaryota > Viridiplantae > Streptophyta > Pinopsida > Pinales > Pinaceae > Picea > Picea glauca. The sequence goes on from JZKD02S1722564.1 coordinate 90,133, forward strand.
TGCTGGCGCGTTGATAGGCGATTTTAGGGTAACCGTCTTTTCACCCTGCAATACACTACGAGCCTCCACACGTCCTTTCTCCTAAACCATGGTTTCAATTGCGGCCCGCTCATGAAAAATTAAGACCCGAGCATGTTCTGGCCCCACAATGGAGTACGACCATCGATCTCACGATCTTGACGGTGCTCCTGAATGGATGATTCAGATTTGTCCTCTCAAGTCTGCGGACCAGATCTCACCTTCCTACATCAACGACTAAGATTTACTTCATGATCCGGGCTCCGGGAGTTTCAAATCTCAAACCCTGTTGTTGCTAACTGAATATCTTTCGGAATGGAAGATCTACTGACATTTTTCCTCTTCAATCGTCAACTCTGCATTATTTCCTTTGTCCATGCATGATCATTAGTCTCAACGATCAGGTGACATGTGCCCCTCCAAACCAAAGGATGAGATCGATTTCGCCTTTTGGGTTTTGAGAGTTTCGATTCTCAAACTCTGCTTGCTCCCGGAGCATTTCACCCAGATTCCATGATCCAATGATGCGTGTCCCTTTTGGATCGATGGTCACAATCCCTTTGGGTATTCAGGGTTCAAGAATATCAACTTTCCAACCTTTCAACCTTCATTTTCTTTTCCCCCAGAGCTGACAATCTACTGACGCTAGTCCATATCATATCAACGATCATGATCTTTTCGGGTATTCAAGGTTCAAAATTATCAAGTCTCAATTGGAAATACTTAAGTGAGATTTCTCTGAAATCTCATATCAACTGACGCGTACTCCCCTTGACGATCAATGGTCGAGATTTGTCTTCGGCGATTTTCACGTTCTCCCTATCCACAAAACTTCTGAAGTTGTGGATCTCATGCCACCTGTCCTCCTCGACAATGGACAACCCCAAAACACTTCGGGACTTCAGAAATTTGGGCAAGTGTTGGTGGAAAAGCTCCCAAAGTAAAACTCCCGGAGTGACGTCACTTGATGACGTGTCATAACCCTAGTAGTTGCCACATGTCACTCGTATTTTTGATTTGCACGTACCTAAAATGCCGAATCAACTTGACACTTGTCATCATCTGATTGCACCACCTGTCCTTGCTGACTAAACTGAGTGATGAGAGAGAAAGGAAATAGAGTTAATGAGTGCACCTTTAGTCCTTGCGGTTAGTGTTTAACTCTTTCGCTTGTTGTTGCCTCCTAGATCATGGGTCTCCTCCAAAATCTAACCTACAAAAGGTTAGGAATACAATGCAACAACATATTCACTCTCTGTTGATCACTTTAAAAGTTTAGAAAGAGATATAAATGCACAAATTAACAAAAGCATGTAAACATAGGTTTTTGGGATAAGGATGAACTCTTTTATTCAATTTCAAGATAAAAAGGATTGCAACCACTCCACGAACCAAGTTTGGGCTACTCTGTCATGTCTCCAAGTGAATCAATCCCACATTAGCTTCTCACAAACAACATATCACCAAGGGAAGGAGGAAGGGTTGCATAAGGAGAAAGATTGGAGGGGAAGGCTAAGGCTAAAACTCATAATGGGATGCAAATCTTGGGCTAAGAATGGGAAGGGATTTTGGTAGATTTTTCTTATTCTCTTTATTATGTTCATTAATGACTCCCCAGGGACTCTTTTTATATGAGAAAAAATTGGTTATTTGGTTTGGGGATGGGCTACAAGGGGTAAAACGGTTTGGAAACCCTCCATAGTCCGTAAACTCCGTTGAATTACACACAATTATATATTTTTTGCAACTTTTGGAGGTAAACGCAGGCTAACTAGCATGAAACACACATGTGTACGTGGACTAACTAGGATGCAACATGCGTGTGTACGTGGGCTATTAGTGCAACAAGGCGCGTACACTATCAAAAAAATGGTTTTTTTAAAAGGAAGCCTCAACAATATTTTGACAAAGTATGTAAATGGAAGTGACAATGTCTTGTATGCACAAATAAGGAATTTTGGACTATAAGAGATGCCCCCTAATGTGTGAGGTCAGAAGAGCAATTTATGGCCGAAATACATTTAGAATATCTTTACACAATGGGAAGAAACGAAGTTGAGTGAGTCTGAGACGAGTGTTCGTGAGCATGCCATCTGCAAAATAATGATAATATCTCTGAGGCAGTCATACCCATGCTCGAAATGAAATAAGAATGGTTGCCAATCAAGTACACTACAAATCCATGTCATATATGACTACGAGAAAAAATATAAATGTTTGTATAAAGTGTAGCTGCGAACAATACACAACAGATCTACATCTCAAGATCATCTAAAGATATACAAGTACAATATGATATGCATCTTTGAGAACCACCGACACTTGTGGTTGGAGATGAGAATTGCATAGCTCGAGCAACAACTTCAAAATCTTCAAAAACTCAGGTAGGAGTACAATAGGAGTGTAAGATTCACTACCTTGAGGTCTTCGACATGCTATCGGGGAAAGACTGGAAGATCTTGATCATCAGGCATAAAACTTCATTGATTTTGAATCCGAACTTGAATGGACTCTTGGGATGACCGACTCATGAATTTCAAGATGTCAACTACGGAATGGCCGACTCAGGTTGGATAAAAATTCCCTTGGACAAAAGCATGACAAAATGATGAGACTCAGGCAACATAGTATTGACATAAGTCTATGATACAGGATGCACCAAAAACTCTCCATATGTTTGGAAGAGTAACCAAATGGAGGAGGACACAACTCTATGTAACAAGAACAACTTCCTAAGGTCATACTAGATCCCAATGCTTGGCGAACAAACATAATGATGTGTTTTGTCCAAGGGTGACTATCTTTCTCCTGATAAAAGAGAATGTATATCGTGTCACATATTTTTGGAATAATAGATTTTTTTGTCTTTTTCAAATTTTTAACGAGCTTGAAAAACAATAAAAAAATGCTACGTTACAAAGGAGGAACGAGTTTCGTGGGAAAGAAAACTAGTTCCAAGCACATGGAACATACTGATGCTCAGTGCAAGGAGACATGTGCAGGATAAGGACATTCAGAAAAATTCCTCCATGGTCAAGGTGTTAGATCGTGAGGGAAAAAGTTCTATGAGGCTTGCATTTAAGGAATGTTTTTGAAGGTTTATTTAATAGCAACATGAAGCCGACATTAGGCCAAAGATGCAAGGATGATACATGCAATATGATTAAGTATGACACAACAAGACTCCTTCAATGTGGAGTTTTACGAGCCTAGAGAAGGTAAGCTCGTTGGTTTTTTCACGTTTAGAGAGTCTGAAAAACGCTAAAAGAAGACTCCAGAGTGTTCCTTTTTCATAATTAGTTCAGGTGGTTCAAAAAAGGGTTAAAATTATACTGAAAGGATGTCTCTTCAAAACCATTTTAATGAGTGTGTAAGAAACAAGGTCACTCGATGATCTTTTCATATTTAGGGAGTCTGAAAAGACCTTAACTATGGACTCCGAGGGGGTTCCTTTTTCATAGATAATCTCCAAGGCCCGGAAAAGAGATAAACCAAAACCAAGGAGAATGGCCCTTTTTCGATAATTTAGTCCCTCAAACCCAAAAAAGTGTTAAACTTACACCTGAGAATACTCTCCTAGTGAACCGAAGCTCCTAGGGCATAACTTTATTCATAAATTAATCGTCCAAACCAAAAAAAGGGTATACTACCATTGGACAAATGTGCCTTAAAATTTTAGTTTGACGAGTGTGAAGGAAAACAAGATCGCTTAGAAATATTTTCAATTTGAGAGAGTTTGAAAAGGGCTTAAAGAAGACTCCAGGGGGGGTTCTTTTCATAAGTAATCCAAACGAGATCGAAAATAATAAATAATATCTTGTTAGATGTTTCTTTCAAGGTTTAAGTGAGCCTGAAAGACAACAAACAATGCTCATGGGGGGTCCCTTGGGTATGAGCTAGAAAATATGAACAAGAATGGGGCTTCAAAATATAATCATGGCGGGACTAAAAGGACTCCCAAGCCTATGGACAAAACTCATAGCATGGATGCCAAAAAGAAGCAAAGGATCTACATAGGGAATCCATGTATAAGAAGGTTGTACCACCTAATTATGACACTTCTAAAGTAGCATAGAAGGTTCCATGTCACACTTTGGTGGTATTGATCCTATGGCAAAGCGAAAAATTCAACAATATGAAAAATGCAAGGTGGTGAGAACCTAAACTATATGCAAATGTCGAAAAATAACTTTTTACCACGGGATGATATAAGTGTAACCCATCTCATAAAAACTCCAAACCAAAAGAACAATTTCATTAGAATGACCCAAATATGTCTAAAAAATAAACTTCAGTACCTATCGGACCAAGAATAGGGAAAAAGAAGACCAAACTGGGGAAAAAAGAGCCAAAACATTCTATAAATAGAGGTGGACAACTCATTTTAACCATTGCAAATTGGAAAATAACCAAAAAACCAAAAAAACCCTCTTCTTCAAAACACAAATTTGAGGAGCTATGGTGGATGAAAGATCCTCAAACCTGACCCAAGTAAGTACAAATGACCTTTCCTCTCCTTTTCATTCATTATTCGTTGCTTAATTTATTATTTGTAGGGTACACACCCTTGTAAAAGTGTCGGGCCTGCATGTACGCGGGATGTCCATGCCCAACTCACATATGTACGTTGGAAAAGTAACACTTAGCCCATGTACATACGCGATTGTCTTAAAGACAAACCACGTACATCTATTTTATTTTCCAAAAAATATGAAATAAGGGGCTAACCTCACAAAAATAAAATAAAATGCAACATGATGTATGTTCATTTGCGAGAAAGGAAACATCAAGAGTTACATGTCTTGGTAGAGGGGGATCTAGGGGCCATTACCATGTTTAAGCAACGTGGTAAGTGGAAATTTTTTCAGTGTCCATTCATGATGGCACAACCCAGGCTACTGAACCACTTGATAGAGTACTGGAATCCATATGTAGAGGCGTTCATGCTAGAGGGACAATCATTGACTCTGACGATGAAGGATATCTGCTTTTTGACCTGCCTCTCCAGGAGGGGGAAACCGGTCAAATTGAGGACCTTTCCTCCAGGACCATACAACATAGAGGACTACATTGGGATGTATTGCGAGGCTGGCACTAAGAAAGTAGGATCTCATGTGCCAATACATAAGATCACAAGCCTCAATATTTAAATATTACTATACATGATTGAGTGATTCACGGGATCCACAACACTTCATCAGGCTTCCTGTGCACATATACATTGTTCAGTTTAGTGTCTAGACGCCACTATTTTTTACTGGAGCACTAAAATTCTCACATACATGAAAAAAAAAATTGACCGACTGTCAAAGAAGAATGAACAAGAACTTTGAGTTTGGGATTGTGTTGTATGCTTTCTTTTTTGAGGAGTGCCAAGCCTTAGCCCGAGAGAGATAGTATGAGGCCATATTGCCTCCTTTCCGACATTATGCAGGTGGGTCACTTTGTTACATTGATGGGGGTGCGTGGAGAGTACAAGAGGCCTTTGATGACACATTCTTTCACTGGTGGGCCCATCATATTCCTGTGATAGAGGAATATCCCTACACAGGGATCAATTTCTTGAGGGATCATGATATGCCTATGCCTCCTTGTGAGGAGCGCAGAGAGATAGGTAAACAAATTTTGAAGTTATTTTATTTTTAAATTTTTAAATATTATCCTTTTTATGGTAATGTCAAAGTACTAACTCATTGATTTGTCTTATACAGATGTGGGACCAATGTGACTGGCTGACTTCGCCAGGACCAGGCATCATCCTTGGGCAGATACCAAACCAACAACAACAAGAGGACCAATAGTTGCAGGAGGAGTAACAATTGTAGTAGCTAAGAGAGTATTGCGACGAGTAGAGAGGAACTTGACAAGTCTCACTTGTGCAGTGTCGATGGCAGAGATAGAGAACCTTCCCCTGACCATGCAACCACATGTTGTAGGGGTACTTAGGACTTGGGTTCAGTTATTCCAACATCTTGCGAATGTCGTAGTTCATTATACCGGGGCCAACATGCCTAGGCCATAGTTAGTACTGGACTACATATGTGTCAAGGGAACCTTTTTGTACTATGTTATGTAGTGAGGGCTTGAGCCCAACGATGTATATCAGCTCTATTTGAGGCTTTATGGCCCACTTTTGTACTTATGACATTATTTTTTTGACACATTATTATATATATATACATATTTTTGTCCTATGGATAAACATTTTGTACAAATGTATTTACATGTGTGTGTATGTGTGTGCTTTTACTTTTATGTGTGAGAAGTATGCCAATCTAGTACTTGACTAGCCAATGTATTAGTTAGTTGATTAGATCTCTTGGGAACATAAATATAAGTAATATAATAAAAAATAACATTCTAAGAGACGTACCCTAAAGAATCATCGGTGAAGGGTGGAATCGTAGACACGGTATACTCCATTTAACTGAGACACAACCAGTTGACCATCTAGATAAACCCGGAGGTGAGAAATATCATGTGACAAGGCATCACGTAGTAATTTTATTATGGAACTATACTCGACAACATTATTGGTTGCTTCACCTAGAAAATTACCTCCAGAAGACATCAACTTTCCAAAAGGTGTAAAGATCACCCAAGCTACGAAAGCAAGCCTCCAATTGTGTCAGATAGCACCATCTACAAACCCAACATAGACCTCAGATTCACTTGACATCTGCCACAGTGAAAAGAAACACAATAAACTACACGTCCATAAAATAACAAGACAAGACTGTATAAATAAAGCTATACATTATATACAAGAAGTCATTCTCAGGTGATCGACCTAAGCGTAATATTTCTTAAGGTAGAACCCATTTGTAGGCTTCGATAAAGAGTTACCCTCGAAATCAACCAGTTGATAGGCACCATTTTTATAAAACTTTCTTAACAATGAAGGGTCTGAACCACATGGGTTTGAACTTGCCTACCCCCAAGGGATCTTTATCTTGGTCAAAGACTAGGAAAAGATCGCCTTCGGAGAAAATACGAGGGTGGGTAGACTGATCATACTGACACTTGGCATGTTGTTGTGAGCCTCGTTGGCCAAGGCTGCATCTCGACGCTACTCATTGAGTTGATTGAGATATAAAAGACATTCTTCAAGTGGTGTAGTGTCGAGCAGTAGTTCCACTTCCAAATTAAGAGAAGTTATTTGGAATTATATGGGAAATACTGCCTCCATCCCATAAACGAGTTGGAAAGGAGAGAAATCAATAGTAGTCTTAACTAAGGTTTGATAAGCCAAAAGTGTCGACTATAACATAAAATACCAATTTGACTTGGTCGAATTGATTGTCCATTGAATAAGAGTCTTGAGAGACATATTAAAATCCTCCACTTGACCATTCGCTTGTGGGTAGTAAGGTGACAAATGTTCCTTTTTAAACCCTATTTTTGATGTTAACTTGGACATCATATTGTTTTGAAAGTGAATTCCATGGTATTTGACAATCTCCTTTAGAATATCAAACCTAGCTACAATCTGGTTAAAAATGAAAAGTGCAGTCATTTCCCCATCATTGTTGAATGTTGACATAGCTTCGACCCACTTAGTAAAGTAATCTACTGCTACGATGATATAGCGATGCCCCCAACTAAAATGGGTGGCATGTAGTGAAATCAATCCCCCACTTGGTGAAGGGACCAACAACAATAACTGGGAACATGGGATCTGGGTGTTCCCGCATCTTTCGAGAGAATATATGGCACAGGTGACAATTCTTGACCACCTATTCACAATATTTGATCAATGAGGGCCAAAAGTATCCAGCGCGAAGAATATGTTGGGTTTTTTCCAACCCAGATAGGTGACCTCCACATGCTCTTGTGTGAAAGTCATTTAACACAAATTTTGCCTCTTCGTGAGTGAAACATTGATAGAGAATGCAATCCACTCCTCGACGATATAAAGTATTATCGAGGATAAGATAGTTTTGCGCTTGATGGCGTATTCCTTGACGCTCACCGTGAGAAGAAGAAGATGGGCACTTCAAAGTATGAATATATACAAATATATATCCATACCAAGGGTCTGACGATGCAATAAGGAAAATATCCCCATTAATAAGTGAATCTTCGGCAAATTATTACCACTCTCGACCGAAAGTTATGAGATTAGTTCAACAAATACCAAAGACTTTTTAGATTTTGTCGAAACAAAATCCAAGTCAAATTATTGTAGGATGAATATCCATCGACTGATTTTCCCGTCGATGACCCGTCGTGTTAACACATATTGAAAATGGTTTACAACAACTACTAAAATGGTCTTGCAAAGTAAGATGTAATGACGAAACTGTTGGACAACATGAATAGCTGCCAAAGAAATTTTCTCAACATGTGTGTAGTTGATTTTTGGTCCTACCAAGCCTCGACTAAGATAGTAGTTAACATACTCTTTGAGTGCTTCATCCTCTTGGACCAAGACCATGCCAATAGTAGACTTTGTGGAAACCAAATACAACAATAAATCCTTTCCATAATTCAGAGGACTAAGTAGAGGGGTAGATGCCAGAGCACATTTCAACACTTCGAAAGAGTGTTGATTCATTTCATCCCAATAGAATGGGACCCCTTTTTTCAAGAGACGCATGAACCCTTTAGTAATCTCATCATAGTTGGCAACAAAACACCAAAGAAAGTTAGCTTTTCTTTGTAGACTTTGAAGTTGGGGGATTATCTGCGGGGGAGGCAATTGAACTATTGCCTCAACCTTTAGAGGATCGACCATGATCCCTTTAGTTGACATGATAAAACCTAACAAGCGTCCCGATGTCACACACAAACTACACTTATTTGAATTCAAGAGAATCTGATAGTAGTGACACCTCTCAAAGATAATTCGTAAATGGGCGGGATGATCAGATCTCTTACAAGAATGTAATTCTAGATCATCAAGATATGCTTTGACTATGTGTTTGAGGTCGTGGAAGGAAAACAACATGGCCCGCTGAAAAGTGGCTCCAACATTCTTAAGGCCAAAAGACATTTTTTTGTACGTGAATGTACCCCAAGGACAAATAAATCTCATTTTATTCTAGTCCTCGGGCTTGATTTGAATCTAGTTGTACCTGGAAAAACCATCCATAAAAGAAAAGACCTCACAACCCACACATTCATCGACAATCTAGTCAAAGAATGGTGTTGGAAAATTATGTTTTAGACAAGCTTTGTTCAGGTCACGAAAGTCCATACATACGCGGATCATACCTTGCTTTTTGTTGACAGGAACATGGTTTGACACCCATTTTGTCAATTGCATAGGATAGATGAAACCAACCTTGATGTGTTTCTCTACCTCAACCTTGATCATCACTGCATTGTGAGGATTGACTGGGTGAAGCTTCTGTTAGACATGCTTAACATCGGGGTAAGTTGTGATATCGTGTTCAACGATACATGGATCAATTCCTACCATCTCCTCATAAGACTAGGCAAATACGTCATGAAACTCTTTAAATAATTCAATGTAGATCGAAATATCTTCGAGAGAACAATCTACTCCAATGAATAAATTTTCCACGACACCAGGGGTTCTAGAGATGTCAATAGGAATTGTTTCAAATATACTTTCCATGTTTCCCTCGGCATAGATTCTGTGCATGGCCAGAGGGTTAACAAGACAAGGGGCATCTCCATTCACAGTTGTAATGAACTCTCATGCCTCTATTCTCTTCATCTCAAGAAGAAATAAGATCTATGGTGAAGATCGTCCCAAGGTTTTTCTGGCCCAGTCATTGCTTCCAAAATCGCCTCATCAGAGGGAAAGACTAAGTCCAAAGGATCGTAAGTGGCGAGAGAGTCTTGAGCTCAAATATGCTCGCGAATGAGATATAGCTCTTGTAGGGGAGCTGGATTAGGGCTGGATGAGGCTTGTTGGACAATAATGTATGCAACCTTAGTAGTAGATAAGGGAATAGCCATTCCAGGGTGCCCTACCCCTTCCATCGAATCCGATGGGGAAGGTAAAATGCACGGGTCGTTAAAGTAACTCATTCTAAAATATGCGACTTGAAAGATCACATCCTTTGGCTGGTCGGGGACAACCAAAATAAAATTGACATCAATAGCAGGCGGTGGATAATAAAAAATACCCATTAAAGATGGAAACAATATGGCACCTAATTTGACGATATCTGGCTACAGGTTGTCAATCATTGGGATTGTGGATGCCCCCGATGAAGGGTCAGGATGGGAGAAGGATAACTGATCAACAATTATGATCCGACCTTCATAAGGAAAACATAAGACCCCAAAAATGGTGGATACAACCGTTGACCCTAACAAAAGATTGTAGTCGAGAGGCGCATTGACTACTTCTACTTCGACGCACATGGTTTTTCCTTCCAACTACACGGGGAAGGAAGGAATTATTCCATGTGGTCTAAAATATTGACCGTCAAACGTGGTTAGCAACGTGGGTGACGGAGACAAATCAGGTTGATCGATGGCCTTCCATCAAGCCAATGACATCATGCAATTCAAGGCACCCTCATCGACCACCATACAAAAAATGTTTTGTGTCAACGATTTCATGGAATACACCACTACTATCTAAAAATAAACATGGTGAGGAAGACGAGGTTTATAATCTGCATAGTCAAAAATAGTCATTCCCGAGTTAGTAGTCTCATTCCCTCCCAAGGAAAACAATAATGCTTTCCTCTATGAGGGGAAACTTTGGAGGACTTCCAGAGCGGACATTGCACAAGGAGTTTGCCCCAAATCCTCCATGATGGAGTAATTCTCAACAGCCCTTACTTTTGGGTTGTGAGAAGCCTTTTTGAAATCACCCTTAGGGATGCGAGTCATAGTTTCTCCCACATTCTTCTCAATTTGAAGATGAGGCAGTGGGTTGCATGATTCTTTTCCCTTCTCAACAAATTCTAGCATTCCGTAATTATTATCCATGTTCTACAAATGAGATTTAGACTTCATCATATAAATTTTTGGGGCTCCATTGTTAGCATTAGGTGCAGGGGATCCCTGATTTTCCCAGGTGCATTCATGGATGAGGAAGATTGAGGCAATTTTTTCCATTGTGGAAAAGGGTTGGTTAACATGGTAGGTTGTTGCTATGCCAATAGATTTTGGGCTTCCTCAAGTCAAGGGCATTGGTGAGTCAAGTGGTCATCCATGCAAAGATTACACATAAACTTCACCTTCCTCTTTTCATGTTTTCCCTCACCAACATTATTCACAACCTTCTTATCCCCCTTACTCTTCTTGCTTTTAGATTTCCTATTTCCCTTGATTTTTTGGTTACCCTTGGGATTTGTCATTTTCACACTGTGTACATTCAGCGTTTGGGTTACGAGGGTAGCTGAACTAGGAGTTTGGATGGACACAGTCTGTTGAATCGATAATTGTTGTAACTGATTAGTCAAGCGATCTTTGGGCTTGCTCCGTGTTTAGCCTACTATGTCGTCAACATGAGGTCCATACTTCTGTTTGGTCTTGTCAAAATTCAACCATGGTGCGTCGGGAAGGATCTCGTACATCATACTGGATTGAGAGTAAATCAGCTCTAGTTGTTAGGCTCTCATGATAGCCTCTTCTTTGGAAAAAACCCCGGATGTCATGATGTCTTTGGATACACAAGGCACCAAGAAATTTAGGAACCACTCGAGCAAAAATGCGGGAGGGACCTTAACTTTGATTAAGCTTTTTCATCGTCGCCATTCTCAGATGTGATCTGAGATATGGATGACTTTTGTTTGCTCGAAGTTGGCCAACAACTTGGTGTCATCATCATATCTTACCAGTAACTGGAAATGGTTTAAGAAGACCATAGCCATGTCGTTAAAGTAAGCGTACTTTGAGCTATCGAGCTCAATATACCATTTTGCGGACCCCCTATAAAAGTGCGTTGAAACAAACGCAATTGAACATAATCATCCTTTAACGAGTTGGATGAGCACCATAAATGAAATGTCGTAACATGATCACGTGGATCCTCGCCATGATTTACTTCGAACTTAGGAATGGTTGGGGGAAACTTAGTTGGCACGGGGGGCCAATGCAGATCATGACAGATCGGGTCATTCAAAAGTCTTGACAAGTCTTGAAAATGCAAAGTTTCCAAGAAATATAGTCTAGGTTGTAGTGGATTCAAATGAAAAAAGGGGCCTGGATTTTGGCTGACACCGGGTTGCCAAGAAAATTTTGGCTACTGGCTAGGGTTTTGGTAGAAACCATGGTGGCCTTGTCCAATAAAAGGAGTTTTCATTTGATTCTGCATTGTCACTTGATTCCCGTAGTTGGATGACATGCCTTGTTTAGGGATTTCTCCCTGCATAGTATTCCAAGGACCTTGGCTGGGGATGCCCCTAACCGACCCTCCTGGCATAGGTACTGAACCATGCTTGGGGTTCCATTGAGTGTGGGAGGAGTTTCCCCCGATTGACATCCCTTGCAAAGGAAACGAGCCTTGCCAAGGATTTCCAAGACCTTATGAGGAGTAAACTCACGTCACCACTCTCTATGAAGGAATGAAACCTTGCATAGGGTTTGGTTTACCAAAAATGGGGTTGCCCCCTGTCGAGAAAGCATACGATGAGAAAGCGTTATTTACAAACGTACAAAACAAATTAAAATGCATATACCCCACCAGAGTAATGTAGGATTGAGGTCCATGACTCCCCCCACTGAGAAAAATAGAGTTGGTGTTAAGACCGATCGGTTGCTGGAAAGCACCTCCGAGCGAAGGGGATGAAGGAGGGATATGACCCCCACCGTAAGGGATAGCATCGAATGGGACAGTGGTGCCTGCAACAGATCCTTTTAAGGGAGAATTAGATCTCCCTTCCCTCATAACAATAGTTTGTAGAGTATAGCAGGTTAGGACCGAACTAGAGTCAAAACCCACCATCCCATATGAAAAGGGAGCACTAGACACATTTTGGATGGAGTGAATAGTGGTCAAAGTCATGGGTATTTGGACAGTCATAGATCTGGTAGGTGAAGGTGGGGGCAGAGGCACAACACCCCTTCCTATGGTGGTTGAGATGGGTGTATGAGGACTCCGAGATGAAGTAGCACTAGTTTCTTCCATCGTTTCTCATCTAACAAATTGACGTTCAGGTGAAGTCACCTCATGCGGGACTATCTGAATAAGAAGTGGTTTCGATAAGTCAGTGATCGAAGGGTTTGTGGGGTTGAAACCTTCAACTTCGAGGTAAGAAACAGTGGAATCCTCCGGTGCAGGAAAGTCTTCTCTAGGAGTTGGCTCGGGTATAGTTTCCTATGGCCCGGTCGATTCAAATGCACCCTCTTTATCTAGCCTATGCCTTAATGGTGGCAGAGGTGGCTCCAAAGTAACCGATGGTAGGAACTGAAGCCTACGTAAATGACATAGCTATTGATATTCCACCTTGTGAAATGATCAACCGACACTCTAAGGTTGATCTAGCATGAAACACATAGCACACACTAAAAATTTCCTAACGACAAATCAAACAAACAATTGACTGGCAGGAAGAACAATTACGCCAATCGACACTAGAGAAACTTACCGGTGCAAGTGTAACTCAAACACAGAAACACCCTCCGGGTATACTCTGCAAAGTGTGATCCGACGTCTTCCCTAGGTACTGCGGTATACCCCCGCAGTCACCCATGTAAGTCCTTAAAAATAGGCAACTAGGTTTCTAGCTCGTAGTCAATCACTAGGCGGGTACAATAGACAATCAAGTTGATCATAATGAGCAAGATAACAAAGTCTGAAGCCTTTCAAGGGTACCGAAGGAAAATGGTCTAAAAGACGACTAAGGATATTGAACAGATTCTAGGTCCACGAGGCTCTGTAGTCAAATGCGATCAACATAATTCCCAAGAACGACCCTCAATATATGATCCCCACTATGCTCTGTCTGAATTTGGAGAGGTTATATTCTCTACCTTTCCTCATGTGACCTCATGTTTATCCCCTGTGTTAGAGGGGGGTCCCAACTGAATCTTACGAAACTAGACTCTGACACTCCCTATCACAAACTCTAATGTTTGTTTAAGTGACCTTGAAGAGTTTCCTCTCCACACCTATTTCAAGGCCCTAGAACCTAGACTACTTGCTGAACCCTACAAACAAAATTCTAGTTGATTTTAAGTGTTAATAGTTTATTTTAAGTGGCTTTATTTACTCAAGAGATGAAAGAGAAGAAAAAACTTTAGAGCATTCGTGTAAAAGAAAACTAGGTTGTACAATTGAAAAATGGATTTTAAATCTTTGCACATGCAAACTTTTCAAAGTAGTAATCCAAGATCCTAAAATGCAAAAAGTTTCCTATAATGTGATTTTTGTTTTACAATGTAAATGCAAAATACTAAACTTTCAAGGATATATTAAAGAAAGAAATTTGGAAAAATAACTCTTTTCTTTTGTAATAAACAACCTATGCTACAACTACCAAACAAAAATGCATAACTAAATGCAATTTATTTATTTAATGTTTGGAAAAGAAAATCACAAGTAAATGATATTTTTTGTTTTTCAAAGCACAAACAAGGTAAAGAGAAAATAAACACAAGACTAACATAGACTGTAAACCACTTCTTCAACGCAAGGATTCACTGGAATCCAACAATAGGATCTATCGCTTATAAGTTCACCCTAAACCTTCAAAGTAAGAAAAATAAATAAAGAAATGACAAGGGTTCTTTACAAATTGCAAGATAAATTGAATCTTTAACCCAACCAAACACAATTAACAAAGACCTCGAAGAGTTCAAGAAGGCCTGAGAAGCACAAAGCTTCTTTCCAGGAAAGAAAATGTCCTTTTAAAAAAAAAAACCTTCCAAAACACAGAGATGCGTCGTGTGCACAAGTAGCCTGCGTATGTATGTGTGATGTATACTATGCATACCGCGTATGTACGTGGGATGTATACTATGCATACCACGTATGCATGCGGGATATACAGAGGACAGGGCACGTACACTTTTGCAAACTTTCAAAAAGAAAAAGGTTTGGACAACCAAATAGGAAGGGAAGGCTGGTAGGCACCTAGAAGGTGACCATAGACCCTAACTGACTTAGTAACTTGGAAAACTCAAAACGAAACTGAAAAAATCAAATCAAAGAAAAATCTCCCACTAACGCCCTAGAGAGAATCCCCAGTGGAGTCACCAATTCTGCTATAGGGAAAACCCCCCTATATTGGGTCTAAGGTAAATGCAGAGTGCTAATTCCCTTAAAAGACAGATCTACCCTTAATCTACCCCAAAACCAACTAAACTGAGTGATGAGAGAGAAAGGAAAGAGAGTTAACGAGTGCACCTTTAGTCCTTGTGGTTGGTGTTGATCTATTTTGCTTGTTGTCACCTTCTATATCATGGGTTTCCTCCAAAAGATGACCCACAAAAGGTTAAGAATACAACAGAACAACATATGCAATCTCTATTGATCACTTTAAAAGTTTAGACATAGATATAAATTCACAAATTAACCAAAGCATGTAAACGTAGGGTTTTGGGACAAAGATGAACTCTTTTATTCAATTTCAAGATAAAAATCATTACAACCTTTGTTGGCAACCACTCCACGAACCAAGTCTCGGCTCCTCTGTCATGGCTCCAAGTGCATCAATCCCACATTAGCTTCACACAACCAACATATCACCAAGGAAAGGAGGAAGGTTTGCATAAGGAGAAAGACTAGAGGGGAAGGCTAAGGCTAAAACTCAGAATGTGATGTGAATCTTGGGATAAGAAAGGGAAGGGATTTTGGCAGAGTTTTCTTATTCTCTTGCTTATGTTCATAAATGACTCCCCAAGGCCTCTTTTTGTATCAGAAAAATATGGTTATTCGGTTTGGGGACGGGACACAATGGGTAAAATGGTTAGGAAACCCTCCATAGCTCATAATCTCTGCCGAATTCTGTGCAATTTTATATTTTTTTCAACTTTTGGAGGTAAACGTGGGCTAATTAGCATGCAACACACATGTGTACAAGGACTAACTAGCTTGCACTACGTGTGTGTATGCGGGCTAACTATCATGCACCACACGTGTGTATGTGGGATATTAATGCAGTAGGGCACACACACTATCCAAAAAATGGTTGTTTAAAAGGAATCCTCAACAATAGTTTGATAAAGTATGTAAATGGAAGGGCTAATGTCTTGTACGCACAGATAAGGCATTCTGGACTATAACACCATGAAATGGCGTACATGCCCTTCTTGGGTCACTAAATTCAAAGGGACTAGAAAAGGGAGATATTATGGGAATGTAAAGAGCGGAAAGTGGTAAGTATGGTCAAGAATGGTAGGATAACCCCTCAAGGGACCCCTAGTCACAAAGTTTATCCAAAGGTTGGTCACTTACAAGGAAATCTATGACACTCACCAAGGTGAAATAGGGTCAAAAGCATAATTTCCAAGCATGCGTTTTATAATCAAAAGCAACTCAAACACAACATGTTCAAATGCCTTAAATATTAGGGTGATTACCTGATCCAGGAGGCTCCCCAGGTCTAGAAAATGCTCAAAAATGAAAGTTCTCGGAATTGGATGAAACCAATTCCATTGTGCCCGGCTCGTCGTGCTAATTTTGGCAATATATTTACTTTCTCAAATGGACTCCGTATGCGAGAGTCATCGTACTCTGATCAGATTCTCAAACAGCTAAAATGTCAAAGTTCAAACTAGCAAAAAGTCATTGATGACGTCAGCATGACATCACCAAAGACACCTCATGATGCTAATGTGGCAGAGATATGTGGCAACAGTTGATTGGGCAGATGACAGATCAAATCAGTTTTGGACACATGGCATGATACACTTGTCAATGTTCGGGCAAATGTGGTGGTGCCACGTGGCCCAGGCATGGGCAGCCATGTGGCACCCAGTCAACAGTCTAAGTGGCAAGTTCTAAAAATGTTTGGGGGTCCATAGGTTTTGAACCCATGACCACCCACCATAGTCTAAGCGCTTTGGGAAAGTTCCAAACATCAACGCACCCGCATGAGTCTTGTTATAAGAAACAAGTTTAAAATTATTTAAACTTTAATATATGAATATGGCACGGAGGAGGGGGCTGGGGCTAAGCCCCAACCCGTGGTCTATTATCATTTTACATGCCCCTAACCCAAAACCAGGGGGATAATCTCTATATGTGTGCGGATTTGTTGGTTAGGCCGAGGGCACATGATATGCGCCCCAAATCTAGGAGCTAGTGCAAAGAATGGGCCAACGCTTGGCCATATATAGTTGCATATGACCAATCATAGGCAGCACACGCCTATCTCAAAGGGGATTAACTGTATATTATGCCAAAAAGTGGGTTTTTGACTTATATTTAGCCCAAAATTTGTATTTTGCCTGATATAATGACCAGAAAGTGGTTTTTTAAGGATATCTTGGCCATTTGGAGGGGGATTTGATCCCAGAAAGAGGTCAGATATTTAGGGGGAGTTGGACTTCCTCATCTGAGTATGAAAACCAGAAAAACCAGGCTTTGTGAAGCTTGTGGGAGAACTTTTTGATGCAGGGAATTTGAGGAGCAGTTTATGTATTTTGGCTTTTTCTCATGTTTTGAGAGGCCTTTTTGTCATGTTTGTGAGAGGATTTTGAGGAAGCATACATGCGTCTGAGCAAGGAGGTCTTGTAGAGTAGATCTGAAGAATGTTATGTAACAACATGGAGCCATTGTAAGAGAAATTGAGAATTTGAAGATCAATAAAGAGGTCCTCCACTTGGAAGCGAGCTTAGAGACGTAGCCACTCATTGGTGAATTTTTACAACATGATTAATTAATAGATGAACTCTTTAAACAACTTTAAGCATCTAAATAAGACAATTGTTTATTATTCCTTCCATATTTGGATCAAGTATTTTGGTATTAAAGCTTTTGGTTGTTTTGGAAGGTTTAACAAGTGCAGGGTGGATGATTACAAGATCCAAATCTCAGAAAGGAGAAGGATCATTGGATGAATTCATTCCTGAGATAGAAAATTTTTTGAGGAAGAAAATAATGGCTTCAGAAGGAGAGCTTTCTCCATGAACCAAGAAACTAGAAGATGCACTTTTCTCCATGTCTGAAATGGTCAAAGTGTTGTATGAGGATTTCTCGAAGAGAAAGAAACCAGCCTTGGGAGATATCTTAATGAAGGGTAAAAGTGAAGGGAAAGGAGAGTCTTCAAAGCCCCCTCCTACGCTACCTTCACCACCATCTTCTCCTTCTTTTTCCAGTTCCACATCAAATGCTAGTTCTCATTCTACAACATCTACCATACAAAAACAAACACATAAGCATAAGTCTAATATGCCTTTGTTAAAACTTGATGTTAAATTTGAGTTGCCTTTGTATGATGGAGAACTAAATGTAGAAAAGTTAGATAATTGGATAAGACAAATTGAAGTGTATTGTAGTATACAAAGAATCATAGATGAATAGACTATGATCTAGTTTGCTAATCTCAAGATGGGAGGAATCACCCTTGTTTGGTGGGAAAGAAGGACAAAACAAGATCTTAAGAAGTTTGGTAAGACTCTCTCTTCATGGCTTGATTTTACATCCGCTTTACGAAAGAAATTTTATGCTCTAGCTTACATGCAACAATCTATTATGTCATGGCAGAACTTTAGACTATTAAAAGGACAAACTATTCAAAGTTATACACAGGAGTTTCGCAAAAGAGCTTTGTTGTTGGGAATATCATTGGATACTCAAGAGACATTGCTTAAGTATATAGGTGGCTTGCATAGTTATTTACAACATACCATTCTTATGTTTAATCATACTAGTTTAGATAAGGTGTGTGTGCAAGCGACTCATCTTGAATCTAAAGACAAGAATGTAAATGTTGATTTTGTAAAACCATTCAAATCTACTGAAGGAAAGTTTAAAGGAAAGGGTAAAGAGAAGTTCAAAGGAAAGAAAACTTATATAGTGAAGAAGGAGAAACCTGCATGTACTCATTGTAAGAAGGAAGGCCATAGTGAGGATCGTTGTTGGATCCTTCACCCAGAGTTGAAACAAACAAAGTTTGGGAATAAAGGAAAACCAAAGACTACTGCAACAACTCAAGTCGATTTGGGGTCAGATTCGAGAGATGAGACAAAGGTCACAGTCATAGGAATCAAAGGTAAAATTTTTGAAGCTAGTACAAGTTCTTCAATTCAGTCTTTAAAAGTTGATAATGAAGTTGATGAGGTCAAATGAACAAAACTTTTTCATATAAGGGTAATTTCAAAACATACAAAAATTGATACTCTATTTGACAGTGGCTCACAAGTAAATTTGATATCAAAAGCAATAGTTAAAAAGTTGGGATTAATCACTAAACCTCATAAGAAACCATATCCTTTAGGATGGATTCATAATGATAATTAGCTGCAGGTCGAAAGATAATGTGTCCTAAATTTTTCAATTAATTCACAATTCATAGATGAGGTTGAGTTGGATGTAGTTCCACTAGATATATGTGGTATCGTACTTGGAAGTCCATGTTTGTATGATAGAAAAGAAATATTCTATCGTGAAGACAATAAGTATCAATTAACTAAATATCAAAAATAATATATAGTAAGGGCTCATAAAAAAAAATTGAATTTATCACTAATCAACTCAGGACAGATGAAGAGGATGGTAAATGTCAGTAAGCGATATCTCTTAATGGTGGTAAAAGATAAAGACACTTTCGGAATTGATACTTTCAAAGATTGTGATGTGAAGTTAAAAGATGATTTAGTTAGAATTGTTTCTGACTATGATGAGTTATTTCAAGTCCTGAAAGGATTGCCTCCAAAACGACAAGTTGAACATGAGATACAATTGCAGCAGGATGTTGCTCTTCCTAACATTGGCATGTACAGGTTATTAGTCTTGGAAAATGCAGAGATAAATAAACACGTACAAGAGCCGGTTGAACAAGGGGTCATCAGACCTAGTGCTTCTCCATGTGGGTCACCTATCATCCTGGTGCCAAAGAAAGATGGCACATGGCGCATGTGCGTGGATTTTCTAGCTTTGAACAAAATTGCAGTAAAAAATCGTTACCCTTTGCCTCGCATTGATGATTTATTAGACCAACTGAAACATGCAGTTTATTTCACTAAGTTAGACTTAAGAAATGGTTACCATCAGATTAGGGTTGCTGAACATGATATATGGAAGACTACTTTTAAAACAAAATAGGGATTGTTTGAATGGTTAGTGATGCCATTTGAGCTTACTAACGCATCTGCTACTTTCATGAGAGTTATGAATGATGTATTCATGCCTTTCATTGATGAATTTGTATCTACTTAGATGATATTCTTATATTCAGTAGGACCAGGGAAGAGCATGTCCAACATGTTAGGTAGATACTTTCAGTGTTGCAAAGAGAGAAACTTTTTGTAAAATTGTCAAAATGTGAATTTGGCAAAACATCTCTTGTATATCTGGGTTACATTGTAGGAGGTGGAGAGCTTAAGATTGATCCCTCAAAAGTTGAGCTTATTTTAAATTGGCCAACGCCTATGAATGTAACCAAAGTAAGAAGCTTCATGGGAGAAACACAGTATTGGAGGAAGTTTATTGCAAACTTCTCTCTGATTGCAGCGCCTTTACATGCTTTAACAAGTGTGAAAAGGGGATTCTAGTGGGGAGGAATCCAACAGAAGGCTTTCAATACTTTGAAAACAAAGATTAGTACAGCTCCTGTTCTGGCATTGCCAGATCTCCAACAGTATTTTGAAATTGAAACCGATGTAAGTGACTATGCCATGGGGGCGGTGTTGATGCAACACAAAAAACCCATATGCTATCATTCTGAGACCTTCACTACAACAATAATTAACTATCCAACCTATGATAAAGAATTGTATGCTCTAGTACAAAGTGTTAAAAAGTGGAAGCATTACTTAATGGGCAAAGAAACAGTAATACACACTGATCATCAACCATTACAGTATCTACAATCACGAACTAAGCTACAACAATCAAGGCATTTTAGATGGATGGGGTTTTTACAACAATTTCACTTGGTCATCAGATATAAAAAGGGTATTCATAATAAAGTTGCTGATATGTTATCTAGGCCTCCTAGTACAATTGCTACAATCCTTAAGCACAATTCAATTGCTCATGAAAGTTATATTGAACAATATGTTGAGGATAAAGATTTTAAGGAAGTCTATGCAACTTTAAGTAATGGCAAAAGAGCAGAAGAACTGAATTATCATATTAAAGACAAACTCTTGTATCATTTGGGCAAGTTATGTATTCCAGAAAGTGAAAGAGTCCATGTCATTAGAGAGGCACATACTTCTCTTATAGCAGGGAATTTTGGGGTAGATAAAACCGTTGCTCAGTTACAAAGATTTTGTTATTGGCCTCGAATGCATGAAAATGTGTCTAAATATGTAAAATGATGTACTATGTGTGCAATAAGCAAACCAAGTAACAGAAAGCTAGGATTGTACACTCCACTTCGTATTCCTTCTAGACCATGGGAAAGTGTATCTATGGATTTTGTGGGGGGATTGACTATGTCTAGAAAAGGTCATGATTACATGTATGTAGTTGTGGATAGGTTTAGCAAAATGTGTGTCTTGATTCCTTGGAAAAAACAAGTCACAGTTGAACAAACAACTCAAATGTTCTTTGAAAATGTATGGGTTTATTTTGGTTTACCTACTTCTATTGTATCTGATTGAGCTCCAGATTCCTAGGGAAATTTTGGTTAATCTTATGGGAACTTATGGACACCAGGTTAAAGAAGAGTACAACATTTCATCCACAGATGAATGGGTAAACAGAGGTGGTGAACATGACAATAGTGCATCTACTTCGGGCATATTGCAACAAACATCCTAAGATTTGGGATGGACATTTGTGTTATGTACAACATGCGTATAATCGAGCCAAACATTCTTCTACTCAGAGATATCAATTTGAAACTTGTTTGGGGCACTTGCCAAAGTCTCCTTTTGATTTTGTCTTTGGAAAATACATTGCAGCGGGAGGACATAGTGATGTGGACAAGGCTACAAAGTTCATTGAACGGATCTAGTTGATCCATCAGGCAGTATAGGAACAATTGGAGAAAAGCCAGGCCAAGTACAAGGTGAGGCATGATATGCATTGAGTTGATCATCAGTTCAAAGAAGGAGATCAATTCTGGTTATACATAACCAAGGAAAGGATGCAAGGTGAAGGTAAAAAGCTTAAACCAATTCGTTATGGTCGTTTCAAAATTTTAGACAAGATTGGTATGAATGCTTTCTAGTTAGAATTGCCTCAATATATGCAAATCTATTCAGTTGTAAATGTGGAAAACTTGAGATTGTATGAGCCTCCTATGATCAAGGATCAAGGAGAGAATGCTCAGATTCCTACCATTGAAGATTTTGCTCCTGAATATATGAACGAGTTGCAGGAAGACACCCTATTGGACAAAAGAGTCTGAACTTCTCACAGGGGCAATGCAGAGTATCTTCAAGTCGGATTGAAGGGCACAAATCCAAGTCAGGCCAAGTGGATGGAGACCGGAAAGGTGAGGACACAATATCCTCACTTAGTTACCAACTGATACCAGACTTTTGGTGGTCCAAAAGCTTCCAAGTGGGGAGGAATGATCCAGGAGGCTCCCCAGGTCTAGAAAATGCTCAAAAATGAAAGTTCCCAGAATTGGATGAAACTAATTCCGTTGCAACCATCTCGTCATGTTGATTCTGGTAGTATATTTACTTTCTCAAATGAGATTCGTATGCGAGAGTTATCATACTCTGATCAGATTCTCAAAGAATTTAAAAGTCAAAGGTCAAACTAGAAAAAAGTCAATGCTGACATTAGCATGACATCACCAAAGACACCTCATGATGTTGATGTGGTAGCAGTTGACTGGGTATATGATAGATCAAATCAGATTTGGACACATGGCATGAGAC
Organism: Picea glauca; assembly: GCA_000966675.3. Taxonomy (NCBI): domain Eukaryota; kingdom Viridiplantae; phylum Streptophyta; class Pinopsida; order Pinales; family Pinaceae; genus Picea; species Picea glauca. Next base: position 113,032 of record JZKD02S1722564.1, read on the forward strand.
ACTTGTCAATGTTCGGGCAAATGTGGTGGTGCCACGTGGCCCAGGCATGGGCAACCACATGGCACCCAATCAATAGTCTAAGTGGAAAGTTCTAAAAATGTTTGGGGGTCCATGGGTTTTGAACCCATGACCACCCACCATAGTCCAAGCACTTTGGGAAAGTTCCAAACATCAACGCGTCCGCATGAGTCTTATTATATGAAACAAGTTTAAAATTATTTAAACATTAATATATGAATATGGCACGGAGGAGGGGGCTGAGGCTAAGCCCCAAACCATGGTCTATTATCATTTAACACACCCCTAACCCAGAACCAAGGGGATAATCTCTATATGCGCGTGGATTTGTTGGTTAGGCCGAGGGCACATGATATGCGCCCCAAATCCAAGAGCTAGCGCAAGGAATGGGCCAACGCTTAGCCCTTTGGGCTAGTGCTTGGCCATATATAGTTGCATATGACCAATTATAGGGGGAGCGCGCCTATCTCAAAGGGGATTAACTGTATATTATGCGAAAAAGTGGGTTTTTGACTTATATTTAGCCCAGAATTTGTATATTTCTTGATATAATGACCCAAAAGTGGTTTTTTAAGGATATCTTGGCCATTTGGAGGGGGATTTGATCCTAGAAAGAGATTAGATCTTCAGGGGAAGTTGGAATTCCTCATATGAGTATGAAAAATATAAAAACTAGGCTTTGTGAAGCTTTTGGGAGAACTTTTTGATGCAGGGAATTTGAGGAGCAGTTTATGTATTTTAGCTTTTTCTCATGTTTTGAGAGGCATTTTTGTCATGTTTGTGAGAAGAGTTTGAGGAAGCATACATGCGTCTGAGCAAGGACGTCTTGTAGAGGAGATTTGAAGCATGTTATGTAACAACATGGAGCCATTGTAAGATAACTTGAGCATTTGAAGATCAATAAATAGGTCCTCCACTTGGAAGCGGGCCCAAAGACGTAGCCACTCATTGGTGAACTTCGTTATCAAGCTCTTTTTGTCTTTGTCTCTTTTGTTGCTGTTCATATATCTATTTTTACAACATGATTAATTAATAGCTGAACTCTTTAAACAACTTTAAGCATCTAAACAAGACAATTGTTTATTATTCATTCCATATTTGGATGATTACCTACCACAATACATGACTTGTACCGCATGGAGCAAGACCCATTTGCCTTCTAGAAGCTAGCTGGTATGGTGGATGTGCTAACAATGGATCAGAATGTGGTGATAGAGTGGGATTCTGTATGTACAAGTGGACATTGATGGTCATGTGGTCTCTCGACACTCCATATTTGCAACCTAAGGGCCTGGAGACATGATCTCCTTAATTATCCTACAAAATGGGGATAACATATGGCTCCTACTTGGGGACATGTGCTCACCGTAGAGTGCATGAGAACTGCAACATCTCCTAGTGGAACTGTGCCTACATTGGAAAAAAAAACCATAAAATAAAGGGTGGTTCTATCACCCTTAGTATACATCAAAATCCAAATGAAAACTAATCTAGAAAAGAAAATTTTAGCATTTTTTCAAAAAATTCTAAACTAAACATGAAATCAATAGGCAATTAGAGAAAAATGAAATATAAAAGCATATAAACTAATATGAGAAATCAAGATGCAAGTGAAAGGAAACTAACATGACTTACTTACTTACCTGGGGCCCATGCCCTAAAGAAGTCATGTGACCTGAACATAAGGTAGGAGAAGATATCAATCCATTGGCAATGGCATCGTTCTCCCATACAAGGATGTCAAATAATACTTTTCTTTATCAAAATTATTCTTGATGATGTAAGGGCCAAGCAATAAGTTGTCATCTCTTTGGTCATACTTGGTCTTTCCCCTTCTCCTGTACCACATGAGCGTAAGACTTCCTTCACTAAATTGATGTAAGGTATATTCTCAATGTACATATAGGAAGGAGGCTCTGTGTTGACCATACTTTTGATGGCTTCCTCACGTTATTCATCTTATTTATTCAAAATTTGGATAGACCTTGGCTCTTTCCCTTGGTACTTTGCAAGTTTCTCTTTGTATTCATCCATCCTTGGGAGGAGAATATCTATGGAGTCTCCTTGCATGAAAGAAAACTCATATGGATCATACTCAATAATCTATCGAGGCACATCATAGTCACACTCATTGATGTAATCAAGGCCATTGGGATCCATCACATGTTTATCATTCTTTTCCCAACTGTACAAGATCTCAAAGGTGTCGTCACCCATGGGGATGTATGCATGGGTAAGGTTCATGGTAGGGAAACCCCCAAGAGAATAAGGCCAACTCCTCGATAAGAGAATCCCCCAAGCATCTAAAACATTGATCACTACTATGTCCATGAGGAGGTTGATATGTGGAAAATCAATCAGAAAGACCTCAACGTCCTCACATAACCCATAAACCTTGACCCTTTTATAATCAATACCACATAAATTACCATATGGTCAGGTTGTCTTCAAACCAAGTTGTTCCATCGCATTCAATGACATGACATTTGTTGAGGCCCCAGAATCAAGCTCACAATTGTTCAAGCAGAGGCCATTCATGCATATTGAAAAATAGAAGGGAGGATTATTGTCCCTTTGTCGATTGAGATACATAGTGTTCAAAATCATAGGAGGGCCTTCCTTCTCGGTTGGTACCTATAATATCTTCAAGACTTCCCTTTTCACAGAAGCGATCTTGCACATCTCTACCATTGGGACCATAATATTCAGTTTTCCAAACATGGTTGCAACATCTATATTCAATTGAATCTCATATGTAGGAGATGGCTTAGGAAGCAACCCATGTACTAGACATGGAGCTGGTGGGGACACCTTCTTTGTTGATAGAAGAGGAGTGACATGCTGTGATGGAGGGGCTGAAGCTTTATTTCTTCTAGTGTAGGTCAAATATTCCCTTCTCCTTAACTCCTTATTGTAATCATATGTCAATTGATTCAAGGCCTAGAGTCTCCCCTCTCTTTCCTCCATCTTTTGGCTTCATTGATCTATTCTTGTGTGACTTGTTCCTTTTCGAAAATACATATCATATCCATAAAATTCATATCGTCAGGAGAATATTCATCTCATTGGGGACACTCATCTTCTTTGTGAGGTTGTTGGTATGGAAGGCACCAAACTTCTGTGTCGACCATCCCAATTGGTTTCAAAGTATTAGGATCCTTTGCCTCTTATTGAGGCTTTTGTTTCCAACCTATGTCATCTCTCTATTGTCTAATAAACTGAGGAATGGGAGAAGATTGATTTATTTCCACAGTAGTCAAATGGACCATGATCTAGTTCTTTACATAGGAAAATTTAGTACTCATCCGATCTATCTTTTGATTCAAGAGGGAAATTAGATCAGGAGCACTGTTGTTGGAAAAATTAATATTTTCTTCTGCCTTGACACGAGGGTACTAAAAAGGATCCACCCTCGAATCAACAAGATTCTATTAAGTTTCAACAATGTATTCTTTGGACTGTGCTAACAATGTGGGATTCTTGTCCTTCGAAATGAAGAAAAATTTCCTTCAAAATCATTCATATAGAGGAGACGGATTGATGTAGCTATAAGACAAAACTCTGTCAGAATCTGGTTGTACAACCTGTTAAATCTGGTATTGAATTCATTCACTATATCATTCTCTTTTTTCTTTATTTGATTGAATTGAGCTACAAGCATCCCAATGTCTTTATGTTTTGACCATATGCTCTTAAATAACTTGCCAAAATCTTCATAGGACGTGAGGTGATTTTCTAGAAGGCCTTTCAACCAATCGAGAGAATCTTCAGTCAATGATGAAGCCAATAGTATCATGGTTATATCCTCATGCTCAATTCCTCCATTTTCCATTTCCCATCCTATGATGTAAATATGATCCTCAACAGTCACTGCATTATTTCTTGGGAACTTTAGCAACCACTTGTTTGACTCTTTTGGCATTGCACTGGGTATCCCTGGATGGTGGCCATGTTAAGGGGTTTGTAAAAGTATTTTTCTCAAGGGTGATCCATTGGATAAAAGGGAAGGGTACTGTGTAAGAGGTTTTTGACAATGGGAGACTTAAGGGGAGGCCTTTTTTGGTAAACCTTAGAAGGTTTTAACCTCCTAGGGGGAAAAGGCTTGGAAGAGGAAGGGTTCTAGGAAGGTCGAGTCACCAGATGAGCTTCAAGAAGAGCTCATCAAAAAGGTGAAAAGGGAACATCCCTTGGGTGGAGTCGCTAGGAAATCTGATGAATATTCTTTAGGATAGCTTGCCAAAGTGTCGTTATGGTTTGGAAGAGGATTTAAAATCCTCACCGGAAATGGCACCAACTTGTTATCGCACAAGTTGTAGGTTGGGAAAATCTTGACCCAACCACAAAAATGGTGACAACTTTGAGGGAACCTACCCATTGTCACCTTAGGTAGGTGTTCCCGTCAATTTAGAGGTGATGTAGTCACCTCAAGGGGGGAATCCTGGTGACCCTGGGGGATTAAGACATAAAATGTGATGTATGATCGGATTCCCCTATAGGTCAAATTTCTAGATGGAAAATGGAACTTGGTGATGAGTCTTGATAGTTTTTTGAGGTTTCCAAAACCTTGAGTGACCTTCAAAGAGATAACACCTACCCGAGACAGAAGGAAAACCAAGTATACAATGCAATATATCAAGTGGAAAAGAAAGTTAAGATTGTTGTCCCTAATAGAATAAGTTATTAATAGTATATATCAACAATGAAATGGTACAATAAGCTGCTAAAAAAGTGCTAGAAATCAAGTAAAAGGTGCAAGAGATAAACTAGCTAAACACTAGTGAAACTCAAGATTCAAAGACCAAGATACTAGCATAAAAGGTAAGGCTATTGTAAACACTTTTTGCAGCAATGTAAATCAGCCTTATGGCTTATCAAATAACCTTGAAATTTGTACAAAGAAAATACAAAAAGTATAGCCTTTACCAAATCCAAGTTGCAATATGATAAATTCTTAACATACCAAGAAAAGCCACCATAAATAGATAGAAATGACCTCCAAAAGATAGTGCGTCATCATCATGTAGCCAATAACCAAAAAGAACACCATACCATAGCACAAAACAACACAAATCTTGAAGGTAGTGAAAATTTTAGACCTTAGCCTCTCACAATGGGAGAGATATGTTATGAAAATGATTTGAGTTTGATCTTTATTTATACAAAAAGTCCTAGACATAGTTTTTCCACATAAACTAGGGTAAACCAAAAGATAAGGGTTCGATAGCCTTAATCTTTCCCCTTTTAAAAATAATATTAAACGATTGATCTTAAAATTTAGTTTTGCACAAAAGAAACCCTAAAGTAAGATGATGTCTCTCCTTTAGGGGATGTTTTTTATGCTTTCCAAGTCATTGGAGAAGAATGTAGAAGTCATTGGGGATCCTTGAGCCTCCTCTTCATGTACCAAGCCTTCTCCATGCCTCATTCGTTCAATATATTCCAAGTTCCAATGTGCGGCTCCATCACCACCAAACCCTAGCCCCTTCATGACATCAACCATGAAGGAGGTGACATTTTTCCTCTCCTAGGAAAGTTGTTTAGGTGGTAGAGGCTATGTTAGGCCCATCATGATGTCTTCTAGGTCTCTAAAGGCACGTCTCTATCATCTGGCATGCGGGCTCTAGGCATCCATCCTGTGTGCTTCTTTCCCCACGGAAGCCCAAGCTAGGCTTGTTCTTCCAAAACTGGTCACCAAGCAAGATCCTGCAAAACAAAAGGATACACACTCCAAATATCTCAAGTCAAAGATATCATGACAAGTGTAAACCAGATCTAATACACAAGGCACCTAAACATGTGCATCGAAAATACCTTGTTAAATTAAACAAATTCTAAAAAAAACCTTATACAATTGACCAAGTTCAAGTATGGGAGGGGTGTCCTAGGAGTCCTATTGGGTGGACCAAATCCATCAAGTAGGGTATTCTCCCAAGGATGACCTTTCAATGTTATGTAGTGGATGATGAGGTGGCAGGGGTTTAGAATTCATAGGTCGATGAGGTTCATGACATACAAGGGCTTGTATTATCTCATTTATGGGTGCCTTTGCATTCATTTGTGATGCACTTTTTCCAAGCCCATCTTCTTGCTATTTTCTTACTTCTTTCATGTTTTAAGGAACGATTTGAAGGCCATTGTCTTAGTGTGGTGTCTAGATAATGACAGTGTCATTCAAAAATAGCTCGCAGAAATGAGAAGGTTTGTTCATGACGAGACCCCATTTCTCTTAGTTGTGTAACTAAGAGCCATTACCCTAGCATGGTGACCAAATGCTGGTAGTGTCATACCGCTAAATACCCATGATCATTATAGGCCAGCTCATGATGAGACCTCCCATCCTCCAACTAACCCCTTAATCATTCATTATCATTTATTTTTGTAGGTCTCCCTTTTCTTATAGAGAAGCTTTTTTTTTTTTTTTTTGGGATCTCTGGGTGAAGCATATGGAAGGTCTATATATAGGATTTAAAATTTTCTATCCAACAACAAACCCTCTAGGCCTTCAACCCCTTCTTCCTATGAAATTAGGAACATGTCCTTCTTGGGTCACTAAATTCAAAGGGGCTAGAAGAGGGAAATATGATGAGAATGTAATGAGAGAAAAGTGGTAAGTATGGCCGGGAATGGTACGATAACCCCTCAAGGGACCCCAGTCACAAACCTTCCCCAAAGGTTGGTCACTTACTAGGAAGTCTATGACACTCACCAAGGTGAAACATGGTCAAAATCATAATGTCCAAGCATGCATTTTATAATCAAAAGCAACTCAAATACAACATGTTTAAATGTAGGGTGATTACTTTCCACAATACCTGACTTGTACCGCATGGAGCAAGACCCATCTGCCTTCCATAAGCTAGCTTGTGTGGTGGATGCACTGGCAATGGATCAAAATGTGGTGATAGAGTGGAATTCTTTATGTGCAAGTGGAAACTATTGGTCATGTGGTCTCTCAACACTCCATATCTGCAACCTGAGGGACTCGAGACATGATCTCCTTAGTTATCCGACAAAATGGGGATAACAGTTCCAAAATTCAATTAACAAACAACCATTAAAATTTACCAAGATATTAGAGATGGGCATCAAATAAATTTATCTACTTGAATGAGCCCATTCTTGCTTAGTGGAAGTCTTGTTAAATCAAGTATTTACCATTTAATACTAGGACACTATCTCTGTGAAGAGATGGGTCCTAGCTTCGTCAAATTCCAAATTTGTTTCTTGTCAAATACTAGAAGGAGACAATGTAATAGTTAAATATCAAAACATCAATCTTAAAATAACTTGCATCAAGGAAATGTGGCTCTAACGTTACAATGAAAACTACAAAATATATAACCTATTTTTACCTGAAATGCAACCTCAAATTGGCATATAGTAATCTTGCTATGATAAAGAATTTCCTACCTACTCCAAAAATAGAGGAACAATGAATCACAAGAATCACATCATTTGTATTATTCCATTCACTATTTCTTGCACCACCAATGGAACATGTATTCCCACTTTGACTTTAAGAATGATTGTGCAATAAACATTCTCTCATCCTCCACTGGCTACATGTAATGCTCTTTTAGTCTTGGCATCAAAAGTGTAATTGCATTAGAGGAATGTTGGTTTCATGCTAATAGGTCTCCTATGATGAATGCATAGGAACCTAGTGCATAGACCATTTTTCTCTTCGCTTAGCTAAGTAGAGCTCATTTCCCTTTCTAAATAATCAATAAGTCTTTTCAAAGAAAATATAAAATAAACATAGTAGATCCTAAAAGGTGAAGATGCTCAATTCATGCCACAAAGTGAAAGGAAATAAAAAAATATTTCATTGACCATTAAACATATTAAAAAATTAATCATAATTATGGAAAACATATTGAGTGCCCACATAATAACCAAAACCATATATTAAGCCTAATACCATATGTTTCTCAAATAAATGTCATGAAAAAAAGATTAAAAAAAATAAAATTACTCAACAAAGGTCTTCAATTTTAACCCAAACCCTTGACTCAATGGAAATTGGATGAATCCAATCATGCCACAACAAAAGGTTCAGTCAAACATCAAATGAGAACTAGAAGCATTCAAGGGACTAACACAATTTTCAACCAAAACAAACCCAAAATTCTAAACTTGAAAAAATGTTCCAAAATGCAACAAACAAACAAACCATTAAAATTTATCAACATATTAGAGCTAGACATCAAAGAAATTTCATCTACTTGAATGAGCCCATTCTTGCTTAACAAAAGTCTTGTTAAATCAGGTATCATGTATCTACCCTTTAATACTAGGACACTATATATGTGAAGAGATAGGTCTCATATTCATCAAATTCCAACTTCATTTCCTGTCACATATAAGAAAGAGACAATGTTATAGTTAAATATCAAAACATCAATCTTAAAATAACTTGCATCAAGAAAATGTGACTCCAATGTTACAATGAAAAACACAAAATATAGAACCTATTTTCACCTAAAATGCAACCTCAAATTGGCATATAGTAATCTTGATATGATAAAGAATTTCCAACCTACTCCAAAAATAGAACAACAACGAATCACAAGAATCACATCATGTGTGCTATTCCATTCACTATTTCTTGCACCACCAATGGAACACATATACCGAAATAAGTGTCCTCTAGGCCCTCATATATATTGGATTAGATCAAATATTGTGGTATATCAATTTCCAAGTTCTCATCTTGGTGCTCATTTTCTTCATTCTAAATAAGACCATCTCCAAATGGACTATCATTATGAGCCTCCAAAGAATTATGTTTCGTATCAAGTTCATTAGAGAATTTTTTTATATCATTTTCTCCCCTTCTATAAAAATCTAATCGCCAAAGATATAGTGCTCTTTCATATGGAAAATTGGAAATGTCATACTTCGTTACATATAATCTAAACATATATCCATATGTTTATAAAGCTTTCTCCTCATATTTGACTTCAAAAATGACAGTGCACTAAACATTCTCTCATCCTCCACTGATCTCAAAATCATGGTTTGACACAAATCCGCTAATTTGAAATATTCTGATATGTTTTCCTGTAAGTATTGGCTAGCACCTAAAATAGTCCATAATCTTGTTATTGCACCATATTCTAGA
>JZKD02S1722575.1:110609-122170 GCA_000966675.3 Picea glauca
GTAAGTAAGAAGTATTGTATATTAAAAACCTTCCAAAACCAAAGTGGAATTCCAAAATACAGAGATAGTCATACTGTATTTACTGGACTGCCCCAACAGAGGGGAAACCAGTCCAACCAGTAGAGGAGTCAAGCATAAGTAGTGTGATAGACTAAGAAAAATAGTCTTAGACAAATTGGTCCCCAGATAAAACTAAAAGAAACTAACAAGACTGCAAATAAAACTATAGGCCTAGACATCTGGCAGATAACCTGACCAGGTGGCGTGGAGGTCCCCCGTCCAAGGTTCCTCCTCGACATATGTCACTTGGTCCGCCCATTGCACCTCAACTTTCACATTGCTCGCGGTTCTATCGGCATCTGTCGTTGTATCCTGCAGTGATCGCCTTGCCGAGTCCACCTCCACGGTCATGGTTTCGCGCCCGACCTGCTCCAGCCTATTCTCTGCTAAGCGCTGTCCCTTGGCGTTTCCACCAACGGTTTCTGCATGGGGTTCCTCCACTGAAGTCGCTCCTGCCGGGTCCGAGGGGAAAGCCTCGTGCATGGAGGAGAGAAGCTGAAGAAGGGCCATCACCTTTTCGTCTATGGCCTGCAAGCGAAATTGGAGGTCCTCCACCCCTTGGCGAAGTTCAAAGACCAGTCCGTAAAGGATGGCTAGGCTTTCTCTGAGCTGCCTGCCGTTGAAGGAGTCAGAAGACTGGTATTCAGAGTTCCCAGGTTTGCGAGGAGGAGGAGGCGCGCCTCCTGAGTTCCTTAGAGAGTCACCTAGTGGGGCCAGCTCAACCAGTGGGGAGGCGATATGGAAACGCGAGGAGGAGCCTAGCATCCGGGGGACGATTGCCAGACACTTCAACTGCGAAATTGGCGGAGCGGGAGAGGGAGAAATGATGGGCTCGGGTTGGAGGGGAGGGGAGGAGTAGATGGAGGGTGAGTCGGGAGGCGAGACCGAAGGCTGGCGAGGTTTCCATGGAGAGCCTCGCTGCGGCCTCCCCCTCGGGCGCGGCATAAGGTGGTTCTGGTAGCTATCCAAAGAAACTAGGTGCACCAGGCAGAGGTAGAAGGCGTGGAGGCGAGTAGGGGCTACAGAGAGCAAGAAAATTCGAACAGGATCAGGCCATGGCCGCGAAGGGAGGAGCTCTTTGGCACGCGAGCAGAGACGAGGGACACACATCAATAGCCAAGCCATGCGAGGACGCACATAAGGAGATGAGGACTGCATAAATGCGCTTTCACGTCGTAGTAGGAGCAGTTTAATGCCGGAGGAGGGTGGCGGGCGGTGGCATGAGCCCGTCACATGGCTCCATGCCCTGGTCGCTGGTGCCTGCCTCCGTTGTATGCCAAGTGTGCCGCACTAGCACCCCATCCGGGGACTCCCTTACTCATATTGATGACCATATTCCTAAACATATTGTATTTTATCTCCAAAACAACAAATTAACACTTCTATTATACCAAAATACCCTAACTATTAAGTAACATAAAAAAGTAAAAAATAGAGTATATATAACTAATTAATTATATATTCTCATTCAAATTTAAAAAATAATTCAAAGTATAATTATTCTTTTAATAATTTTATTTATTTGATTTCATATAATATATATTAAAAGTTATTAACATAAAAAAAAAAAAATACAATCATAATCACTATTATTCATAAATAAATATTTATAAAAAAATTATATTTTCAAAGCTCGCAATCATTTTTTCTCAAATATAATATATTACTATAAACAATTTTTTGGTCTCAAATATAATATATTACTATAAAAAAAATAATATAAATGAAGGTAATAAAATAATATCTCTAATATTTCACCTCATACACCTAATTTGTAAAACCATCATTATTGTCAATTTATTTCAATACATGTTGAAAAAGTATAAAATGAGTAAAAATGTTAATTTAATTTAACATAGTTTAGACTAGTCTTGCGACGATCAGTGATGATCGAGAAATGTTTCATGTATTTATCGAAACTGATTTCTCTATATTGTGCAGAATTGGTTGTATTCAAAAGTAGTGGAATGGGTCCAATCACTGCACTAGCTTCCACCACTGGAGTAAAAAACATTGCAATGGAAATCCTTTCATGTATTGAATTAGTCACAGCACAATGTTCCACGCTCTTGAATTTCCCATTAGACAATATCTGCAACAAAATAATAAAACATTATTAGTTGGGTCAAATGTATTGATTCTGATTCCCAAACAAGATTACCTCCATAATGCATTATAGTTTATACAATTTATGAAAAAATTTAGTACCTCAAGTTGATCCCCAACATTGACCACAAATGCTCCAGGAATGGGATCTATAGCCAACCAATCACCATCCTTGAAAATTCTGAGTCCTCCAACATTGTCCTGCAATAGTATGGTAATAGTTCCAGGGTCTGAATGACTAGCAGTGCCTAGTGTCAAGTCTGGTTGTGGAGATGGTGGGTAAAAATTTATGGTGAGTCTTTGTCTACTCATGGATTTGATATTCTCAACCAAGTAATTTGGAGTTAATGATAAGGCCTCAGACAAGAGAGTCAAAAGGGTTTTTGACATAAGTTCAAGGTGTTTGCAGTACTCCATTCCTTCATCTCTGCAAATGTATTTTGTAAATGAAGCAATAATTAAAATATGTTTTGAATAATAAAAACACACTCCATTAAAAGTTSTATAAGTACATCTCATTAGAAGTTCTATAAGTTCCCTTATCAAAATCACATAGATAAGAGAGGGAAACATARCTTTCCTTAAAAATAATAAAATTGTAACATAATTTCAATTTTTCTCTCATTGAAAAGTAATGGCTATATTGATTAGAAATCCAATAAAAATAATCATCTTAGAATTAAATTTGTGTTTGTTTAATTATTATTAATTTTATTTTATTTATTGGGTTTGTGTATTGTGAGAAAATGATGAGCCGTGGATGAAATAGCTGCTCTAGCATTAGGGTTAGCTCTCGAAGGAGGTGTGTAGTGTTGGATTTCTAAGATCAAGAACAATGGCATAGGCAGGGTAGTAGAGTTAGAGGGACACATGAGAGTACCCTCATTCAAGGCGGTTCTATCAGGACAATCAACCAAGACAAAGGAAACGAGGGGTGTAGGAAAAGGGAGCCTAGAAGCTTTAGGTACGATGATAGAAAATTATGAGGGCTAAGCTAAATCTTCATATATGAGCAAGCAAGACAAGAATCGACTTGGAGGGTGCCTAGCCAAAACTGCAAAAAATCCTAGATTTGAAGTCAAATTGGATTTTTGGGATGAAGAAACTCTCATTGGACTAGGAAACATGATGGACAACTATGTCAAACCCTCTGAAATTATCAAGACAAAGCAATACACTATATATGATAAAATATATTTGTACATGAATGTATTAGACATCCATCTAGAATCAATATGTATCCACATTCAAGATTTAGAGAGGAACTAGGTCCTAGATTGTGAGCATATCTCCTTTTGATGCAAGAAATGCCACATACATGGGCATTTGTTTCATGATTGCCCACTCAACGCAATAGCCATCACTAGAAAACAAGAAGAAGTTGTAGATAAGGAAGGTTTTGTCAAATTTCCTAGTAAACAAAAATCAAGTAAGAAGCATACCAAATAGGGGGGGCAATAGTGCTCCCAAAGTGGCTAACAACTTCTAGTCATTAGCCTCTGAACAAGAAGACCTAGAGATGAAATCAATGGATGCAGTTAAGGGTGCTATGGTAAACCCTTCTCCCAAAGTTGTTGAAATTTCTCCTACTCAACACCCGACAATTAGCTCAAAAAAAAATCTCTTTATCTACTAGAAGCACAACTAAGTAATCAACTAAACATACAACGAAAGCATAAATAAAGAAACCAAATCAAACACATAAGAACACCGATTTTTTTTGGTATAAACCCAAGAGGAAAAACCAGTGCCGAGAATGATTTTATTATGCTAAAATCAAGGATCTCGTAACAGGGATAATGGTCCACTGAGAGAAATACAACTGCAGACTAACCTGACAAGGTTTGATATGTTGTACGACCAGTTCTGACATGATTTTTGAGGCATACATGATTTGTCTTCTTGTGAATTGCGTATATACACGATTGTTGACACTGTAAACCACGTATCCGTATGGAAAACTTGTACGACAAGTTCTGTACGATCTGACACTCTCCTGTGGCTTCCTCGGACTGAAACCCACATGTGTAAGCCTTTGTTCTCTCTTCTCCTTGGCCTGATCTCTAGATGGAAGTCCTTCTCCTTCCCTATCCAAGATCTCCTTGAATATGTCAAGTGTCATTTTTCTTCACCCTAGCCTTTCTTTTATAATCATGAGTTATAATCTATTTCTAGTCTCAAATGTGATCTACGGTTGAGATTACTTCTCACACTCACTTGGGATTTAGATTACATGATGCATGCTAAGTGCTTTTAGCATGTTTCTTAAATAACTTAATTAACTAATGATTTGGCCAAGACTTGGCATCTTTATGTCAACCCCCCTTGACCGACAAGTGGTTTTAATTGAATTTTGAAGAAATCTTACGAAGCCTCTTGTTTTCCATGTTGTTTATCTTGTTCTTGTACATTAAGTACCTATTCATATCCAAGTTCTCAATGAGAGAAAGATTTGCTTCTATGAGGAGGATAAGATATGGTGTATTGCCTTTGATTTTAAGATTGTAAGTTATAAATGTTTTTGGATTTGCTCTATCTTTTTCCAGAATTCTCTAGATATGTTGTAGCCACAAACTTCACAACCATATAAGATAACAAGAGTGATGAGAGTCTCAAAGAGGAGTTTTTTCTTATCCCAAAACCAAGATTCGTTGATTTACCATCGTTATCAACTTCATAATAAGATTTCCACCCTCCTTATACTTTGATCCTTAGGAGCAAGGTCCAAATATATTATATATTATAGATCTCTACCAAACTTACCATTGTGCAAGAAATGGGAGTGATCAATTTTGGTAATCAAGTTCCAAGCATCTTGAAATGAGAAGAAATACCCTCAAAATGACAAAAAGTACCTAGAAGATTTCCCAAAGTCCTCTTTAACTATTTAACTATGTGTATTTGGCATGTCTAATAAAAATTCAAAAGGATTTATGGATAATAATTGATATTAAAAGTATTGCCAAACTTTTAAAAAACTTTAGTAATTGCGCTAAACAAGTAATCTTCTTTTCACTCGTCGTACTCTTAGCCCTCAAATAAAAGGTCTACTCTCTTGAATTATTTCTTTATTTGCTAGCCAATCTACTACTTGATTGAGGGGTAACATGTTTTACTAAGATTTTTAATAATTTCCTTGACCCATTGTCATTGTCCTGTTAGATCAGATCCCATCAGAAACCCTTGTTAGATCAGATCCCATCAGAAACCCTTGTATATTGTTTAAAAAGTGCATTTTTACATTTGAGTCTCACTTGAGTATAAGCATTTGAGATCTAAACTAAGGCTCATCTTGATGCCTTCCATTAGAGATCCCATTTTTCACCTGAGTGTTTGTGTCTATGTTGAAACAACTTTTGTGAACTATGAATGTTACTCAAACTCCAGCCCTCACTCAGTACACAAAAAGTGTACATAAATGAAAGTTTAGACTTCCTACACTTTGGGAGTGGTTCCACTAATGTTATAAGGAAAGAACCAGTCATAAACACAGACTGAAAATGAACTTTACAAGAAAAGAGTAAACATTCAATTTCAATTTTGTTTTTAAGAGTTTTGATACTTTATCACGGGAAGCATGCCAAAGGGAAGGAGAGCTTTACTTGAAACCCCAAATAACTGAGAAATCAACATTCATTTTAACAAAAACTGAGAAGTTAAGATGAGACTCTTGTATCTTATATCTCATCAATGCTTGATTCATAAGGCAAGAATTGAAGTTTTCATAAGCATGTGTCCAGAATACATAAACGCATGAACGAATAGACTTCTTCTGTGTTCAAATAGCAACTCATGTAAACTCATTAACAAGGAGAATGACATGACAATAATATAATTCAGAACAATCGCACCACACACCCGATGAAGATTAAATATAATTCAATAAATAGCATGTCCAAAGCTTAAAGTACATCCAATGGGCATGAAAGTTTCTATCAGTGACAAACACAATTTATCAAGAAAAAGAATGAAAATTATCAAATGGTTTTAAGACGATCTCCTATAAGTAGTAGCACATATGGTTCCTCCTTATCATAGAATAGAATAGAATATTTTTATTTACCTGAAATCTTAGAGGACCTATGGAATTAAGAATCACAAAAATTTACATTTGCAGTGTTGATGTACTTTATGTTAAGGATGTCTCAATCTGCAATATACTCATTTTTTTGTGGTGTTCTAAAACATCCTTAATGCAACTACATATTTTTTTGTTGGCAAACTTAACCAGCTATGTAAGTTACTCAAATCTTCAAGTTGAATTGAGTGCTTCAGTCTTACTTCTTCATATATATAGGACAAGGTATCATCACATKCATCTCATCCTCAATTTCTCTTTGTTTGCAATGTGAGCATAGACATTCTTCTTTGTTTCTATTTTTCCATCCCCTTGTTTCCACTACTAGGTGATGAGAGCTTARCCTGAATTGACAAGTAAATGTTTTTTTATGCATAGAGTTCTTCTCGTGGAGGTACTGTTGTTCTAATTGACAAGTAAATGTTTTTTTATGCATAGAGTTCTTCTCGTGGAGGTACTGTTGTTCTGTGTAAGTAGTGATCAGGTTGATCTCATGTTGATAGAACCTCATTTTATCACCAGGTTTTTGTCACGACTTCTCTATTACTTTATTTTGAACCAAGTCTCAAATGGCCAATGGTTCATGCAAAATTTCTTCTTCAATTCCCCATTTTTTAATCCATTTCATACCAAAATGATACTAACCCTTACCTTGAGATGCAATCATATTGCAGAGCCAACTTTTTATACGATTGTCTCCCAGAAAAGATAATAAGAGTTAACACCATTAAGTTTCCTTTAACCATTCCTTTCTCCCTGTTTAAGGTGTCAATTTTTGTTGTGACTCATGGAAACATTCCCTCTCTTTGGCCATGTCACCATTAACTGTAAATACTAAATATGTAGGTTCTCTGTGACCGTCTGTGGATTTAAATCTTGGCCATCCCATCAATGGAAGTTTTCATTTCACTGTACAACTTTACTTTTGGTAATGGTTTTATGAAAAAAATTCATAGTGATGTAGATGGTTCAGCCCCATACCAGTGAAATGATAACCAGATTCGAGGACTAGGTAGAAAATCTTCCTTTGTCATCCTCTACTTCATGAATTAACCCATAAATATCCTTAACATGCTGCAATAGCTAATTGGACATATTCCGAGATGCCGGCCTGTCAGGGAGGTGCTACTACTTGGGAGGTTGTATAAAGATATGAGAAGACCTTCGAGCATCCTCATATCCTTTTAGTTTAGGCTCTAACTCACCAACCCTCTGAAGTAGATTCTCTGTTTTCTTGCATTTTCCATTGCATTTTATCCTAACCAATATCATAAAAGTTATGAATAAACATAAGAGGTATGAATAAATTTCAAGCTTTCTATAGGGGTCATGTTTCTTATGAAATTTAAATCATCTAGGAGTCATGCTGCATACATTCATCCTCTGCTCTGAGACATAAAATTTGTGTCTTTAACTTGAGACTTGAATTTTGGTGCCATGTTTCTTATAAAAGATATAATGAAATTTCAAATCTTTTTATAGCTGTCATGTTGCTTACATCTATCCTCTCTTCTGCGACATTCAGACTCGTGTTTTGGTGCTTTTGGAATGACAGGATCTTACTTTGATAGAATTTTGCTTCCTATTGTATAGGAAAGACATATGTTGTTTTCAAATTTCAAAAGAAGTATTGGGTTGGATGGAACTATAGCAGTTTGTTGCTTCTGATATTTTTCTTCATTTTCTCTAAAATCTATTGTAGCCTAGAAATATCTTCCTCTTTTTTTTCATCTTGCATGGCTAACGTTGCTTGCTTCTTCCTCTTTTTTTTCATCTTGCATGGCTAATGTTGCTTTCTTCTCAGGAGGATTTCCAGATATTTTCTTATGATTTCTAGCTGGATCATTTCCCATCATTGTACTTATACTACAATCAACATTAGGATTGGGTGCCGTTTCTCCCAAAATTCTTTGATGTCTTCCCTACCCTATTCTGGGTCACTTGGAATTTTAGTCCTTTTAGGTTGTGAATCATCCTCTTAATCTCTAGATTTCTTCTTTTTCCCTTTTCTGTTGGGTCATTTCCATCATCATCATACCCACCACCAGTCAAGCTCCCACCTTGTGTATGCTTGATAAATGCAATTTTAGAGCTGCCCATTCATCCAATTTCCCCTTGTGTTTCTGCAACACTACCTATTTTAGTCATTACTTTGTGTGAGGAGGAGGTGGTCGGGTGTTGTCTGAAAACATTCTGAGACTTGGTGAATGGAAGGACTGGGTTATGAACTTTTGACTTAGCTTCATTATAATCAAGGTTCTTTTCATCTAAGCCTTTGAATCCTGAAGGAGTTTGGTTACTCTGAGGAGACTCACTTGCCGTTCCTTTTCTAGAAACCCAATCATAGCTCTATGGTGTAGTGTTCCTCCTTATCCTTTTCATACTTGAAATTTTTAATTCCCATTGGGTGCATATGCTCTGTGGAAACTCTTATTGGGTATTAGCGCATTTTCCATCCTGTCACTTCAACTTCACGGCAAGATTTATAAAGAGTTGATAATTTTTTGCCTTTAAAGATTAAACATCCCTATTCGGTTAGCTAACGGCGATAACACAATCTAATACAACATGGTTTGGGAAGGAAAATAGTACCTATGATACCGCTGTAGTTATTATGAATTTTGTTGCATGCCAAGAATACTTTCGAAGCAATTGCAAATACCGCAATTGACTTAAAAATCTTAAAAATAAGTACCAGGACATATCCAGGAATTAATGACCAGATATTATTCTATAGTAGCAGTGAATTAGGCCACTGACCTCAAGGCAGCAGGCCATTCAGATGGATGTGGGGAGCGCGGTGCATAGATAATCTTGATGTCGTCTTTCCATTCCGCTGCTTGTGACTCGTCAGAACTGAAGCCCGAGCAATAATGGATGAGGGCAGTAGAATCAGCAGGGTTATAATATTTCATCTTCTCTTCAATTGGCTCTCCATTAAATCTGCGTGCAGCCTCCATCATTCTGTCCATCACCATCGTTGGGACTTCATGGTTCACCACCTGATCATCACGGTAGAATACAGTGCTTATTCACCATTGTGATTTCATTGAAGAGGATACAAAAGAGGTTTTCACATAAGAACATATCTTTATTTATTTTGAAGTAGTGGCAAAACAATAGGCACTCTTCATGTCTTTATTTATTTTGAAGTAGTGGCAAAACAATAGGCACTCTTCATATCTTTATTTATTTTGAAGTAGTGGCAAAACAATAGGCACTCTTTATTTATTTTGAAGGAGTGGCAAAACAATAATCACTCATCATTGGTATTATTTGCTATCATCATTATTTAAGAAAAACTATCCCATATTAAATGATTAGCTGGTAGTTTATAAGTAGCAGACTTTTTCTCTGTCAAATTCTTTGATCTTTGGGCGGTTAACCTGTTTCAAGTAAGACAGATAAGCTTTCAGTCCATTTTCTATACTCCCTTAGAGATCCAGTGCCAGTGCCAATGCCAATGCCAGATCCAGTGCCAGTTGGAGTACTCTTTGTCAGTGTGAAAGAGACCACATCTATCTATATATATGTACTGTACCTGAAAAATGCCCCATGTCTCGCAAGCATTGGCAATCTGTTGCAGAGTCTCTGTTCGCCCACCGCCTTCCAATTCCTTCAAGTCTAGAACCGGGATCTGTTGAGCTCTCACACCATAAGGAACTTGTGTTGTTTGAGGTTGCAGGTATATGGGAGGAACTTGAGTGATGCCTGAATCTGCAAGCTCTTTTACTGATGTGATTGAGAAGTTATTGCATTCAGCTACTTCTCCCGCCTTGATGTTGACTACTGCTTTCTCCATTGATACCGATGCTTTGATCCCCGTTGTTTTCAGTATTTCTAAGATTTCTCTGAGATTTTTAAGAAACGTTTATAACAATGAGGCTTCATGCAAAAGCCGAAGTCTGTTCAAATACAAATACAGATCAAATCCGTCCTTCCTCTCTACATAATACAGAAATCCTAAGAAAATGACCAGAAGGTGCCGCATCTACCAATCTTTTTCCGAGTATTAAAATCGGAGACTTAGTCGTTGGATGACCATAAGTTTGTCCATCTTACTTTCGTTGTCATTGCTGTCAGACGGACTTTTTAATTTTCCATTGGTTACGAGTAAAAGGCGTTGGCTGAACGTTTTATTTATTTATTTATTTTTGGGTAGGAATCATTATTTTTTATTCTTAAAATTACAGTTTTGAATGCATAAATGGATTTAAAAGATAGAAGTTTAGACTACAGTCAAAAATTATAAAAAGAGAATGTGGATGACTTTGCCAATCCACCTACAAGCCTAAGTTCATGTTCTTTAACAATTATAGTGACAATCATGCTGCTTTATATAATGGTGAAAATTGTTCACAGGTACATTACCAATCATTGGTAGTGTACCTTCTTCCCTCATTTATTAGATAGGACACTATCCATCATCCAACCAGCAAAATGAAGAGGATAAGTACCAATGATTGGTACTGTGAAAGTGAAAATCACCAATCTAAAATTAACATGTTATCAGTTACATTAAATTAAATGGACAAAAAATCTAAAATTAACATGTTATCACTTACATTAAATCAAATGGACAAAAAAAATCTAAGGGGATATTTCATATATAATGTTCTTTACTTTTTTTTGTTTGACTATTGAATATGAATTTGCATGGATTTATGTTCCATTTAAAATCGTACCAGCATAGATCCATTTTAACTCCTTGATCTATTATAAGAAGAGAGGCATCAATTCTATTGAGGTGAAAATCTTATCTCAAGTTTAGTTTTGTGCTTTAAAAAATGGTTCGCACTTCGAGGGATTTGATGACTCTAGTTGAATGATAGATCCAGAGTTAAAATGAATCTACCTTGGTTCCTAAGACTAAGATATATATATATATATATATATATATATATCACTTGTCAACTCCATGTAGTGGTACTAAGCAATTCACTAACCACCAACATAGATCCATCTTAACTTCTGATCTATCATGTGAGAGGAGGCATCAAATCCCTCGAGGTGAAAACCTTTCCTAGATNTATATATATATATATATATATATATATATCACTTGTCAACTCCATGTAGTGGTACTAAGCAATTCATTAACCACCAACATAGATCCATCTTAACTTCTGATCTATCATGTGAGAGGAGGCATCAAATCCCTTGAGGTGAAAACATTTCCTAGATACCGACTTAAAGATGGATCTACGTTGGTTCCTAAGATATATGCATGTGTTCAAGTCACTTGTCAAATGAATTACACATCTCCCTCTTACACTATCCAAATGTTTTAACCATGAGATTTTTTTTTTTTTTTTTT
>JZKD02S1722586.1:3641-26015 GCA_000966675.3 Picea glauca
GTTTCACCAAAGATATATTTGACCCAATTGAAATAAAAAGTTCAAAAAATAAAAAGTTTAACCGGATTCCAATAAAAAAAGTTTAAATAAAAAATTGTTTAGACAACACCATATATATATGATTTTTAATTTGCTTCCTACACAATGTAAAGTTTTGTTGACTTTTTACTTCCATATTAATCTTTAGTCTTATTACTTGTTTCTAACCTTTATTTATACTAGCAACAATCACTTTTATGTAAAAAGTGATTGAGATAAGCGGATCTACACCATTT
Organism: Picea glauca; assembly: GCA_000966675.3. Lineage (NCBI taxonomy): Eukaryota > Viridiplantae > Streptophyta > Pinopsida > Pinales > Pinaceae > Picea > Picea glauca. The sequence goes on from JZKD02S1722586.1 coordinate 3,917, forward strand.
TCCACCTTTTTCAATTAATATCAACCAACTTTTACATCAATATATAATTTATTGTATGAAAAAATGTTAACTTTTTACCTCCAAATATATTATAATTTCATCTCTATATAATTTATTGTACCAAAAAACTGTTCACTTTTTACCTCCACATTTCCTTAGACCATCTTTTCTTCTTGAATTAATTATTAGTTGCACTATTATTTGTGTTTTAGGTTACAAAATGTTAAGCTTTAAATAGTTTTTTATTTAATCGTCCTTTCTCATGTTTTGTACATGACCTATAATTTTTTTTTCTTTTCTAAAGTGCTTAAATCGCCTACATGTTTTGTACATACCTTGTAATTTTATTTTTCTTTTCTGAAGTGCTTAAATCGCCTACATGGGCCAAATAAAATATTTTAATTTTTAATTGCATTATAATCTTATTAGTCCCTTCCGTAGGCATAGAGGGACTAAAGCTATCGATAAATCGTTGACCTGGTATTAGATTGTGCATTGACCAGAAAAATTTCCATATTGTCTATTGTTGGAACAAGGGAAGTGGAAACATCGATTTTTATATAATAAAACGTATCATGTTTGTCAATATCTGATTGGACAACGGATTGGACCCAATGTTAAATATCTTGGCATATCCAAAGTATTTGGTAGTATATGGTCTTTTTGAATCATATATTTTATTATGCATTGGTCGAAGGTGGATTAATGTTAGCATTAGTTCGAATGTTTCCCTTGGCATTTTCAGCTGGGTAGAAAACATTCTCTACCATTTTACTATGTGTGATTTTTGTTTTATTGTTGCGTGCTTCGAGAGAACAGGCCTGCCACGCTGCATATTTTCTTAAATTCTTGCACAGGCCTACGCCCTTTGACGGTCCTGACAGTCTTAATTTTTTATCTAACAACTTTGGCAGTGTGTTGGCAACCATATTAATCTCTATTTTTACAAGCTACCTACACAGGGTTTTTAAATTCTCATCACTCGTCACACTCTTTTTCATTAAACAACACTTGTTAATCGTCGCTTTCTACGTGCCTGCTTTTCGATTTTGTTTTCATGACTATGAACATGAAAACTCACAGCTGGAATTCATGTTTGATTTCATCAAAGGGTTAATGTTCGTATGCTTTATCGTCGATTTGTCTTATTTTGTCATGAACATGGTTGTTTTCATGGTTATAACCCCTTGGTCTCGAACACACCTTGGTTACATGTGTATTAAACCACCACCCATTTAACATTCGACTAATGTTAATGGGATTTTAATCTATAAAATCTTTGATTCAATTGTTTATTTGACATTTTGATCGAATCATGGATATGCATACGATTGTTTTCAATTGTTATGATCTTTGTGTGTGCATTAGGCCGAGATGTCAATCCAAATACAACGTGCTATTATGTTTTTGCATGGCCTTGATCTACACGACTTTCCTTGCACGCATAACAATTAACACTCCCGCCTACCATTTCGAGCTGTCTTTGCATTGTGTTGGGGAAGCTCGGGGCAAGGGCTCTGCGCTTGTTCTGTCAAACCCTACCATCGAATCCCATGTTGGTTCCTTGCTGTTAGCCATGGATCCTGTAGTGAGAATTGAGCCTAATGGTGTCCAGACATTGTTATCATTTGATAATGCCCGAGAAGACTTAGAGAGGAATGGTTGGCATGTCTTTGTTGAAAAGTTCAAGGGTTTTAATTTAACAATCACTCAAGAATTCGTGCTAACGTTTGATGGTTGCAGAGCTAAAATAGGAGACGTCCAGCTTGAGTTAAACGAAGATCTTATTAGCCAAGCCACCGGTCTTCCAGTCGTGGGACAAAAGTGGTTTAAAAACTCAAAGGTTGAAGAAGTTCCCTGGTCATTGTTACACCTCAAGGAAGATTACCAGCTGCGACCGAGGTATGCTCGTATCAGCTCTAAAACCTAGATGGCGCGATCTGTTAGCTATTGTCAAACAGTTCGTTACTTGTGAGGGTAGATATGGTTTGGTTTTCTTATATCACTTGCGGTTTCTCAAGAGTTTTATCGATTTTCCCCTAAACATGCCCTATTTTCTCCTTCGAAGTCTATACAAAATGGAAAATCATTTTAAAAGGAAGAAATCTGATTCTAACCTGTTGCACCATTGTTTGATCAAGATTATTATTGTTCATCAGTTGAAATTAAACGATGATTGTTGGGATGCCTTCCTGTTAAGAAATGGTTTTGTTAGCAGTGAAATAGGACAGGTTGACAAGTCTGTCATCACAGAAACCCTCGTCGAGCCTACCATCCCTCCTCCTTTGCTCTTTCCCTATGATCCTATTTCTAATGTGGAACCCTCGACCTATCCAAACACTACTTAACTTGACACTCTACCAGATTTGTATCCCAAAGGTGGTGTTAATTCTGTTAAAAAATCCACAAAGAAAAAGTGTAAAGGTAATATTGATATCAATTATAAGGGTAAAAGGGCCACATCTTGGGTTTCAAAATGTGCCCGAAATAAACCTAAGCCCTGTGCAGACCAAAACACAATTGTGTTAAGCGAGGATTTCGATTCGAAAATTGAAAGGTTTCTAACTGAAGAATATCCATATTCGTATGGAATTTTCTCTGGTAAACCCTATGATTATGTTACAAACCTTCCACCGTGTCTTAAAGACAACCCCAATTTCCCTGGAATCAAACTCAATAGTGAACCTACAGGTCAGATGGAAAATTCCCCACCCGTTAATACCATCACTGCTAATACACAGTCTATTCAGCCGCAATGTAACGAATGTCAGCCATGGCTCATTAGGTATTACAGAGACGTGCCTTTACTTCAGTCTCGGATCAAATCCTTGGAAGACCAGGTGAATTTGAATGGCAGACTACAATCCGTAGCCCAAACCAAAGATAAACAACAAAAAACCACAGGGTCTGTTGTTTTTAAGAACGTGGAAGCAACGACTGCCATTGTGAATTCAAAGATTTCTTGATAAAGTCAAATTCCTTAATCTGAGGTATGAATGTTTAAAAATAAATTTAGGATGATTTTTTTTTTAATTAGGATACATGATTTGTTTCCACATATTACCTCTAGTCTATTTTGATTGATTCAATAAAATACGATTCTAGTTATAATTATAACTAGCTATAGAATCGTGAGATTCTGTAGCTAGTTACTATAATTCAAATTTCTTGTTTTTATAACCAAAAATGCATCTGAAATCTTTTATTTTTATGTGTTTACAGGAACCTACGATTTCTAAAGGAGATTTGAGCCACTACTGGCATCTCCCAGCATGTTATTTTTATGTTGTTTTAGAATAGGATGTTAGTTTTGATATCAAGTAGAATCTGGGAGGTTGCATCCCCCACTTTTTTGGAACAAATCAGATGATTTCCATAGGAAATGTTTTGATCCTGTGATCTTTATAAATATATTGTTTTGTAAACTAAGAACCATCGCTGCCTGGGAGCAGGAACTATGGATTTATGATTGACAGACTTGAATGGAAGTTGATATTGGTACAGCTTTAGCTTCAATATATCGTATTTTTATTCAAGTTTTGGTCATTTTGATTTGTAATTAAATTGTGACTACTTTAGATATCATGGTTTATTACAGATTGATGTGATGGAATTTATATGATGTCCATGTTTTATGTCCCTTATATTACATACAGTAATTACTCTATTCAAATTTGATGATTAGAAGATTTATCTTCTTTATTCAATGAGCATTTATATACAAATTTTCACAGCTGGATTTAATTCAATGTGATCATTTGTGAAATTATAAAATTGTTGTCACTACTTCTCTTATATGTTCTGTTATTAGCATTCGATCATTACTGCTTCGCGTTTACGAGAAACATTTGGAAGATCTGTTGCGGTTTACCCCATCAAACAACGAAATTGGATACTATACACAGGACGAATAGGAGATGCGATTGCAGGTCAGTTTTCTAGTTTTATTTATTAGTTTAATTAATATAGTAAGTTCCTGTAATCTAAACACATTTTACTATTCTTCTCTGTTTTCAATTAGACAGTTATGCTATTTCGTTTCTTATTTATAAACGTTATAAAAAATAAAAAATAAAGACTAAATGATAGTTTTGCTGTCATAAATCAATCCATATTTGATTTTCGCAAGTTTAGATTAAAATTTGCATTCTGTAAATATTATACATATATTAGAGATATAATCCTATAGATATATTGTAGAGCTATTTTATAAATATTAGTTAGTGAACTGTAAGTATATTGTAGATTTGTATATAGTTTTCCGCTAGTGTTTTTCATTAAGTTAGTTTATTTAGTTTTGTTTTTTCACTTTCTTAGGACTTAGATCGGCCAACGTAGCCGCTAAACCCGTCTGAGTGGATTAATCCAAATGGCTTGGGTTAAGTAGACAACCCCAGACCGGATTCACTCCTCCAGTTGATGAGCGATCAATTTCAAACGTCAACACAGTGTTAAATGATTATTGTATAGATGCATTGCAATACAGTTTCGTTCATCGTCGACATCATTGCTCGAGTGCTCAATCCTTGTTTGCTGGTTCATTCCATGATTCTGGTTCCTGTTTGATTTAACTTTGCAAAATTGAGGTCCTGCACTTGCAGTTCGAGGTCTTCGTGGTTGTTCACTGGTTTGTTGTTCTTCAACTTTGCAAGTTGTTGGACCTGTTGTTGCGGTTTGCAGTTTTTGGGGCTGAGCTCTTGTCATCCTTTGTTGACGGGTAAGTTTCCCTGTTGTTGTAACATACCCACCATGGCCTAATAGATTTTTCGCCTTTTTCTCGGGGGACAGAATCCCCGAGTTCCTATGAGGTCCTAGCGCAGGCTAGCTCTTCCTGTCAAAACCTTCACTAAACCAATCCACCGGTTGTTTCATTGAAAACCCGTCGTGTACAACTCAAGCACCAAGTGAGGGCTTCACCTCCATGTGATCATTGGTTATGACCCCGGGCCAAGCCAAGAGGCGCCTTTCCCATTTTGCGACTTAGCGATGCCCAAGAGTCAAGTCCTTTGACTCTTCAAACCTCGAAACCTGAAATTGTACCTTTGTTGAGATTGATGGCTGTGAATCTCCCCCTGATCTGATGGTCCTAGTCGTATCGAGATTTCGGTAACCGGGAGTTCGAAATGCAAGAGAGTTGAGTATTTCGACTCTTCGAACCTCGAAACCCAATATGCAAGTTCTTGTACGAGATCCAATGACTCATGGGATTTCAGAGCTTTCCCCGAACTCTGACCACTCACCACCTGTCTCCCGTGATGGACGGTCCAGATCCTTTCGGGACTCCTCTTTTCTACCATGTGACCCTGTACTGTGACCTAGGGTTCATCCTCTAAGCGCGTTGGGGTTCTGTGTACCGGGATTTCGCGACTGGCGAAGACGAGGGGTCTTGCCCTTTGGTTTCTCGGGTGTCGAAATGACGAAATCTATTCATACTAAACTGATTCAGAGTTTCGCATACCAGGACTTCATGACTTGCGAAGAAGAGGGGTATCACCCTTTGGTTTCCCGGGTGCCAAAACACTAAAATGCCAAAATCTGCTCACACTAAACTGAATCGGAGTTTCGCATACTGGGACTTCGAGGCTTGTGAAGACGAGGGGTATCACCCTTTGGTTTCTCGGGTGCCGAAACACCAAAATGACCAAATCTATTCATACTAAACTGATTCAGAGTTTCGCATACCGGGACTTCATGACTTGCGAAGACGAGGGGTATCATCCTTTGGTTTCCCGGGTGCCGAAACACCGAAATGCCGAAATCTATTCACACTAAGCTAATTTAGAGTTTCTCATACCGGGACTTCGTGACTTGCGGTGACGAAGGTTCTTTCCCTTTGGTTTCTCGGGTGCCGAAATGCCGAAATTCCAATGAACGGGTCCGAATACTCCGGGACTTTCGGGACATTGCCAAATACAATCTCCTGCCTATGCAAAGGATAAGGTCGACGGGAAATAGAGCTCCGACAGATCCTTCAGAGTGTTCTTGGGTAAATTATCCCTAGGCTTGGTGACTCGAATAAAAAGCCTTCCTGAGTCGCCGAGCTATAAACTCTGTGGTAAGGGTAAAGTAAACTCGTGGGTTTACTATCATGGTAGTCCTTTCGAGGGACTCACTTCGACTCTGGAGTGCGAGGAAAATTCTCGAGAGAAGCGCCTTCGGGAAATTAAACCAGGGCATAGCACGAGCCAAGTAAATGGGACAATTCTCGAGGGAACGGATTTGTATTATGAACTTGCTCATTCTATACATAACCGATTATACTAGTATAAGAATGCATCCATTACCTCAAATCAAAACACAAGGCAAACACTTCTATAGAGAAACCATTTATGAGCGTATAAAACATGAGCATGCGTTCGGGATATTCAATTCAAGATACAAGATATAAACACTTATCAGAAAACACTAGGTGTGACGTGACTGCTGAGAGGGGTGCTCGTTTCCACCCAACTGTAGGCTCAGTGACTCCAAATGGATTTACCACTAGCCAGCCCCGAGCTAGACCACGAGGCTTGAGATTCAGTCTCTTACTCCCAGCTCAACGGAAGTCAAGGACGAAGGTTACTCTCCTTCTCCTGTGTTCAAAACTCTCTATATTTCCAGAGTTTTCTCCAGTTCTCTTCCACGATCCCTGTCGCGCGTGTTCTCCTCCCTTCTCCCCCGCTTACCACACTTCCTCTCTTGCCTTTTCTCTGCAAGATTGCCTATGGCGTGAATTTCCCCGTCCGCGGTCATGTCTGGGAGATGTTACAGATGGATGGTTCACCCCTCATTATCTCTTGAGGAGCCTCCCCACCTACCAATCTGACAAGAAATCCATTCTGGGGTTAGAGATTTGCTTTGGTCTTTGAGTAAGTAAAACCAGTACGGTACTAGCTCGGTGGCAGTTAACGCAACCATTCTAGGTCCCTTCCACCACCTCTCATTAGCCATCATGGTCTCTTTTAGCACATCCCCCTCCCAGTAGTCATGCAACACATAATCAAAACAAAATTTACATTCATCGACCTTTTATACAAAGGTCTGTCAAATCAAACATTCACATCCTTTGAGTTTGCCATAGTTCTTGGCCAATATAGTTATATTTATAGACTGGAGAAAATAGGGTGTTACAATTCCCTCCCTCTTAAAGGAACATCATCCTCAATGTTCTATCTATCAATATGACGTGTATGTACAGAAGTAAACAAAATCGGATATGCTTGTTTCATGGCATCTTCCATTTCCCATGTAGCCTCATCTGGGCCAAAATGTTTCCACTGCACCTTGACCTGTGCAATGGTTCAGTTCCTGAGTGGGGTTTCCTTTCTGTCCAATATGCATTGAGGTTCTGGCAGGTATTCTCCCTTCGGTTCCACCTGGATCACAGACCAGTCAATTATATGATTAGAATCGTGTACATATTTCTTCAATAATGAAACATGGAAAACATTATGTGCTTTTACTGTTGCAAGAAGTGCTAGCCTATAGGCTACAGGTCCCACTCTATCTAGAACTTCAAAGGGTTCACAATACCGAGGTGCCAACTTGGCACAAGCTCCCATCCTCAGGGAACTCTTCCTGGGCCTAACTCTGAGATATATGTGGTCTCCTGTTTTGAATTCTCTTGGAGTTCTTTTTCGGTCGGCGTAACTTTTTTGTCTGTTTTGAGCGACCTTCAGATTCTGTTTAATCTGAATCACTTGTTGTTCCATTTCTTTCAACATGTTGGGTCCAATAGTAATTCTGTTTACTGGGTTACTGCAACTGACTGGAGTGTTGCACGGTCTACCATAGAGGACTTCGAAAGGACTCGTTTTCAGGGATTCTTGGTAGCCGTTGTTGTAGGCGAATTCCACCAGTGGCAGGTAATCTTCCCACTTTTTAGGTTGATGCATTACATGCATCCTTGGCATCTCTTCCAATATTTGGTTCACTCTTTCTGTCTGTCCATTGGTTTGAGGATGATATGCTATGCTAAACAGTAATTTGGTCTCCAGACCAACCATCATGGATTTCCAAAAGTTGGAAGTAAATTTCGTGTCTCTGTCAGACACGATCTCTTTAGGCATACAATGTATTTTGAATATCTCTTTCAAGAATATGCTGGCGATATCTATTGCCTTGCAAGTCGATTTGATGGGGATAAAATGGGTAGACTTGCTCAATTTATCCACCACTAGCATGATGGCGTCATTCTGTTTGGTCGATGTTGGTAATCCGGTGATGAAGTCCATGGAAATGGTTTCCCATTTCCATTCCGAGATTGGTAGAGGTTGTAATAATCCTGCTGGGTACCGGTGTTATGCTTTAACCTGTTGGCATTCTAGGCACTTAGCTAAATAGTTAGCTATGTCTTTCTTTAACCTAGGCCAATAGAATTGTTTTCTAGTGGCCGTGATCATCTTTTGATATCCCGAGTGACTAGTATATGGTCTTTTATGTAGTTCTTCCATTATGAACCTCTTCAAGTCATCACAATCTGGAATATACAATCTGTTTCTGTACATTAGTAGACCTCCATCTATCATCTGGTAGCCTTCATACTTTAATCCCGTGGGTTCTTCCTCCAGGTACGAGGTCACGGTCTGGAAGAATGTGTCTGTTTCTTGTGCATTCCTGACTCTTTATTTGACATTCGTCTCGCAGGTGCTCACCACTGCCCGATGAATTGTTTTCATACTTTTGCTAAGGGAATCAACCATCTTATTTTCCTTTCCTTTAACATGTTTGATTTCAAAATCAAACTCACTAAGGAGGGCCATCCACCTAGCTTGTCTGGCATTGAGATTTGGTTGGTCAAACAAATATCGCAATCCACAGTGGTTTGTCATAAGTATGAATTTCCTTCCCAGGAGGTAATGTCTCCACATTTTTAAGGTGTGCACTATGGTGGCCAGCTCTAGATCATGGGTCACTTAGTTGACTTCATGCTCATTCAATTTTCGGGATTCATAGCAGACTACACTTTCTCCTTGCATAAGGACTCCTCTGAGCCCTTCCTTATAGGCATCTGTGCACATGAGGAAGTCATTTTCGGGTTCAACGATATTCAACATGGGTGCATGGGTTAGAGGGTGTTTCAGGGATTGAAATCTTTCTTCACATTCTTGTGTCCACGTGAATTTAACTCCCTTCTTATGGAGGGCAGTGATTGGACAACCAATCTTGGAGAATCCTTTTATAAATCTTCTATAGTATCCTGCTAAGCCCATAAAGGATATGATATCTGAAACGTCCTTTGGGGTAGGCCATTCCATGATAGACCTGATCTTGTTAGGGTCTATTGCTACTCCTTCTTCAGATAGGACATGGCCCAAGTAATGTATTTGCTTCTGGAAAAGGTCGCACTTGCTAAATTTGGCATAGAGCTGATGTTCTCTTAGCACTTGAAACACAAGTCTAAGATGTTCCTCATGTTCCTCTCTATTCTTGGAGTAAATTAATATATCGTCAATAAAAACCAGTACAAATTTGTCTAGAAATTTGTTGAGCACATTGTTCATCAAGCACATAAAAGTTGCAGGGGCATTGGTTAATCCAAATGGTACTACCACAAACTCATAGTGACCATATCTTTTCCTGAAGGAAGTTTTGTGGATGTCTTCATCCTTGATTCGAACTTGATGGTATCCAGATCTCAAGTCAATCTTTGAGAAGATAGAAGCACCTCTCAATTGATCGAACAGGTCATCGATCCTGGGTAAGGGGTACTTGTTATTTATGGTTACCTTATTGAGTTGTCTATAATCTATGCACAATTGAAGGGTACTGTATTTCTTTTTCACGAACATGACTGGTGCTCCCCATGGAGACACACTGGGCCAGATATAACCTTTTTCCATCATTTATTTTAATTGTAATTTAAGCTCAACTAGCTCGGGTGTGCTGATCCTGTAGGGTGTCCTAGACACTGGCACCACTTTTGGAGCAAGCTCTATCGAGAATTCAATGTCCCTTCTCAAAGGTAGACCCGATACCTCTTCTGGAAATACATCTCTATATTCTCTTAGTGTGGGGTGGTGTTCGAGGCTTGGTTTGTCATCTTCAATTGATTTCAACACCTGTATCGCATATAGTGGACATCCCTTTCTGCAATACTTTCTCATTTGAAGAGCCGATATTCGCCTCACTGAGATAGGCTTTTGGATCCCTTGAAGGGTTATCCTTCTCCCTTCTTCACTTACACATTCTAAGGTTTTATGGTAACAGTTTAGTCTGGATTTATATGTGGCTAGCCAGTCCATACCAATCAACAGATCATATGATCCTAGGGGTAGTATGTTAAGGGTTGCTTGGGTGGGGAATTCACCCATAATGAATTGGCAAGCTGGTATGACCTCCGCTACCTTTCTTTTGGTGCCAGTGGCTAACTATACCAACCATGGCTTAGCATGTTTATGTGGCTGTAAGTTACACTTATCAACAGCCTTAGGAGCTATATAACTCAAATTTGAACAAGGGTCAATTAGAATAGACACTAGAAGGTTGGTGATTATACCTTCCATATCCACCACTGAAGCTTGGTGGTCAGCTTGGTTATTATCCAAGGCTGCATAAATTTGCGACACACTCTTGGTCATGTCTTTGATGATGGTAGCTTCTTGAACGCTATAAATTCTCCGGCTGTTATGTTGTCGGTGCGGGCAGTCCCTCAGTAGATGTTCTTCTCCACAACACCAACATTTCAAAGGTTCTCTCTTTGGGTTATCAGTCTTTCCTGGGGCAGATCCAGAAGGTTTATTTCCGCCCAAGGAGGGGAAGTTCTGTTGGTGTACACTTTGGGCTGGGAAGCTCAACCTTGAGTTCTTTTTATAGTTTTTAAATCTTGGGGATTTAAACCCCTTTTTCTGGAATCCCGAACTGTTCTTCTGCTTCCAACATTCGTGAGGTTCTGTCCGATGCCCAAGATGTTCATGGCAATATCTTTCCTTTCAGATAGTGTCTTCTAGGGTCTTTGGCTCATCAAATTCAATCTTGTTCTGATAGTCCTTAGGTAGTCCACTGATGAATCGTTTCACCTTTGCCTTTTCTGCTTTTATATAGGGTACGTACCTTAACAACTCAAGGAATCTGCTGACATATTCCTTTATGGTGAGTTTCCCCAGCTTGAGTTCATAGAATTCTTTAGTCTTTTCGTCGAAATAATTTTCCGACAGATACTTCTTCCGGAAGTATTTCTCAAACCGTTCCCAAGACAGGCCCTCTTCATGAATCCCTTTTACATTCTTAAGGTCTTCCCACCAAATGGAAGCCTTTCCATTCAAGTTGAAGGTAGCTACTCGGGCCTTCAAGTTTTATGAGAAGTCATGGACTCTGAAATACTTCTTTAGTTCAAGCAGCCAGGCCTCCGCTTCCTCTCCCTTCTTTATTTCACCGTCGAAAGAGGGTGGTTTGACCCTCTTGAATTCTTCGAGATTATGACTCTTGGAATGCTTTCGCTTCTTCCATTTTCTTCAGGAATAAGAACTAGTTCTGCTACTAGAAGATCCCTCTGAGTCGCCAACTTCCTTTCCAAAGGAATCATCCAACGCTTGTCCCTTATCTCTAGGGTGGACCTTTCTCGAGGTGCTCTTTCTAGTGTGGCCACTCAAAAGACCACGTTTCCGCATCTCAGGTGGTCTTCGACTTCTCTTTGTCTGTCATTGGTCTACGTGACTGGTGTCAGGTCCATGCTGCAATTGTCTTTGTATGTTAGATAAACTCTGCAGCAAGAGTGCATTAATTTCTGTTTGCTTCTCTTGCTCTTTCATCAACCTCTCGTTGTCGACCTTGCAGCTATGTAGTTCGACCATGAGGCTTCACACAGTCTCAATTAGATTTGGAGGGGTCACTACCGACCTCATTTCGTCAGACTCTTTGTCTCTATTGTGGGAGCCATCCCCCACTTCGTGGTAAGTCACCATTCTTATGCGTCCGCAGTTTCCCGCGGTTGATCGTCCGATTGTTGTGATAGAAAAACACTTGTTGTTAGTCAACATTATATTCATTCACAATCAATGCATAATTCATATTTTTCAAATGCATACACACAATAGCAATTTTCATTCTTAACTTCGACTTTTGATAAGGGGGGTTAGGATAGAGAGTTACTCCTTTTAATAGTACTTCAGATGGAGTTTTTGTGCAACTCGTCCATGAGCCCAAGCAGGACAAGTGTTGTAACCATGCTCTGATACCAATTTGTAACATACCCACCATGGACTAATAGATTTTTCTCCTTTTTCTCCTTTTTCTCAGGGGACAGAATCTTCGAGTTCCTACAAGGTCCTAGTGCAGGCTAGATTTTCCTGTCGGAACCTTCACTAAACCAATCCACCGGCACTTTCATTGAAAACCCATCGTGTACAACTCAACCACCAAGCACGGGATTCACCTCCATGTGATCATCGGTTATGACCCCGGGCCAAGCCAAGAGGCGCCTTTCACAATTCACGACTCAACGATGCTCGAGAGTCAAGTCCTTGGACTCTTCAAACCTCGAAACCCAAAATCATACCTTCATTGAGATCGACGGCTTCGAATCTCCCCTTGATCTGACGGTCCTAGCCGTATCAGGATTTCGGTAACTGGGAGTTCAAAATGCAAGAGAGTCAAGTATTTCGACTCTTTGAACCCCGAAACCCGATACGCGAGTTCTTGTACGAGATCCAATGACTCAAAGGATTTCAGAGATTTCCCCGAACTCTGACCGCTCACCATGCGTCTCCCCCGATGGACGGTCCAGATCCTTTTGGGACTCCTCTTTTGTACCACGTGACCCTATCGTATGACCTAGTGCTCATCCTCTGAGCGCATCGAGGTTTCGCGTATCGAGATTTCGCAACTGGTGAAGACGAGGGGTCTTGCCCTTTGATTTCCTGAGTGCCGAAATGTCGAAATTCTTAAATCTATTCATACTAAACTGATTCGTAGTTTCGCATACCAGGAATTCATGACTTGCGAAGAAGAGGGGTATCACGCTTTGGTTTCCCTGGTGTCAAAACGCCGAAATGCCAAAACCTACTCACACTAAACTGAATTGGAGTTTCGCATACTGGGACTTCGTGGCTTGTGAAGACGAGGGGTATCACCCTTTGGTTTCTCGGGTGTCGAAACGTCGAAATGCCGAAATATATTCATACTAAACTGATTCGGAGTTTCGCATACCGGGACTTCGTGACTTGCGAAGACGAGGGGTATCACCCTTTGGTTTCCCGTGTGCCGAAACGCTGAAATGCCAAAATCTATTCACACTAAGCTAATTTAGAGTTTCACATACTGAGACTTCGCGACTTGTGGCGATGAAGGTTCTTGCCCTTTGGTTTCCCAGGTGTCGAAACGCCGAAATGCCGATGAACGGGTCCGAATACTCCGGGACTTTCAGGACGTTTCCAAGTCCACTTTCCTGCCTATGCAAAGGATAAGGTCGATGGGCAATAGAGCTCTGATAGATCCTTTAGAGGGTTCTTGGGTAAATTATCCCTAGGCTTGGTGACCCGACTAAAAATCCTTCCTGAGTTGCCGAGATATAAAATTTGTGGTAAGGGTAAAGTAAAGTCGCGGGTTTACTATCACGGTAATCCTTTCGAGGGACTCACTCTGACTCTAGAGTGCGAGGAAACTTTTCGGGAGAAGCGCCTTCGGGAAATTAAACCAGGGCATAGCGCAAGCCAAGTAGATGGGACAATTCTCAAGGGAACAGACTCGTATTCTGAACTTACTCATTCTATACATAACTAATTATGATTATACTAGTATAAGAATGCATCCATTACCTCAAATCAAAACACAAGGAAAACACTTCTATACAGAAACCATTTATGAGCGTATAAAACATGAGCATGCATTCGAGATATTCAATTCAAGATACAAGATATAAAAACTTATCAGAAAACACCAGGTGTGACGTGACTACTGAGAGGGGTGCTCGTTTCCACCAAACCATAGGCTCAGTGACTCCAAATGGATTTACCACTAGCCACCCCCGAGCTAGACCATGAGGCTTGAGATTCAGTCTCTTACTCCCAGCTCAACGAAAGTCAAGGACGAAGGTTACTCTCCTTCTCTTATGTTTAGAACTCTCTGTATTTCTAGAGTTTTCTTCAGTTCTCTTCCACAGTCCCTGTCACGTGTGTTCTCCTCCCTTCTGCCCTGTTTAACACACTTCCTCTCTTTCCTTTTCTCTGCAAGATTGCGTGTGGTGCAAATTTCCCCGTCTATGGTTAGGTCTGGGAGTTGTTACAGATGGGAAGTTCACCCCCATCCCCTCATTAACTCTTGAGGAGCCTCCCCACCTACCAATTTGACGGGAAATCCATTCTGGGGTCAAAGAGTTGCTTTGGTCTTTGATAAAGTAAAACTAGTACAGTACTGGCTCGGTGGAAGTTAACACAACCATTCCAGGTCCCTTCCACCACCTCTCATTAGCCATCGTGGTCTCTTTTAGCACATCCCCCTCCCAGTAGTCATGCAACACATAATCATAACATAATTTACATTCATCGACATTTTATACAAAGGTCTGTCAAATCAAACATTCACATACTTTGAGTTTTCCATAGTTCTTGGCCAATATAGTTATTTTTATAGACCAGGGAAAACAGGGTGTTACAGTTGTTGTTGTTTTTTCAATGGTCAGAGTCCCTACCTCCAAATTCTGTTGCAGACCATCTTTGTTTGTGCTCTTAGTTTCTGTTCCTGGAAACCATGCGTCTTGCAATGCATAGGTCTTTACGAAATGTAGTAGGGAGCCATCAGAAGAGGGAACACTCGGGCGGGGTATAGACACAGGGTATGATTTTATTTATTGGGTTGGAAAACTGCGTCGACCTGTTCTCTTTCTGTTGAGTAAAGTTATTGTTTTATTTATTTCTCTTTTTTCTTCCCATCTGCTGTGGGGACTAGGGGGGATTCAAGTTGAGAAGAAGAAGGTTGAAAGATACATACGGGGATTGGTACCCTATTTTTCTTTCCTTTTTTATTTTGTTAGCTTTTATTTTTTTCCCTTGCTTTTCTTTGTTTTCATAGAAACTGAAAGTATGTAGCAAACAACTTCAAAATGACAGTTGAAGAGATGAAAGAAGTAATATATGTTGAGTCATATGAAATAGATACATAGTCCATTATACATGACAACATTGATGTGGTTTTGCATAGAAATGGGATTTTTAGATTGGATGCATTCTCATATACTGTTGGGAATTTCCTTTTCGATACATTCTAGGTTCTATTGCATTTCTGCTATTCGTCAACCGAGCTACGCAATGGATTGATAGATTATTTCTTGACCTATTTTAAAAATGGCAATGTTGAGGCTTTGCAGTCCTATGAATAGGAAGTGGAATCTAATTTTCTTCGGTAGTTACATGGAATACATGATGTCACTACGTATTTTTCAAAGATGCAGTTGTCTACATCTCCAGTTCTTCCTGCGCATGAGAGGGGACTTTGGGGAGATACATTTTGTATACAGTGGCTATCTAACTAGTTGAATATATCAGTTGGCATTTGTTCATTGACAAGAAAAACAAGATATCTACTATTCAACAAAGATGCATCTAACAATCCATATTGCATATTGTTCCATGATGCCAATGCCTGTAGTGGCCATTATGAACCACTGTTGTACAAGAAAATGTCCATATGCAATATAGAAGGTCCTCGTATCTACTTGTCCGTTATTTGCAAATACCTTCAATCGCAATGGAAACATATTTTGCATGGCATAGATTTCCATGGTTAAAAGCTGGCAACAAACGTTGGGTCTAGTTATGGGGATAGTCTGTTCAATGCAATCTGTTGTTTGGTGGCAACAGAGTTCGATGTTCAGTCACTGGGACTTTACAATGTATAGTCCTTTTGCAATGCAATTATAGGTGGAAACCAATAGGGTTTTAGGTGCTTGCATCAGCACCTTTGCCCATATCTCGTAGAAAATATGCCGACAGTTGGAATTTGGAAGGAATACCTTGTGAACATGGTGCTTCCATATGAAAAAGGGAATATGGAGGGTTGCAGATTCTATTTGCAATGGTTGTCTATGATATTCAAGGTGAATATCTAGGTGTGGTCGCCCTTGCCAGATGCCACTGTCCATTCCTGGGTTATTGATTCAAATTACGATTGAACAATTGACATCCTCTTTTTGATAACAAATACAACACATATCCATTATGAACCTTTGCTTGCACATATCGGTAGTTTAGGGTTGACTTTCCATGCTACCCAAACAACATCGAATTTGCATACACGTGGAATGCTTTTTAGTGAAAATGAAACTCGTCCTGGTTGCGATATGGACAGATAGGGCTTGAACAAAAAAAACATGCATAAAATTCATGACAGCTGTGATGAGGCCATAGACCGCTTAGACAAAAAACGTAGAGTAAGTTATCACAATTTGAAAAAAATTATTCATCAAATTCGTCCGACTTCTGATAAGGTCATAGAGGCCTTGAACAAAAAATGTAATGTAGTTTCTTAGAATCTAGGTGAGAGTGAAATTCATCCCTATTGCCACCATCTCATCCTGCCCTTGGGAAAGAAACGTAGAGTAAGTTACCACAACTTGAAAAAGGTCATGCGCAAGAGAAAAAAGTACATTGCTACACTTCCTTTTAGAGAGAAACTCACATATCACAATGTAAATAAATTTGTTCGTGCAAAACATAACATAAACATGTGTGATCGCATATCCCAGAATGGTGATGCAACTGTGCCAGTTCGTGATCTACAAGCAATAGTATGCAGTAGTAGCAATGAAAACTAGTAAGCAATTTCTACCAATACTTCCCTGCGAAAGAAAAATGCAAGACATAACTACATGAAACAAATGAAAGACACTCCTTCCATTGCATGTGCAATTTGTGAACAATTGAATTTTTCAAAAAACAGTAAGTCTTTCACGCTTGATTTGCAAATAGAATACTTCCGCTTGATAGCACACGATAAACCATTTTCTAGTGGGAATGTTTGTCTTGCATGCAAACGATCTCTTGAAAATGGAAAACTGCCATAGTTTGCAAAGCCTGACTGAATAAGATGTAATACAACACTATTAGAGGTAAGTGCTCTTACAGAACTTGAGGAGAGACTTGTGTCTCTGTGAATTTCATTTTCTCAAATCAGACCTTGGGGCTATAAATGACCCTTGATGGGCTTAACAGGATCAATTATTAATGTGTTTGTTCAGCTAGATGTTGTGCAAAAAGTGTTACCACAATTAATTAACAATACAATTACAATCGTTGTGGCTCTGAAAAGACGCTTGTGATACAAAAATTTCTATCAGATAGGAAAAGTGCATGTGCATGCTATTATGAAAGAATTAAAGGAATTATGTTCCAGGGCCTTGTACAAAGCAAAGAACATTTGTATAAATGCCAACTGCAACAATGTTCTCACAGAAGAACATGGTAACTCTGTAGACACTCTTGAAAATCCTAGTGATTTTGATTCAAGTGATGAATCGAAGAATGAAACATCCATTGAAACATTGGTGCATGGATTCACTGATTCACAGTGCATTCGTGACTTGCAAGACAAAATTGTCGAAATTGCACCTGCCGAGGGGAAGCGTCCACTTGGAATTTTCAAGGACAAATTCGTTGAGGAAATGAACTTTCCAACACTCTTCTATGGAGATTTGCGTGGCACTGATATTAAAGAATGATTCAGTTATCATAAAATAGTCCGATGGGAGATGCTACATTCAAGCGGTTACTTCTCCTGTCACATAACAAACTTGTTTTTCAAAACAATGCACATAATAATAGAGCAAGTTTTGTCCTGCATGTGGGTCTGAATAAGAAAAGGTTAGTTACAAGGAAGAAAGTTATTCTCCAAGGATGTGAAGTACAAAGTAAACCTAGAAAAAATTCTGAAATATGATATTGGATACATAGATTTAAAAAACATTCGCACCTCTACTCACTATTTGCAACAAAACAATATTTTTTTTTTTGCAATGATCCGACAATTGGGCCTGCCAACATTTTTCATCACATTTACAAGTGCAAAACATTGCTCGGATCCATTGGTGGCTTCCGTATCTAACTTGCATAGGAACAGGAAACGTAAAAAAGAAACCGATACATTGGAAAATAACGACATTGACTACCTCATAAGAAAAGACCCGGTGACATGTACTCGCTATTGTAGACATAGAATAAATGTTTTGAGACAATTGATATGCCATGATGAAACATTTTTTGGAAAAATATTGGACTGCTTTTTTATGATTGAATTCCAGAATAGGGGAAATGAACATGACCACACACTATTGTGGATAGAGGATGCACCGGTCTATGGAGATGATAACAATTCAGAGATCAAACAATTTGTGGATAAATACATAACATGCAACACAGATCATTTGGATCTATAACTTGCGAAAGTCCATAGACATTACCATACAAGAAGTTGTAGAAAATAAAAAAAAACTCACATTGCAGATACAAATTTCCCGTGCCGCCAATGAGAGCTACAAGAATCATAGAGCCAATTAGTCTAGAGGACAATGTTGTTGTTGAGAAATATAAATTCTTGTTCACATTTCTAGAACAAGGAGGATTTGACGAAATGATGATCTTTGATGCCTTCTTGACACAGGTAAATCTATCAGAAGATGAGTACATCCAAGCCATACAATGTACGCTTAGGCAACTGACACTTTTCCTTAAACGAAAACTCTCTCATATTTGGAACAACAGTTTCTTCAAGGACATGCAAGTTATGTGGAAAGAAAATACAGATGCACAGTATGTGTTGAATGCATATGCTGCAGCATTGTACTTTACCTCGTATATGACGAAGATTTACAAATCTATGACAAGTGCATTCAGAAGAATACACAAAGAACATAAAAGAAGTCATATTGATGCAATACAAATGATACACACACTTGGAAATACATTTCTTAATCTTCAACAAATGTCTACTCAACAAGCAGATCACATTGCACTTTCCTTGCCCCTCACTTGTAGTTCAAGAAAATGTGTTTTCATAAACACATCTCCACTTGAAAAATGCACATTTGTGCTTAAACCACCGGTTTTGCTGCAACAAGAGCCTGACAATTTAGAGGACATGGTATGTCGCTCTATTATTGATTATTACGTCCAGCGTCCATCTCTTATTAGGCATATCTGCTTAGCATAATTTGTATCGCATTGCAAAAAAAGTGGTGCACCCATATCAAAAAGAAAAAAACCCTCTGTCATATGGTTTGTCAAATACAATAAACATTGTGACTATGAAAACTATTGTAGAGAAAAACTATTGTTGTACGTTCCATTCGATGAAAATGAAGAGACATTAATACATAACTTCTCTACATGGGAGGCTATGCATGTTGCATCTAAGACTATAGTGCACATCAATGAAGCTAGATTTACCTACAATGTTAATCCAACATGGGGTGATCTAGAAGTTTCACTTAATGACCTAGAAAACCTTGGTGATCATGATAACACATTTAGAAACCCAAAAACAACCAGAACTCCTTCCAATTCCTATGACTTACAAGGGGATTTGCCTCGTTCTCCAGCGGCTAGAAGTAAAAAACGTATCAATCTTGGTTTTCAAGTTACAAAACACCATTTCCTAATTGAAAATAATGAATACCACATAATAAGATGTCTATTGAATTACGAACAACAAACAATTCTAAAGGACATTGCTCTTAAAAAATGCTTGAACATGAACATTCTTGTACATGTGTTCCTTACAGGCGGAGCAGGAACAGACAAGACATTCACAATGAAAGCATTTTTCCAAATGCCTATAGGAATCTATGATTCAAACAATTCCTTTGATCCTATGAAACCAAAGGGCCTAATAGTTGCATAAATAGGAAAATATGCATACAATGTTGGTGGAACAACAGTCCACTCTGCATTTTTATTGCCTTTTAACAAGTCACAATTTCTTCCACTTAGCAAGGAAATGTTGGATACATTATCTAAGCTTTATGAGGAACTCCAACTTGTCTTTATAGATGAATCATCTTTGATTGGGAGTTGGTTCTTGTATTCCATTGACAGCCGACTAAGAAGCATAAAACATGTGCAGACGAAATACTTTGGAAACATTGACATGATATTCTATGGGGATCTTTACCATGCATAACCCATCCACGATTCTTTGATATTTGAACAACCTACCGCTAACATGGAAACAATCATCCATGACTTCTGGAGAGACAATATTAAATGCTTTGAGTTGCATACTATAGTGCACCAAACAGATGAAACATTCATTGCAATTCTGAATAGAATGCACACAAACATCCAAACACATGATGAATTGACCTATATCAATTTGAGGTGTTTACGGCCTGCACCAACAGACCCAACATTCCCTTACCTGTTCTACAGAAATAAGGATGTTGCAAAGCATAACAACCACATGTTGTTGCTCATGCTTGGCGATGATATCATCATCAATTCCATTGACCTGGAAGAAGACAACCATGCAAATGTGCCACCTCATGAACATTCAGTCACTTTACCTTTGCAACTTGTCCTCAAATTAGAAATGTTGGTTGAAATATATGCATGCAACTATGATTTACAGGATGGCTTGGTGAATGGTGTAGATGGAATACTGAAAGGCTATACCAAGACAGAAAAAGTGGATGTCCCTTGGATTAAGTTCCATGAACCGCATATAGGAAAGCGACAAACAAGGAAGTTGTCTTATCTATATAATTCAAACACTGGGAGCGATTAGACACCTATTTTGTGAATATCGAATCCAGTATTGAAATCAACAAATACAGGTCGACTGAAGATTCAAAAACAGTTTCCGATTAAACTTTCATGTGCACGTACAGTCCATAGATCACAAGGACTAACACTTGATAATGTTGCATTTCAGCCTGCTGGAATTCAAATACATGGATTTGTATACACAACACTGTCCCGTGTCAGAAGCATAGACTCCTTGTATTTACTAAGTCCTCTCACAAAAGATAACTTCAAAGTGAAACATAAAGTTGATATCGAAATGGAACGACTGAGGACCACCGCAAAATGGAAACTACATTATGATTACCAATCCATACAAACAAATTCATCTGTATCAATTCTCTCGCTTAACACACGCAGCTTAAATGCACACATGGATGATATACTGAATGACTATGATATAATGCAATCCGATATTCTGTGCTTGCAAGAAACACACATGATATTATGCATGAAGAAAAAACAATTCCCAAATCACAATTGCATATCAATTTACATTACACATGGGGTGATGATACTGGTGAAAAAACATGTACCGATTTTGGACCATATACATATCAAAGAAAAGAATGTTGAACTGGTGCTTGCAATTTTTTTTTCCCATGGAACAGAAGTTGCAATACTAAATCTGTATGCTTCTCCCCATGCAACATTCTCCAACATAATGCATGTTATTTCTAATGAATTGTCCCATTTCCATTTGAACGGACCCATTGTACTTGTAGGAGACTTCAATATCGATATGCTACAAAATACTGGCAGAACAAAAGAATTGGAGAACTACATGTGCAAATACAGTCTCCGCTTTCTTTTGAACAACACAGACCATCTGCAAAATGCACTTATTGACCATGTCTAGTCCAATGTGCCCATTCCTCAATACAATATGTTTGTCTTAGACACATATTGGTTTGATCAAGATACAATTAGTATTGCACTTGAATTATGTCATATACATCAAACTTATTGCAAACTCATATTTCTATGTTTCAAAGAATATATGTATCCTTGATTTCTACAAACATTTTTCTGGTGAGCATACAGACGGTGTTCTAATCGAATTATAAAATATACATTGTGCAAAAAAAAAAAAAAAAGGTACATCCTCCCCAAAACTATTTGTGACTCTATTCATCTTATTCTATTTCTTTTTTGTATATGTACATAGTAGTTGCCTTTTTCTTAACATTTGAACTTATGTTCATATCTGTTTTGCTTTGTACTTTTGTTGATAAAAATAGACAGGAAAACTAGATGACGCAAAGAACTCCTACCCAAGGATGTAGACCAATCAATGCAAAGGTGCATTCTTTTTCTACCCATGTTCCATAGTAAACAGTTTTTCGTTTACTTTCTCTGTGTTTGTCAAACTTGTTTGCAGCTATGTTTTT
>JZKD02S1722586.1:30134-41417 GCA_000966675.3 Picea glauca
AATACATGTGGGTGCTTGTGTTGCCATCAATGCCAAAGGGGGAGATTGTTGGCAAATATTTAACAGACAGTTAACAGACAACGAATGCTTGTCATTGATGGCAACAATGAAGATGGCATGAGAACAACAAGTTTGTAATTGAAAAGCAAACAAAAGATAAGTTCAGAGAGGTGAATGATTGAAAGCAGTGAATGGTCGAAGGAAGAGAATGATCGAAGGCAACGAATGAGCAAAAGTTTGAGAAGAATCTCTTGAGAAGAAGAATATTTGATCGTTGAAGAGGGAGACAAATCTCAGCCGTCAGATCTGAGCGCAGGGTCCGACCACCGTTGGATCGAGGAGAACCTGCATGGTCTTTAAAGTGCAAGGAGAAGAGGGCATAATCGCAATATGAAAAATTGCAATGAAATCTGAGCCATCAGATCAAGATTTGATATGGACTGTTAATTCCAGTCAATGACGGAGTTTTGGGGATCACGTGTTGGAGATGTCAAATAAACAATACAACAGGAACCCCAAAATTGCGATATGCAAATTCGCGATTTAATCGCAACCGTTAAGTTAAGAAGTGATCTGGACCGTTGATTTTCTTCATGGAGTATCGGGGAACAAGACTTTGAAGTGACAAAAACACTTGACAACAAGAATGCCGAAATCACGATATGATAATTTGCGATTTAATCGCAGCCGTTAAGTTAAGAAGTGATCTGGACCATTGATTTTCTTCATGGAGTATTGGGGATCGGGACCTTGAAGTGACAAAAACACTTGACAATAAGAATGCCGAAATCGCGATATGATAATTCACGATTTAATCGCAGCCGTTAAGTTAAGAAGTGATCTGGACCATTGATTTTCTTCATGGAGTATTGGGGATCGGGACCTTGAAGTGAAAAAAACACTTGACAAAAAGAATGTCGAAATCGCGATATGAGAATTCGTGATTTAATCGCAGCCGTTAAGTTAAGAAGTGATCTAGAGCGTTGATTTTCTTCATGGAGTATCGGGGATTGAGACTTTGAAGTGACAAAAACACTTGACAACAAGAATGTCGAAATCACGATATGCGATATCGCGATTCAATCGCAGCCATTGAATCGAGAATGAATCTAGAATGTTGATTATAGCTCGTGTCAGAGTTTCGTGAATCGTGATATCAAGAAGAAAAGAAACAAATGCAACAAGAATCCAGATTTTGCGATATGCGATATCGCGATCCAATCGTAGCCGTTGAAACAAGTTCATATATGAACCGTTGGTTCAACTCCATGTCGGAGTTTCAAGAATCGCAATATGGAGAGACAAAAGAAACAAAACAACTTGTATTACGAATTTGTGATATGCGAAATCGTGAAAGTGCCTTATGCATAAGGCTGTGGTCACAACACTTGGTCACGAGAAGAGAAGGAGTCAGTCCAGATAAGATCCATTTCAGAGTTTTGGATATCGCGACATGAAGTGTCGAGACACTTGGGCACAGGAATGTCGAAATGCCGAAACCCGACTTTAAAAGGAAAGAATAATAAAGGTCATCCAACGGTGTGGATAAAACTTGAATGTGATCGGAGGGTTATTGTTCTTTCTCATAGATTAACTTTTCAGTTACAAATCCGTTAGTGAAATGAACTCATGATTGCCAATCAGTTGGCACTTCAGTTGCTTAGACAGTTGTCGTCATTTTACCTAAGGAGTTGGGAAGTTGAACCATCGTGTTTGTGTGTATAAAAGAAGATGAAATAGACTGTGTCTGGTTGGTTGTTCCGTAAGTGAAAAAGAATGAAACTGTAAGAATAGAGAAGAAGAGGATGTGCAGGAGGAGATTGAGCATATGTGAAGTGTGAGAGGAAATGCAGAGCAGAATAACAGAATGAGTTGAAAAAGAGAAGAATGAGAGCACGAGTTGATGCAGAGCATACCTGCTGAACAAACAGAGGAAGAGAAGAGCAACAAAACAGTGTGCAAAATATCAGATTTACAGAACAAAGAAAGATTTTTAAGAACTGATTTATCTGTAAAGTTGAATGTTTATTTAGCCATTTATATTCTAGGGAGGTTGGGTGGTGCTCCGGAGGACTGTTGTCCTCAGAGGTTCAAGTGGGAGCTTGAACACAGGAAGTTGTAGCTTCCATCTGGTCGCAGCCAGAGAAACAAGGGTGGCAGGGTGGTGCTAGGGAGAACAAGTGTTCTTTGTTATACAGGTTGGAGCCTGTCTAATGGGAAGTTGGCGCTTCCATCCAGTTGGTGCTGGAACATTCAGGAAGTTGGTGCTTCCATCCAGTTAGTGATGGAATATTCAGGGAGTTGGTGCTTCCTTCTAGTGGGTGCTAGAGAAACCAGAGAGTTGGTGCTCTCAAACAAGTTGCAGCTTGTAAAATAGAGGTTGCAGCCTCACATTGAGTTGGTGCTCAATTATAGATGATGCACAGAACTTAAAAGACTGCCTATCATTTCAAAGAAGAAGAGGTTTTCTCCCTTTATGGGTTTCCTCGTGAAAAATCTGTCTCTGTGTATACTTTATGTGTGACTGTTGCTCTTTACCTTTACTGTCAGTATGTTGTATATTGTCGATGACCACATGAGGAAATTTTAATAATGTTTTAACAGACTTAATATTGTTTAACCTCACATACAACTG
The DNA here is from genome assembly GCA_000966675.3 of Picea glauca. Classification (NCBI taxonomy): domain Eukaryota; kingdom Viridiplantae; phylum Streptophyta; class Pinopsida; order Pinales; family Pinaceae; genus Picea; species Picea glauca. Next base: position 32,770 of record JZKD02S1722586.1, read on the forward strand.
ATTCACCCCCCCTCTCAGTTGTATCAATAATTTCAACAATAAGTGGCTAAATATGGAATAAGGGATCTGTGCATATTTGGTATGTATTGCTCATTTCTAGGAGCCTGCCAGCCCTGGAGTAGAATGTTGAGCCGACCAGCTCGCAAATCCGCTTGTCAGTTTATTATCATAAGCTATTTGTAAGTCACTGAGAAATAGAGCCTTGTTTTTTACCCCACTAGCCCGAGAACCCACGATCCAGAAACTGTGAATGGTCTATAAAATGTCAGCCAACCTGCAAGTCCACTTGTGTATTTGTATATCGCGGAACTGTGTGTGCTATTTTGTCACACACCCACTACGACAACTAAGATTTTCTTTTTCTTTATGTCTTTTCTTCTAGGAACAGAATCCATGAATTTCTATGGGGCCTAGTGCAGACCATCCCTTTCCTTATCCTCCCTCATGGGATCATTGGCTATGACCGCAGGCCTTACCAAAAAGGAACTTCTGACTTTCGCGATTCGGGGAATCACAATGCAAGCGTTCCCCTGTTCTCATTCTTTCGAAATGTTGAAACCCAAAAGGGTCTAATAAATCCTTAGATCCTCCCTTGGTCCTCTTTTCATACGACCGATCCTATGACCTGGTACTCTTCCTCTAAATGCTTTCGGGGTTTCGTGATTCAGGAAATCATGATGCAAGAATTCCTCCTTTCCCTTTCGAATCCCTAGAACCTGAAAGCCCGATATCATCCAGATCTATGGTCCAGATTGTTGACTTGCTCAACGGCCTAGATTAAATATTGACATTCTACCTTTCGAGATTTCTGGTGAGGTATTCACTCCTATTCCTCTGATGTCCAGAACCCCGATGGCCTTAGATATTCGCCATGCATCCCTACAAATGGGCGGTCCAGATTATTTTGGGACTCCTCCTCCCTACCACAAGACCCAGTCTGGTGACCTAAGGCTCATTCACAGAGCGCATCGGGGTTTCGTTTACTGGGATTTCATGACTGGCGAAGACAAGGGGTCTTGCCCTTGGGTTTCCCGGGTGCCGAATCACCAAAACCTATTCATGCTAAACCGATTCGGGGTTTCACATTTCAGGATCTCGCAACTGTAGAATACAAGGGAACTTGCCCTTGGGTTTCCCGGGTGTCGAAACGCCGAAACGCCAAAACCTATTCATGCTAAACCGATTCGAGGTTTCGCATATCACGATTTCACGACTGGAAAATATAAGGGGACTTGCCCTTAGGTTTCCCGGGTGCTGAAACGACAAAAACCTGAGAGAACCACTCTCTCTTGTACAAGGTTTCCAGACTCAGATCACATGATCCTTCAACAGGTTCTTGGGTAATTATCCCTAGGCTTGGTGACCAGACTGAAAATTCTTCCTAAATCACCGAGCTATGAACTCTTGTGAGAGGGGTGAAGTAAAATCGTGGGTTTAATAAAATAATGGTCTTTTCAAGGAAATCACTTCGGCTCTGGAATGCGAGGGAACTTCCCGGAAGGAGGTGCCTTCGGGGAAATCAAACCAGGGCATAACTTGAGTCAAGTAAATGGGACAAATCTCAAGGGAACAAACTCGTAATCTGAACTTGTTCATTCTATATATAAACTTATTATGGTCATATAAGTATAAGCATTCATCCATTATTTTCGATCAAAACACCAGGAAAACACTTCTATACAGAAACCATTTATGAGTGTACAAACATGAGCATGCATTCCAAGATATTAAATTCAAGATACAATATATAAACACTTATTAGAAAACACCAGGTGTGACGCGACTGCTGAGAGGGGTGCTTGTTTCCACCCAACCATAGGCTCAATGACTCCAAATAGATTTACCACTAGCCACCCTCAAGCTAGACCATGATGCTTGAGGTTCAATTTTCTACTTCCAACTCATCGAAAGTCAAGGATGAAGGTTACTCTCCTTCTCCTATGTTCAGAACACCCTATGTTTCCAGAGTTTCTCCAGTTCTTCCCCATGATCCCTGTCGCATGCATTCTCTCATCTCTCTTTACCACACTTCCTCTCTTGCCTTTTCGCTACAAGATTGCATGTGGCGCAAATTTCCCCATCCGCGGTCAGGTTTGGGAGCTGTTACGGATGGACGATTCACCCCCATCCCCTCATTAACTCTTGAGGAGCCTCCCCACCTACCAATCTGATGGGAAATCCATTCCGGGGTTAGAGAGTTGCTTTGGTCTTTGAGCAAGTAAAACCAGTACGGTACTGGCTCGGTGGAAGTTAACGCAACCATTCCAGGTCCCTTCCCCCACCTCTCATTAGCCATCGTGGTCTCTTTTAGCACATCCCCCTCCCAGCAGCGATGCAACACATATTCATAACATAATTTACATTCATTGACCTTTTATAAAAAGCTCCATCAAATCAAACATTCACGTCTTTGAGTTTGCCATAGTTCTTGGCCGATATAGTTATTTTTACAGATTGGGGGAAACATGGTGTTACATATTTGTAGAACACTGAACAATAGAGGTATTTTTTTTAGCCTGCCCGCCTGAGAACCTGCGATCCCAAAAGTGGCAAAGCATGGAATGAAATATCCATACATGCTCTATAAAATCTCATGTCCATACTTTATGAAGGTACATTTTCAGTTTTGCCTTGTTTCTACACATACTGATCTGGTAACCATAGAGTTGGTGTTGCACATGAATTATGAAATATGCATTGGGAGTCGGACTGAGCCCTTTGGTTTGCTTAGCTGAAAAATTCTAACTCATGAAGTTTCAACATTGAACACTTAGCAGTTTCACCATGCAATTTCAGACTTGGCCATTCCTTCCTTGCTTGCTCTTCCCCGTGCCTGTCACCTTCACATGTGTGCACAATAAGAAATAGTGTTTATATATATATATATATATGTCTTATTTCTAAATATTTAATGCTAACAGGTCATCGTGAAGACACCATCTAAGTTGTCATTGATGCATGTAAGGCTTGAGAAGTTCTTCCATCAATGCAATTTTTGCGAACGCTTCTCTTATCCCTTCCCAGTCTTAATTTGAAATGCCATGGAATGTCATTCGCATGTCACCAACTTGCTTCCTTCATGAAACCTCTAATCTCTTCTCAGTCTTAATTTCAAATACCATGGAATGTCATTCGCATGCCGCTAGCTTGGTTCATTCACGAAACTTCCAATCCTTAAATGTTCTTCGCCGTAGCTTGCACCTTCAAACTTCTAAGTATGCAATAATTAAGCTTTACTTATAATAGGTCATCATGCAACATGCATAGATATTTTCATTAATGAGGATATTTTGCATTCGCATGCATTGAATAAATGTTTTCGGGGGGTTATATTGTCCCCTCCATTTCTTCATTTCAAGCAACGTCTGGAGAAAACCGACATTTCCATAAAGTACTGGCACTAGCTCTACAATAGTTTTGTAGAGATACAGTGAACATCTTCCTCATGAGCTTCCAGTGCATAAGAAGGGAAAAATAATTACAGGGGAGGCGGAGCAGCCTGAAATTTACAGTGAAAACATGGATCTTGACAATGATTTGGAAAGCATATTTTGCAACCTTGATCAGCCTAGAGACGCAGTTCAGCATACCTTCTCAATGGACATGGTTGATACCCTAATTTTTGATGAAGATGAATCCTTCGCATTCCAAACTAATGTTTTTTAATCTGAATAAAAAAAATTAATCATTAAAAAAAGAGATGTAAAAAATAAGAAAAGAAAACATCGTTCAGAAATTGACCTTGCCAATATGCAAGCGTCCAAAATATCTCAACTTCACACGGAAACCGGAGATTCTCTTCATGATTCCATTGGAGTGATTGAAGCCGAAAATGCCAAGCTAAAGAATGGGATTAAGGAATTATAGGAAGCTTTGTTTCCTATGCCATTGCTTCACAGTTTTTTGGGAATAGCCATGCCTGCTACTACGTGCACCCCTGCAACAAATCTAAAAGGGTCCTCCATCTTCCTCGCATCCTATAGAGGATATGTCAAGAAAAATATCAAAAAAATAATGGAACTGATTACTAAGGCTTGGGAAACATCACAGAATATGGATTCCTTGGGGAGCAGGGCACATAACTTTCTCCTACTTCTACAAACGGATTTAAAAAATGAAGAAACTTTCTATGCGCACACGGTCATCCCTTTTGCCTTTCATGTCAACAACATGCCAGAGACGAGAAGAAAACAACATGATATCCCTTCCAATAAAAGGTTCACTCAATTAGAAGCATGATGGAAAGAGAAAGTGAAGAACTTGTATCTCATCGTCCAAACATGTGAGCAAGCAATATCAAAGAAATAAGCATTATTCACAAAGCTCACCAAAATAGACTTAGCAGGAAAGACAAATGGATTCTAGGACCCCAACTTAATCCTCAACTCGCTGGCCTCAACCAAGCAAGGTTTCGATAAACAAGTTGATAATTTGAAGGCCTTGTCTTTAGAATTTTTTTACAGGATTCTTGAATATCATGAAGAAGAGGTGGACAACTGGCTAGTCTGGTATTCAGTACAGAATGGAGACATTGATGAAGATTTGTGTAAACTTTCAATTGATCTAAGCGAATTAGAAAATTAAGTTTTCAACATTACAATCCACAATGACATCAACGTCGCCCCCTTGAGAAGCTATATTGAAGAGAACTTGAACTGGGTCACTGACGAAATCCAACAGGGAAATGCATAGTTCTTTCTTTATCAATCTAGTTATTCCAACTTTTCTGAGTATAAATCTATTGCCAAAAAATGATCTTCCCATTTCTAGTTTTCAGGTATTACATTGTACCGTGTCCAACTTCTTTTCACAGTCCTATTTCTTGTACATATTTCTGTTATGGTCCGCGGGAGCCCCAATCCCAGTCTATATGACAAACGCATTTACATTTCTAGGGATATGTAACAAACTATTATTTTTTTCATATATTCCAAATAAAACTATTCTTTTGTCTCCTTATATATTTATGTGTTCCTATATTTTTATCTTTAGCTATGTTGAATGTGAATTCATTCTATTTATTTTATCTCGGTTCTCTTTTTTTCCTATGCATATTTTCTCCAGCCAGGTCATTTTCAAAATAAAGTATGAAATAAATCACTGACTCAAATTTGAGATATCATATTTCATATATATCTATATATATATGTTTCTTTAAATTTCTAGGAATATGTAACATGTTTCATTATTTTTTATATAAATGTCATAAAATTGTGTTCACTACTTTTTTTGTACTCAATCGTGTAGAGAGTATGTCATTTCTTTCATATTGACCACCTATCCTTCATACTTTTTCCACAAAGGCCTTCAAAATTGAAATAGTCTGCAAGTCTGCTTGTCAATTTGTATATCACAGAACTATGGGTGCTCTTTGTAGGCCATGGAACAACAAACGCCCAATTTTCAGTCCACCAACTCCACAACCCGCGATCCAAAAACTGCCTAAGTATCAAATCAGGGCTCTATGCAAGTATGGAATTAGGGCTTCGTGCATGCTCTATAAAATCTCATCCCCATAATTTATAAAAGTACATATTTCGTATGTATAAAAGTAAATATCTACTTTAAAAAATTGCATATTTTCTATGTATAATTTATGCTCTCCAAGAACCTATAATTTGATACATTTCAATTTCTTGTATCCACGAGCCCCTGTTTTAAAGAAAACTAATCTGGGAATGCTATTTATTTAGTCCTTTTGTCCACCGCCCTATGTAACAGACATTGGCACTATATTTTTTGTGCTTTTGTCCACCACCATATGTAAAACCTATGTAAAGAAAACTAATTCGCAAATGTTAAATTTTTGGGACACGAGCCCCTTAAAATTGAAATAGTCCGCAGGTCCCATTGTCAATTTGTATATCATGGAACTCTCGGTGTTATTTACAGCACATGGAACAACAGAAGCCCAATTTTCAAGTCCCCCGCCCAAGAACCCGCGATCCAAAAACTGGCTAAGTATTGAATGAGTGTTCCGTCCATGCTCTAATTCGGGAATGGTCTCCAGGAACCTATAATTTCATAAATTTCAATTTCTTGTCTCGATGAGTCCCTGTTTTAAAGAATAATTTATGCTCTCCAGGAACCTATAATTTGATACATTTCAATTTCGTGTATCCATGAGCCCCTGTTTTAAAGAAAACTAATTCCGGAATGCCATTTATTTGGTCCTTTTCTCCACCTCCCTATGTAACAGACATTGGAACTATATTTTTTGTGCTTTTGTCCACCACCATATGTAAAGAAAACTAATTCACGAATGCTAAATTTTTGGGACACGAGCCCCTTAAAATTAAAATAGTCCATAGGTCCCATTGTCAATTTGTATATCACAGAACTCTCGGTGCTATTTGTAGGACATGGAACAACATAAGCCCGATTTTTAGGTCCCCAGCCCGAGAACCCGTGATACAAAAACTACCTAAGTATCGAATGAGGGTTCCGTCCATGCTCTAATTTGGAAATGCTAGTTTTTTTTCTTCTTTTATATGTTCCTAGATTTTTATAGACAGTATGTATAGACAGTTACATATTTGCTATGTATAGTTTATGGTCTTAAAGAAAACTAATTCAGGAATGCTATTTATTTGGTCCTTTTGTCAACTGCCCTATGTAACAGACATTGGCACTATACTTTTTGTCCTTTTCTCCACCAACATATGTAAAACCTATGCAAAGAAAACTGATTCGCGAATGTTAAGTTTTTTGAGCATGGCCCCTTAAAATTCAAATAGTCTGCAAGTCCGATTGTCAATTTGTATATCACGGAACTGTCGGTGCTATTTGTACGACAGAGAATAACAAAAGCCCGCTTTTCAGGTCCCCAGCCCGAGAACCTGCGATCCAAAAACTGGCTAAGTCAAGAACCCACTCTTTTAAAGAAAACTAATTCGGGAACACTATTTTTTTTATACTTATGTTCACCAGCCTATGTAACAAATGTCAGTACTATTTTTTTCCTTTTTTGTCCACCAACATATGTACAAAGGAAAACTAATTCGGGAATGCTAAACTTGTTTTAATTAATTATAAATGATTTTATTGATAGAAAAAATAAGTTATTGAGTTTATTGTTTCAATTTGGTTATTTGACACGAACCCCTTCAAATTCAAATACTCTGCAAGTCCTATTGTCAATATGTATATCATGGAACTCTAGGTGCTACTTGTAGGACACAGAACAACAAAAGCCTGCTTTTCAGGTCCCTATCCGGAGAACTCGCAATCCAAAAGCTAGTTAAGTCAAGAACCCGCTGTTTTAAAGAAAACTAATTCGGGAACACTATTTTTTCATACTTATGTTCACCAGCCTATGTAGCAGACGTCAATACTATTTTTTTTTTTTTTTCCACCAGCATATGTAAAAAGGAAAACTAATTTTGATAGAAAAATAAGTTATTGAGTTTATTATTTCAATTTGGTTATTCGACACGAGCCCCTTCAAATTCAAATACTCCGCATGTCTGATTGTCAATATGTATATCATAGAACTCTAGGTGCTATTTGTAGACCATGGAACATCAAAAGCCCAATTTTCAGCCAGCGAGTCTGAGAACTCACAATCCAAAAATTCAAATAGTCCGCAAAACAACTTGTCAATTTGTATATCGTGGAACTCTCGGTGCTATTTGTAGGGCAAGAAACAATAGAAGCCCAATTTTCAGCCCGCAACCCTGACAACCCAGAATGAAGCTTCCGTGCATGCTCTATATATCTACTTAATCAAATTACATATTTGATTTTTTGTAGGCCACGGAACAACATAAGCTCGATTTTCAGCCCGCCAACCTGAGAACCCGCGATCCAAAAATTCAAATAGTCAGCAAGAACACTTGTCAATTTGTATATCATGGAAGTCTCGATGCTATTTGTAGGCCACTCAACAATAGAAGCCCAATTTTCAGCCCAGCAGCCCGACAACCCGAAATCAAGCTTCCGTCCATGCTCTATATATCTACTTAATCAAATTACATATTTGATATGTACAAGTATGGAATCTCTTTCCCATAGTTTATAAAAGTACATATTTCGTATCTATAAAAGTAAACAACTACTTTATAAAATTACAGATTTCATATGTATAATTTATGTTGTCCATGAACCTATAACTTGATAAATTTCTATTTCTTTTGTATCTACCAGCCCTTGTTTTAAAGAAAACTAATTCGCGAATTAGTATGTCAATTTGTATGTCAAGTAACATTCATGAACCTATGTCAATTTTGCACCAAACACTTCTCAATGAACCTATGTAACAGACGTTACTACTATTTTTTTGTGTTTTTTGCCTTGGGGCTTTAAAATTCTAATAGTCCGCAAGTCTGATTTTCAGTTTGTATATCGCAAAACTATCGGTACTTTTTGTAGGGAATGGAAGAATAGAAGCCCAATTTTGAGCCTGACATCCCGATAACCCACCATTCAAAAACTGGCTAAGTATTGAATGAGGGATCTGCTTTGTAAAATTACATATTTTGTGTATAAATTATGTCATCTAGGAACCCTTCATTTCATAAATTTCAATTTCTATTGTGTCCACGATCCCTTCTTTTAAATAAAATAAGCCAGGAATGCTATTTTTTTTTGTGTTTTTTGTCAACAAACCTATGTAACAGACATTACCACTATTTTTTCTAGTTTTTTCC
>JZKD02S1722586.1:41467-117467 GCA_000966675.3 Picea glauca
CTCTCTCTCCAGTGCACATACATCCTGCAAAAACCACAAGGCAAAAGGGGGAGTCAACAACTTGCCACTTCAATTTTTTGGTTGCGCGGGGGTAACCCACGTGCTGTAGAAGGACCACCCGCGGGTACCCGTGCGCTGACTGAATCGTGCGCGCGGGTACCCGCGGGCGGTCTCTGGACATCCCGCGGGTTACTAGGGCCTCCCCCTTTAAGGGCGATTGTGTTTTTTGTCAACAAACCTATGTAACAGACATTACCACTATTTTTTCTAGTTTTTTCCCACGTACCCATGTACTTCAACTTCCTGCCCACATGTCTCATGAATTTAACTTCAGCTCACTCGAGGCAAGGCACCATTACTCTTAGTGCGCCCTGCTCTTCCTTCACATCCTTTAGACGGACCTCACTGGGCCTTTACTCTGCGCGTGCGTCCATTTATGGAACCTCACCAACTCCCTGGCCTATTTCAATTGCTCCAGCAGCTCCAGATGGCTTATTCTTTCCTAGTTTTTCTTCTCAGAGCTCGACCTCCTGCCCAACCTTTTCCTATTCTACTTTTGTCCTCTCCTGCTCTGTTGCTGGCTCATTTTCACTCTCCCACTATCCTGGAGATGCCTCAGCTACGAGGGAATTAGAAACACGGGTCAACCCGCCAGCCAAATTGGCCCTGCCTAGTCCTTCGTCCCCCGCCTGCTCCCTCACTGCTATCCTCCTCTTCTTCGGCCACCTCGTCCTTGTCCCTCATGTAGTCGAATCAAATTCTCACTTCTGTCCCACCCCTTTCTATGTCCCTTGCCAACATAATGGAGGGGCTTGACTGCTCAAGGCCCTCACTCGACTACAACCCAATACCTTTACGCAATTCGACATCTGTTTCACACCCAGGCCCTTTGGCTCCTCCCAACTCTTGGCCATCCAATCACTTCAGTACTAGCCTCGTGACGCCCAATTTTAGATGGATGGTCTAGAATCCAGTCAAAATTCACGACGACAACCCCAATATCGAGACGGTTCCAACGCTGACCTAGAATGTGAGTGGCAAAAATGCCTTGCATTGGTGCAGAGCCTGGTATTTGACCTGCTTCACGACATGGACGACCTCTGGTTCTGCCTAGATACCCTGGACAACAAAGCCTCTCAACTCCTGTGGTTGCAGGGTGCTCATCACCTCCCACCAAAGGCAGGACAAGTAGCAACAACCCAACCAACAACAACCTCTGCACCAGTGTTGGCAATGGAAAATTTGTTCCACGCAGAGGCAGACCACGAGGGGCAGAGGCTTCCATCACAGCCAGAGGACATCCATAAGGAAGATCACGTGCCATCACAGACAAAGGACATCATGCAACTGGACCAGACACCAGTCGAGGAGGATCCGCCTCCTCCCGGGGACATGACATTTGGCACCTTTTGCATGGCCGCGTCACCGCACTACAACCCATTCTGGTGATCTGACTCTTGTTTTTCTCTGTTGTTTTCTCATGTGCATGCCGACCTTTCATGCATTTGTCCATGGTTATTATAGTTATTTTGTCTACACTTTCCACAGTTGTAACGACCACAATTACGGGCTAGATTTTTTAACTCTTTTTGCGTCAGTAACAGTCTAGACTTCAGTTATGAAGTGATTTCGCTGGCTGAGATGGTTTCCCCTTAGGGAATCTCAGTGTTTACAGCTTGAAACCATGGAAATTCTTTGTAGTCCTTCATTTTGACAGACTTTTATACAATCTTACTTATAAAAAAAAATTATTGAATACAATTTTAATAATTGTTTATACTATTCATTAAGTAAAACATGTTATAGTGTTATATAAATTACTATAAATCTTCATACAATGTTATAATATTCTATAAATTACTCAATCTCATGTATATGATGGAATTGTTGGGTGAAAAATGTATATGACGGAAGTGTTTGGTGCAAAATGTATATCACAGAACACGCTGGACATGAAAAGTGTGAACCCGTGACTCCTTATTTGTTCGGTGCATTTCTATAAATTACTATCTCATGTATATGCCTGAATTGTTGCATGCAAAATGTATATGATGGAAGTGTTGGGTGCAAAATGTATTTCACGGGACAAGGTGGCCATAAAAAATTGAAAAAAGTGAACCCGCGACTTCGCCAACCCAACACTTCATAATTGTTGGGTTACATTGGTTATGCATTAAATATTTCATGTACTATCAAACTTAGATCCTAGGAACCTTCATTCATGTACCAGACATTAATAATTTTTGATAAATTTCAAATAAAACTAATTCAGGAATACTAAATTCTACATGAATACCACGTGTACTGCAACTTGCAGCCCACGCATTTACTCCCCTTCCAGCCTGGCAGGGACTACGCTGCCATGCAACACTTGTTTCTTGTCATGTTTTTTCTTATTTTACATGATCTATAATGTTTATTTATTTTTTCTTTTTCTTTTCTGAAGTGCTTAAATGGCATCCATGACTCTTTCAAAGAAAATCAAAGAAAATATTTTAATTCTTAATTGCATTATTAACCTTATTTCTTGTGGTGTTTTTTCTTATTTTACATGATCTATAATGTTTTTTTCTTTTTTCTTTTCTTTTTTGAAGTGCTTAAATGACCTCCATGACTCTTTGAAAGAAAATATTTTGATTCTTGATTGCATTATTAACCTTATCTCTTGTCATGTTTTTTTCTCATTTCCCTTTCATGTACATGGACTTTCAAGGATTTTTCCTTTTTCTTTTTGTTCTATAAAGTGTTTTTGGTTAGTGGTAAGAATTGTGTTCATGGACATTTTTTTCCAAGTGAAAATTGGCTCAAAATTATATTAATAATATAATATTTTTTACATAGTATCAACCATGGATATCCTGGCTACGCCAAAAGACAAATACATCCATTTCTAAAAAACAAATTACATCGCCGAAAACTATATCAAAAAGGCTGGAACTATAAAACATCATTGTACTATAAAACCTTACTAGAAAATTAGCAAAGTATAAAAAACTAGAGAAATACAAAATAACAAAAAGCCCTCTCTTGGCTGGAGATTTCAGTATATATCCAAGTTCTTTGTCTTCCCAACTCCTCCAGGTTCCCACTGATAGTATGTGATATTTCCTTCAGGAGACATAAGAGCTTCTTGTGAGAGCTTGTCGGCCTCTTTGTTGAAATCCCTATAAAGATGGTGGAAGCTGAGAAACTAGAATTTCTTGAATAAATCTTTTGTACGTTTCTTCCTGCGTTCAATGGAACAGATGTCCAGTTTACCCATGTCATTTAGCCATTCTATAATCACTTTTGAGTCACCAAAGGCTTGCAGCCTATGAAGAGAAAGATGGTTGGCTAAAGTAAGAGTAGCCCAAATACCCATGAGATCTGCCTTCGAGGTTGTTCCTCTGCCACAATTGTGGTCATGGACTTGTGAAAGCTACACTTCTAATTCTTAGTTGTGGTATTACTTGTTTTTCACACTATGGGATGTTAAACTTCAAGTAATTTCACACTTTGATTTCCTCCTATTTTTGGCATGTTTTCTCCATTTTCTTTTCATGTAGCATTCAAGTACTACTTTTTGGTGTAGTTTTATTTTTTCTTTTTGTTTATTGAAGTGTTTTTCATCAATGACAAGAATTTCTCTTGATACCCCTTATTTTGACACGGTAATCTCAGTGAATTGCTTCACTACCCTAGTGATTTTCATCACTAAGAGCCTTGGATATTTGGGGCACTTATTTGACTTCATGGATTATTATGAGCTAGAGGGTTTGATGACATGTTTATGGATCATATGATATGGGTCCTCTTGTACAGTCGGCTTCATCCTGATTTTTTAGTGTCTTCACAGTTCCTAAGGAAGTTCACATTTCCCAAGAAATATTCACATATCTTGAGGTAGTTCACGGTTCCCAAGGAATTGTAAGTTATTCTATATGTACCAGGACTTGTCATGCCATGCCATGTCCTAGATTTTGTTCTCTCTCCTTGTTTTCACATTTTGAGGGATGTGTCACTTCATTTGAGGGGACGTCCACCTTGGAGGATGCATTACTTAGCCATTGGGGCTTCTATTGGCATGTGGACCTTCTCATGCCATGTCTTGTACTAGATTTTGTTCTCTCACCTTGTTTTCACATTTTGAGGAACGTGTCACTTCCTTTGAGGGGACGCCCACCTTGGAGGATGCATTACTTAGCCATTGGGGCTTCTATTGGCACGTGGACCTTCTTGGACCTCCCTTGACTTGAGGATATGGATAACATGATTTGAGGAGGATGCTACATATTGGAGACCTCATATATGACCATTAGAGCTAATTTTAGGGGGACCATCCCTTCTTTTCATGGAGGTGGTTGAGTGTTATTCACACTCTACATGTTAAGGCCTTGTATCATGGATCCACTTTATTTATTTGAGGATGATGTCCACTTTGGAGGGTAATTTTCAAATTTTATCATACTTGTTGATGGGATGTCTCACCTTGGAGAAAGATATAGGAGGCTCCAAACCCTAGATTTAGGGTTGCATTGCATATTTTGAGGGCGACCTAACTTCAAAAGAAGTTATCTTTTGATAGAGTCCCTAGAATTTCTCAAAATTAATGCCATTAGATGTATAATGGCCTCAGGGTTTCCAAAATGTGATCATAATAGAAAGTTGATAAAAATTTGACATAGTTATGGTGTATTTAAAATCTGTTGCGGGAAAATTTGAAAAATTCCACTGCAATTTTGACCAGTCATTGGAGGAATGCCCCATTCTTTTGATTAAGTATTTTTCTTATTTGGGGAGTCCATTGTTGGCATGTGCCCATTGTGAAGAATGTCCTAGCCAACTACATTTTGACTATGCTTTAAATGGGAGCATATATGATTTTAGGGTTTCGGTTTTTTAAGGGGTGATTTTTCATTGGCTTGGTGTTTTAAAAAAATAGAATCTTTAGCCCATATGATCGTATTATGATGAGAATGAAATGAGAAAAAAAAAAATATAGCATAGAACACGAAAATACAATGCCAGAATGGGGTATCTTATCTCTGAAAAGAAAGAGATGTTGGCTACACTTCACTCTATTGCATGCTTAAAGGGCCTCCTTCATCGCAACAAGCTTTACATAAAACTCCATTGCATGCTTAAAGGGCCTCCTTCACCTCAATTATATACGAGAGACTGAGAGGAGAACAATTCCCATGATGCATGTGGGATAAATTAGTCTAAGTTTATAAAATGTCATAGGCATGTAAAATACTAAGACTTCCCAGGAAGTCACCCATCCCAGTACTACTCTAGCCCGAGCATGCTTAACTGCAGAGTTCCAATGGGATTTGGTGCATTAACGCCATGTTGTAAGCATGTACATAAGAACACTAGGAAATCACTACATGATGTCTGTAATTAGCAAATGAATATGGTATTACATTTTATTCCCCATCAAAAGGGTGAATATCATGGCTTATCAAAACCATATGTTTGAAATGTTGATTCAGTGGAAAAGGTGGATGGCCACCGAGATCAACCTGGATGATTCCTCCCCCCATAGGAAGCAATTGTCCCCATTATCTCAAGTTCCCTTAGGATATGGAGAAACGTCTATTGAATCTAAACCTTGGTGAGTCACTTTCCTTGTTGAAGTAGATGTCATGCTTGTACTTTTCCTGTGGAAGGATGTCATGAACTTGTTGGAGGTGTTGGATCCATTCAATAGATCTAGTTGCATGATTTTTCTTGTTCTGAGTGTGGGAGAACTATTTCGGTGAAGATGAAACAAGAAGAGATATATAAATATTGGGGGATAATGGTTGAAACCCCAAGCACACTTGCAAAGGGTCATGGCTAGTAGAGCTATGTTGAACATATGAAAGAATATCATTATCTTTGTGCTCCTCTACAATCTTGTTGACATGCTTCTATTGGATAGAAACATCTTGGAATGAGGATGTAGTGGTCGCAATGACCTTCTGTTCACCTTTTGACTGGATCGTGAAGAGGGAAAAGTTTGTGGACTGAGAGATTACCTTGCATCATTGTTTTTCCAATATCAATGAAGTGGAAGTAGTTGGAGCTACCTCTGGTACCCTATCGAGCTAGCCTCCTAGAGTAATAATTAAATTGCAGGGCCGAGACTCATATATAGCGTGGCATTTCCACATATATGGTTGTCCTAAAAGAACATCACAAACTTCAAGTGGGGAAACATCACACACTACCTCATCCTTGAAGGGTTTGATTCCATAGGACAAGTGGCACTATTGGCTGACACAGATGTCTCATCCTTGGCTCAATCATCTGATGATGTATGGTTGGGGGTGTGTCATTGTTGGAAAATTCAATCTCTTGAAAAACTCATATGAGATCAGGTTCTTATGACTCCCATTGTCAAAAATGAAATACAGTGGGGTCCCCTTTACCCAAATCTGTGAGTGGAAGAGGTACTTCCCCTCCTCAAGGTCCTTTGGTTCTTCTGGTTGTATTTTTGTGGCTGTGATGGTAGCAGTGGGTTTTGTATCGATGACCTGTTTCCCTTTATTGTGCTTTGTATCAGAGTCCAATTCAGGTTTCGATTATTTTTCTTTGAGATCGAACACCAATGATGTTTTCGAGTGACATTCATTGGTGTTGTACCAGGGGCTGTTGTGGAAAACACACCACTTTCTGGTGTCTTTCTTAGACTTCTCGTTACCTGTCTTTTCCTGCGTCTTGGACTGGCTCTCTTGAGGTTGAAATTTCTTTCTTTGTCCTTCGTTTTGTGAGTTGGGGTTTCCTTTTCCATGATTATGTTGCAGCATATTTTTAAACCCAAACTCTTGCTTGCTCTACTGCTTGAATTTCTACTCAATTTTGATTGCATATCGATAAGATTCTCCCAGTGAGGAGATGTTCAAGAAATCCATCTCTATTTGGATGTATCTGTGTAGACCACTACAATACTTCAAAACCAAGTGCCTCTCAGAGTATTTGATACCCAACTTTGAGAGCAAGGTATGAAATATGCTAGTGTACTCTAGCACAGTTTGATCTCTTTTCTAATGCAAAGTCATCCATCTCATGTATTGGCCATCATAGTTTCCGACAGGGTAGAAATACTCCTTTAGGGAATCTACAATGGCCTCCCATGTGGGTTCTCTCATGAATGGTGTAGATTCATCTGCAGTTTACCTCTACTAGAAACCTTCCCACCAAGCTCTAACATGGGGAAGGGTTTTAAGGAGTGCAAAGGTGATATTTTCACTGTTGGAGAAATTTTGGACGAAGTAATAACCTTCTAGCATATTCAACCATTTTTCTAGAGCATCTGCATCTATCTTGCCTTAAAATAAGCAGATATCAAAATTGACTTTTACCTTGAATGGTTTCGCACCTCCGAAATGGTTTCTTGTCAAAGATGCCTCAGTCACCGTGATCAATAGTCTTTGAAGGATATGAGTGAAGTTGTCCATCATCTCGTTCCTCTACTGCACTAGGGATTCCTTGAGCAACATCTTGAAAGGATATCCTACTCTTTCATCTCTCTTTTCTTCTGCCATGAGAGGTCACTTGGCTAGCGAGAGAATTTGTCCTCAAGCAAAACTAGCTCGAGACCCAAATCATTGTACCTTTACCTTGTTGGGGACCTGATTTGAGAAATGACAAGGAGAAAAACTACTCTGATACCATTGATATGGATTATGCTGAGAACGAAATGAGACCAAAAACAAAAATATAGCAGAGAACAAGAAAATACAGTGAAACCCAACTTCTAGTAATGAATAAGATAGAAAAAAACTTTAGAACACAAACTGGCAGAATGGGATAGCTTATCTCTAAAAAGAAAGAGATGTTGGTGATGCTTCATTTGCAACAAGATTTACATCACACTCTATTGCATGGTTAAAGGGTCTCCTTCACCTCAATTATATATGAGAGAGTGAGAGGAGAAAAATTCCCATGATGCATGTGGGATAAATTAGTCTAAGTTTATAAAATTCCATAGGCATGTAAAATACTAAGACTTCCCGGGCGGTCACCCATCCCAATACTACTCTATACTAAGTGTGCTTAATTGTGAAGTTCTAATGGGATCTGATGCATTAACACTATGTTCTAATAATGTACATAAGAACACTAGGAAATCACTACACGGTGTTTGTAATTAACAAATGAATATGGCATTACATTGCTTTCCCCATCAAAAAGGTGAATATCATGGTTTATCAAAACCATATGTTTGAAATGTTGATTCAGTGGAAAAGGTGGATGGCCACCGAGATCCACCTGGATCACCATATATTAAAATAAAAGACAGATATAACAAATAATTCATCCCCTATAAATCAGTAAAAAAATTAGTGGAAAGAGGGTTCTCCCTTCCGTTTTCATGAAGAAATTGCCAATTTACCCCGATTTTTTTAGAATCTGGATTTTTGGTGAGTGCATCGCCCATATTTCTTAAACCAGGGCATGTTTGGAGTTATTTCTCCTTCATCTCCTCAAATTATGGCTTTATGGCAACCAATTCTCCCACATCTCCTCAAATGAATCTTTTTGGCACCGATTTCACCCACGGATTTCATGGCTTTTCTAGAGGGAACAATTTCGCCCAATGCCCATCAATTTTGGGTTCCCTTGCATTTCCAATTTTGTCCCATCATCCATGGGCCAGGTTATTACTTCTATATTTTATGGGTATGAGGGTTGAGGATTTATAAATTATGGGAAAGAGACTTGGGGATGGTTCAATAATGCATGATCTCAAATCTAATTATGCACTTGTTTCTCAACTTTTGTCGAATCCTTGATCAATACTGTAGAGGGACAAAGGCACACACATTCTTGCATCTCTTATATTCATACGGAATTTCAAAGGACATTTGTGAGCTATTCCTGACTCCTAAGTTCAAATTTCCTGCTACCTAGAGATGCCTGAGCTTTGCCGTGCACTTCAAATTAGTCACATGATACCAAGGAACAATACCTCTCTAAGTGGGTCATCGCAAAATAACTTCAAGATCGAAAGTATTTTATTTTGTTCACATCTAGGACAATTCCTTTGTTAGAAAATCTGAGTTACTATCTATTTTTCAACTTTTGAGAATTAGTCTTTAAGAATATGAGACTTATTTATTTGTTTTGTCTCTTTTCTTAAGAATCTAAGCTACTACTTTCTTTTAAAACTTTTTAGAACATGGTATCATATGGTATGGTAATTTAATAGTCCATAAGAGAGGTTCATTGCATGCATGGGATTTCTAGCCTTGATTTCATTTTTTATTGCAATGCTCACATTTTGTTGGTTATACATGTAGTCCTTGTCTTATCTTGGGTTCAACCATGAGACCTAATGGAAACAAAACCTCATTGGGACCACTTCAACCAAAACATAAGATGATACTTAAAATTGTGTCATGTCTTGGTTTTATTTTTCTCAGAAATCTAAATCATTTCTTTTCAAATTTCAACATGCCATATGTAGTTTTTTTTCAAGTCTTTGACTTCTTTTACATGAAAATATGAGTTGTTTCTTGATTTTAAAAATTTTGAGCAGTTTCGCTCAATTAGTAGTTTACATGTTTCTAAGTACTTTAACACGTTTTAGTTTGCTTGGAGTTTCTTTTTCTCAGAACTCCAAGTTGTCTTCTATGCTTAGATTTCCTTAGCATTGTTATCGAAGACTAGTTTTAGGCATTAGTATGTTACTTCAAAGATTGGTGGACTTTGTCTTTTTTTGTTTCAATTGTACTTTAAGTGCAATTTAATTTATGTATTTAGGGAACGTTTGGTTAGGGTTACAAATTCACTATTTTGTGCACATTAAGGTGTTTTACCCATGTTTTTTCCATCAATTTGTACCCTCTTAAAATATGGACAATTATATTCATCATTTGATGTGGTTCTTGTAATATCCTCTACATCTCAATTTACTCCACTTTGTTTCCCTTTATGTCTAATTGTTCCAAGATTTCATCTTCGGAGACCATTCTGTCATTTTTATCACAGGGTTTTGGCAAACCCTGACTCATTAAAGTTTGACTCCTCTAGTTTGGTGGATTTCTTTTGGATGATCTCCTTGTTCCTAAAATGAGATTCTTTGTTCATTCAAATATCTAAATTTTAATGCTCCTTAAGAGTATGAGTATATAATTCACAGAAACCATAAATTGTTGGTGAGGAAACTTCCCTTGAGAGGCCTTTCTTTTCAGGTATGGCCTATAGACTTTGCTCTTTGTTGGTTTTTTGATGATTGTTTTTGGCATCAATCTAGAGTTATAACAACTGATCATCAAAATGAACTCACACCCACATCCACACCCATACCCATATGCACTAAAAAATAATCAACAAGTGGGTTTGAGCTACAATTAACAAATTGGTTTGAGTTGAATCTATAAGTGGGCCACATTTCCCATCGGTTGCAGAAGAGGTAATATATAGTCTTTGAGGGTCTTACAAATGGGTGCCATAACGAGAATGGGAATGGTGGGAATCGCTTCAACATTTTTGGGTCCCCATGTGACCATCATCGATATTCTTCATGTCCTCCACAATCTCCTTTTAAATGAGACTACCAACGAGGTTACCTCCTTCACATGCATGGATATGAAAGCTATTCAACCTTCCAAGTGGAGAATCTTCAACCGAATGTATGGGATCATGTCCAAATAATCCTTTTCTAGCGAACAAATGCAAAAAATGATGGACCATAACATGTTGTAACTAAATTCAATTTAATGTGATATCTAGAAATGCCCAACTTACTTCTTGAAAGAGGCACCCTTAATAAACATAAACAATGTGCCTCTAAACAATGTACATAAACTATGTACCATGAACCTATGTGCCTAAAACCAATTGTTGTTTTTCAAATCCATGGGTAACGTATGTTGGATGTTTGTCTTCTAAACACCTTTAATCTCCCCAAACAAGTTTATCTTATTGTTTGTGTAAAGAAATATTGTTGTCCAAGAAAGACAAAATATACTGCAAATCTTGAGCAATGGTAAATTTGCCTCCCCCCCGCACCCTAAATCATCCATCAATTAAGCTCATCATTTTCTTTAACAATCATAGATTATTCTTTGAATATGATAAAACCTATTCCCTTCATATAAGTGTGTTATGCATGATTTTATCTACAGGTGTATAAGAAAAAACTATCCCTATAGGACCACTTAAACACAATAGTGCCAAAGGGACAACACTTTCTATATCTGAGTGGCTACCATATTTAGAATATTCATGTTTGGAATGCGTTTCAAAGAACGCATGATCACCTTGAATAAGGTTTTATTCTTGAATTTGGATTGAGTCATTTGATGTTATCAAAATCAAAATGTATGACATAGAGAAGATGATAATTAATAGATAATCATGATATTGTTACTATAGTTGGGAATTCCACTGTCAAATACAAAACAGGGTAGAAAATAAAACCGTAGATGGAAGAATCTGATAGCTTGTCATTCCTCCTCTTCCATTTCATAACCAAAATCATCAAGGTCTCATCAAGGTCACGACCACTACCACTGCTATCTCCTCCATCCTCTTCCTCTATATCCAGTCCAATATATGCATATGTTATTGTGGAGGATGACCCCTTAAGAGGATCAACTTTCGTTTTTGTCAATGTCCTGTGGTTTTTCGTTGGAAGTTTTTCATTGCTAGGAAGATGGTGCAACATTTCCTTTGCAGCTAAATGCCAATGTGGATCCCAACTAGCATATAAAGTAGGACCAATGGGTCTGTTGTGTATTCCACTTGGCATACACAACAACCCAATGGGCATGTTGTGTATTCCCAATGGGCCTAGAGTAAGACAAAGTCATCTTGATTAATGAGGATATTTGTTTCTCATGAGAGTTAGAATGCTTTGAAAATGGGTTGATCTTTTTCTCAAAAGAATCCATGAGGAGAACCATAATCTTGGAAATGTCATTACCTAATATTCCAACCTCACAAATCTTAATTTGTGTTCATCAACAAGTCCTTGCTTATGATCTTCCGCCACTTTTTAGTCTTGTGAATTCTTCTTAACCCTTCCCGTGCCAATTTTGGGATCCATAAGATGCAATTATCCCTTAGATTTAGACTCTCTAGGACATGTAAGCATATACCAAAATCAACCCATAGAAATCACCAAATAAATTTCAAAATTATTCTAAATCCAATATGATTTGTAAAACGCATTGGATATTCCAATGGTTGACTCGCCAAAGCAAATCTTAACTTACAATGACAACGATGATTCTATGCTCAACTGCACACCTTTCTTTTTTGTATTTTTAGTGATTTAAAATAACTAAATTCCTAAAATACTCCCATGAGGCCACATAGGTGGAACACCATGGGGCAATAATGCCCCAAAAAACATTCCAAAGGTGTGATCGATGTTCACATCAAAAGTTACATCACATAAGTTTCCACTAAGAAATATTACACATCCGAACAAGTCATAAGAATGCATTTTATGGTGTTTTTTTATCCGTATAATACATGTTGGTTATTTGATTCAAAATTTGTTCATCCTTGTATTTCAATTCACATGCATTGTTAAGGAAACATAATCTGATGGGACCTTCTAGCATCCAATTTCTTAAAAATGAACATGTACAATTTGTTGATGAGACACAATAGATGTATAAAAGCCGATGTTTAATATCATAATTAAGTTCCATAATTTTGAATAGATCCTATCAAGGTTTGTTTCTATACTGCAACCATAAGATACTCATTGTAAACCCATGTGTATCACCTTTGAAGATTTGTACATTTTAAATTAATGTGTATATATTACAATCCAACACTAACTATTAAAAACTTTTGCATAATTGTTTCCTTGTGTTTCTTTCCAAATAAACCTTCGTAAATATTATTAGAAACTGAATCAACATTAATATCAACATCCATTTCTATAAGTGGACATAACATAGATTTAAATTGTTAACAATTCAAATCCACTTATGTGGACATGTATATAGCCTTTGAAATCCACTACAATTTCTTGTACTCTAACTTTGTTTTGTTTTTCTGTCCATTCTTATTAGGCCTTCTTTTTCAATAGCATGAATGTATCGAATGTTAACTCTTAATCCTTACAGTTTCCATGTTCTTACTTGCACCTTATTCCTCCAAATTCCCTTTTTTCTTCCAACAAAATGTCGTTCCTGATTTTATTTTATGCAAAATTAATTTTGAATTTCACGCTGATAGACAAACATGGAGTTGATGTCATACTTAAAATTGTGGCAAGGTTTTACATTTTAGGTAATACATTAATATTGTGTATGCCATTTGACATACACAACATCCCCCCTTGGCATATACAACAGGCATTGGGCCTGCTATGTATGGCCCATGGAATACACAACATGCATTGGGCTTGTTGTGTATGCCAAGTGACATACACAACAACCATTGGGCTATTGTGTATTCCAAGTGGAATACACAACAACCCAATGGATATTGTGTATTCAATCCCAATGGCTATTGTCACATTAGGATACGGTGCTAAGGGTTATGGATCGAAATTTGTAGGCACTAAAATTGTAGGTTATGAATCAAACATTGGGGAATAGTGGGGCTTCAATATATTAACATTGAAGATTAGATATGTTTGCAAATAAGGTAGAAAATCAAGTTGGAAATAATTATCAGAGAGTGATTTGACAATGGAGTAAGTATTATATCGAATAGGTTTGACCTTTTTATGATGACCCTTAAACCTTTCTTTTTGAAATTATAACCAAAATTATTCTCTTACTTGGAAAAATTGAGGTAATTGATGTACATATTTTCTTGTACTCATATGGTTGGTAGTGTAAGATAGTTTACACTTTCTCATGAATGCATTGAATCTTCTTGATGAAAGTAGAAACAATATCTTATTATTTGGAAACCTGAGGAGTAGAGTATGTTGAAGGTTACAAGAAAAACATAAGAACAAGGTTGAATGGATAAAAACTAAAACAAGTCTTGAAAGGACTCTGCTAAGTGGAACTATGCCAGGATTTGTTGTATGCATGATATATGAGAGGCATGTTTTCATATTAAGTGTGGGGCAGGGATGATTTTAAGGATGGAAATTTATATTAAAATGTAGAAACATGTTCTAATGTTACTAGTCCTTAATATGCAAAACGTAAAATGTTTGGTGATAATTTTGTAAAAATATTCAAATTTATATGTATTTCATATAGTTTCTATAAAATTTTGGAGATTTGTAAGGTAAAAAAATTTCATTCTATGGAATTTGGGTGAATCATTTTTAGAAAAAATGGAAGTTGGCGACTCTTTTTTTGGGAAAACCATGGAAAATTATCCCATATGAAAAATTTATCCCCTAATATAATCTATGGTGTGGGGGTGTGCATCATTAAACAGGTGCACCAAAGGAACTAAGTCAACTGCTGTGTATTCCAAGTGGAATACACAAAATACCCATTGGGCATGTTGTGTATGACACTTGACATACAAAGCAACCAATCCATGGTTTGGGCTTGTGTGACACTTTAGGGATTAGAGAAGGAGCTAATAAATAAAAACATTGTGTTTATGAGGTGGCATGATGTGTATTCTTGATGAGTTTATGATTTGGTAGAATTAGGTGTAAAATTTATTTGGATTCCTCCATTATATCTTGGGATGCACAATGTATTTCAGTGTCAATTTTTAACCCCCTTTTCAGATCTTAGGAAGATTTATTTTCACTATTATGGGACGAAGAAAATATAGTGTTGTACAAATAAGAGGTGTTTGCATCAGTTTATAGTTTTCCCATGTGCATACTTGAGGCATCGAGTGTTGTGTAGGTCATAGGTGTTTGCATCAATTTTGGTTGATTGTAAAATTATAAAAATATGTATTGTGGTTTTATTTTATCTTTATTTATAATATCCTACATGGGTATGTCATGGTGGTTTCCATGGCATGAAAACTAGAATTTCAACCATGAGAACATGAGAAACATGCCTATGTTTGAGTGGCGGCCATCAAATCAAGATTATGCATTCTATGGCATCATCTCACTCTTTTTTCACTTAACATTGTAAAAAAACAACGATATACCTCTCTTAAAATTTGTTTCAGTTCGATGTATTGTGATGGAAAAGATTGCCTAATAATTTACCATATAGGTTTCCTTGACCCACCCTTGGTTCAATTTCTTCCTAATGACTAGTATTGCCCAACTTATGCATACACGAGAATATCATGTGGTGTATACTATGTGTAAAAAGTAGTTGAATCGATATGGGAGGTATGGTTGTATGTCTATTGAAGGATGAAATGGAGGATGCCCCTACCCTTTCTCATTGATATAATCATTGTTGTGATTATATGTTTGTTGGAGGAAGAACTAGAGGATTCCCTTGCACCTTCTTATTGCTCATTGCAATATCAAATTGACTTGTCTAGAACTCGATCAGACTTGGGAGGATAATTGATTTCAGATCCTTCTTGTTGTTAGAAAATATATCCTACGGTTAGGTGAGACATCCCTTGGATCTCTTTCCCCTTCATCCAATACACATGGAAGGTAGATAAATATGATTTACCCTTTATATCACACTTCATTCATATGTAAACATAATAAACAGAGGAATAAGAATGAGCTTACCTTATCATAGAAACCTTCTCTTGATGGTGAGTCCAAGCTGATGTAGATCTATCCAACTTCACTCCAGCTCAAAATATATTCTACCTGCACACATAGAAACAAGAGAAACCTTTACTCAAACCCTTCAACATATATAAGAAATATCCATTAAGAAAATGAGATCTATACAGTGAAATGTAAGCAAGATCTAACCTAGATCTACACTATATCTTATCTGATCTAGTTTGATCTACTCAAGGAGATATCATATTCACCATTAATATCATATGTAAGTGAAAAATAAAAGTAAGAACATAATGATATGGGGTGGCACATGAGTGGGAAAGAAATCATGCTATTCAAATTCATAAAGACCTAAAAGAAGTGGAAGAAGTTATCAAATATATTTTTTAAAACAATGAGGTAGGAGTCTTCTCAGAAGAGGAATTCCAATCTTTAAAAGAACTTGAAGGTAAACATAAGGATATTCTAGACAAAGAGAAGGTAAAGTGGATGCTTAAAAGAAGATCCATATGGTTGGCTGAAGGTGACAATAATACCAAGTTTTTCCACAAGTTTTCAAACCATAGAAGGAACATAAATACTATCTGGGAAATAAGTAAACCATATGGAACCAAGGTGAAATCCTTCAAAGAGATAAAAGAAGTTGGTAAACAAAATTTTCAAAATATTTTCAAAGACCCTGAGATTGCCAACATTGGAGAAATCATGAAAATCCAAAGGATCTTCCCCAGGATCATTGATGATCAATTGGCATGCACAACAACAATGGACCAATGGATATGTAATGGAGTCATTAACATTATATGTACCAATGGATTTTTATAGAAACAAGAGAGGAGGATTGTTAGAATATGAAAATATGTTTTTTGAGAGTGTTTTACAAAGGATACTAATGGATCATGGCTTGTTGATGTGTTGTGAAATATTCCAAATGTAATATAATATGCGAAACATAAATATTTAGCAAGTATTAATGGAACAAAAAGAATAAATCTAGAGAAATACCAGAATAATACCAGAAAGAACACCTTTATTACATACAACAATGTTGACTTACCTCTTCGAGGGGGAAACCTCAAGCAAAGAAGAGCTCTATTACATTAATGTCCAAGACAAAAATATCCAATACATCCTAATATTATTTATACTAATTCTACGTTCTAAGGAAACTTTTAGAGGAAGATATTTCTAGAAGTAGAAGATTCTATTAGGTCTTCTTAAATTGACCTATTCTCCTTTATTTATTAGTCCTTATTAACTAATTTCGGCCTTTATTACATAGAAGACATATCCTACTAACTAATGAACCATGAAGAGGGGTTAGGATCAGATCCTAACATGCCCTCCCCCTTCAAAAGAAACATTTTCCTCAAGGATGAATATGCATAAGTTGTTGGTGTATGGCCAATGGTTCCCAAGTCACATCCTCTGGTGATGTGTCCTTCCACTTGATCAAAAAATCCTTGATAGTTCTTCCATGCAATCGACGCTCCTATGCATTGACGACTGCTTTTGGTTGGAGCCAAAGGGAGCCTTCTTCATCTAATTTAGGTAGTATGGTTTGGACCCTGCAATTTTGTCCCATCACTTTCTTCAAACAGGAAACATGGAAAATCACATGGATTTTGGAAGTATCTGGAAGGGGAAATTTGTAGGCCACTGAACCAATACGCTTGATGATATGACAAAGGCCATAAAACTTGGGTGCCAACTTGTGATGTCCTTGGGATTTGAGAGATGTTTGTTTGTAAGGTTGGAGTCCGAGAAACACCTGATCACCTTCCTGAAAAACCCTTTCTGAATGATGTTGGTCCGCCTGTTGCTTCATACTATTTTTTTCCATGTGGAGGTTATCCTTCAGTGCCACTAAGGTGGTTATTAGACCTTGCATCATTGTATCAATAGATTGGACCTTTGATGTGATTGGAATATAGGTAGTGATTGTAGGTGGTTGTTGGCCATACACTGTTTCATATGGGGTCATTTTAGTGGTCGTACGATACAAAGTATTGTACCACCATTCTTCCAAGGGAAGACATTGCACCCACTGGTGTTGTTTGTTAGAACAAAAACACTGCAAGTAGGTTTCCAAACATTTTTTGACCACTTATGTTTGGTTGTTAGACTGGGGGTGATAAGCGGTGCTCATGTTCAGTTGGGTGCCTTGTAATTTAAACAATTCTTACCGAAATGTGCTGGTGAAAGTGGGGTCACAATCAGATACAATAGAGGTGGGAATTCCATGTAACTTGAAAAACTGATCAAGGAAAACTTGTTCTACTAGTGTTGGTGTGAAAGGGTGGGGTAATGCATAAAAATGAGCATACTTGGAGAGGTGATCAACCACCACCATGATGAGTGACTTGTTCCCAGCTTTGGTGAGGCCCACTATAAATTCCATGGGGATGTATGTCCACATATAATATGGAATGGGTAGGGGTTGTAAAGCTCCTAGAGACTTGATGGTTTCACCTTTATTGTGTTGGCACACCTCACATTTAGTGACAACGTGAAGGATATCCTTCTTCATGCCTTCAAAGAAAAAAGAACGGTGGGCACACACATAGTTCTTTTTGAAGCCTGAGTGACCCGCAATAGCACATGAGTACAACTCGTTTAAGATCCTCAACTTGAGGGATGAAAAGGGCGACAAAACCATGTGATCCTTATATCTAAGAATATTTTCTTGGCAAGTGTAGCCGATGGGAGGATTAGGGTCCTCATGAAGTTGATGAATTAAACTGGAGATAGTCAGGTGTGTAAGCCACTCTTTTCATACTTCTTCAATCCAATATGGAATTGGTAATTATAAGGAAAAGAGGAAGTCATCCTCCTCATGTTGTCTTGACAATGCATCTACAACTATATTGTATTTTCCCTTTTTATATATGATTTCATAATAATAACCCAACATTTTGGTCAACCACTTGTTTTTTTCTAGGGAGGATTTCTATGGGGGAAAATCCCCCTAATCTAGGTCTAGCAACTAGGTAGAGCCTTGACACCTTAAAATATAGAAATGTTTCTATTCTACCCAAATTCAACAAAGACCTAATGATAATTAAGGGAAGGGAGAAAATATATAAATGGGTACCTTGAGTTCTTCCTTCTGTTGTAGATCCCTTCTCATTGTTGTTTGTTCCAAGATAGAAGGCCGCCTCCCAAAGTTAGCCTGAAAAAAATTCAGAGAAAAAACTATGACAACATATGCATAACTACCAAGATCATCTAAAGGGTTAGTTCTTCATGAAAAAAATTCATAAACATAAACACAGAGACATAA
The DNA here is from genome assembly GCA_000966675.3 of Picea glauca. NCBI lineage: Eukaryota > Viridiplantae > Streptophyta > Pinopsida > Pinales > Pinaceae > Picea > Picea glauca. The sequence goes on from JZKD02S1722586.1 coordinate 60,328, forward strand.
ATATTTGGCACAAGAAGTTTCTCTTTTATTAATAACAATATTGGAAGTGACAACCTGAATCTTTCGGATGCCGCTCCACGAACCTCGCCTGGGTTCCTCTACTTTTACTCCAAGTACACTATTTACGATATGCTATCCTCACCACCAACATGCGAATATAAGGGAAAGGATGGATGGTATAAGGAGGATGGATGGAAGGTAATGTTGAGGATAAAACATAGAGAAGGATGCAAAAGGCTTAGAATACAAGGGAGAAAATTTGGTAGAGTTCTCTTGCCTCTTCTTTGATATCTCCAAATGACCCCCCTAGGGCCCCTTTTATATGGAGACAATATGGTTAATTCATTTTTAGAAGATATATAAGAGGTAATATGGTTAAGAAACCTGACTCAACCCGTAAACTTTGCCCGAAAGTGAGAAACATTTTAATTTTTTCAACTTTTTGAGTATATGTGGGATTTCATGCATGCAACTAGCGTATGTATGCACACTGCATATGTAGCATGGAACATACACCATGAAAAAGATTGTTTTTTAAGAGGAATCTCATCAAAATTGATTGGTAGATGTGTAAGTAAGTAGGCCAATGTCAAATATGCATGATAGTGGAATTTTGAGCTATAAAATATGCCCCCTAATGTGTGGGGTTATAAGAGAAATTGATGGCCAAAATTTATTATAACATATTTAATAAAATGAGAAGGCACCGAGTCGAGAGAGACCAAATGAGTATTCACAAGAATTTCATATACAAAATAATAATAATAATCACAGAGGAGGGCATACCCATGCTCGAAAAAAACTAAGCATGGCTGCCAATCAAGTACACTACAGATCCATGTCATGTATAATAATCGTGGCCACATAACTAATATGTATTCCAATATAGATAGTAGTCGCGAATAATACACAAATGATCTACATCTCAAAATAATTAGAATATATGCAAATACAATGCGATTTGAATCTTCAAGAGGAATCAATGCCTGTAGCTGGAGATGATAGCTTCAGTAACTGGAGTAATATCGTCAAGATATTCATAAATCAGGTCGAGTATAATGGGAGTGTAGAACTCACTATCCTGAGGTATTTGACAAGCCGTCGTAGAAATACTAGAGGATACCAATCGTCAGGCACAAAACTTCATTGATTCTGAATGTACACTTGACAGGACTCTCGGGATGGCCGACTTATGAAGGTCAAAACACTTAATGCAGAAAGGCCAACTCAGGTTGTAAGAATTTCCCTTGGACAAGAGAATGACATATGAAAAGACTCAGGAAGCATGTTATTGACATAATCTTGTGGCACAGGAGGCACCACAAACTCTCCATGTGTTTGAAAGAGTAACCAAACAGAGGAGGACACAACTCTATGTAACGAGAACAACTTACTAAGTCCATACTAAATCCCCATGTACTTTGCAAAACGAATTGAAGGATGTGATGTATCCAAGGGTGACTATATTGCTTCTAGTAAAAGATAATGTTTTCCTGTCCCTTCTTTTTGGAATATTTTTTTTTTTTTTGTCTTTTTCATATTTTTAATGAGCTTGAAAAGGAATCAAAGAACGTTATTGTACAAAGGAGGAATGACTGTCATGGACAAGAAAAATAGTTCAAAGTGCATGGAACATCTTGATACTCAGTAGAAGGAGACATGCGTAGGATAAGGACACTCGGGAAAATTCCTCCATGGGTTAGGGTGTTAGAACACAAGGGAAAAAATGTTGCAAGACCTGCACCTAAGGAAATATCTAAAGTTTTAGAAACAACAAAACGGAGACAGTATTAGGAAAAAGATGTAAGAGTGATACATGCGATGCAATTTGTGGATAGAAACAATGATCCTCCTTCAATGTAAATTTTTACAAGCCCAAGGAAGGTAAGATCAGTGGTTTTTCACTTTTAGAGAGTCTAAAAAACCAGTAAAAGAAGACTATGGAATGATAGTTTTCATAAGTTTAGTCTCTAGGGCCCGAAAAATAATAAAATCATACCAAGGAGAGATCTTCTAGTCACTAGGGCCAGAGTATTCCATTTTTGTACTTAGTCCAGTCAGTCTAGAAAAGGGTTAAACCTATACCGAAAGGACATCTCTTCAAAACCATTTTAATGAGTGTGACAGAGAAAAGATCACTCGACTATATTTTCAATTTGAAGGAGTTTGAAAAGAGATTAACTATGGACTCCCTGGTCCTTTTTCATAAATTTAGTCCCATAAGCTCGAAAAGGTATAAAACATAACTTAGGAGACCTCTCTCAAGGAGTCATGTCTCCCAAGGAGTACCTTTTTCCTGGGTAATCTATTGGCCGGAAAAAGGGTTAAACTTATGGAAAATAGATGTTCCTTCTAGACCAATTAACTAGTGTGAAAGAAAGAAGGTCACTCAACTATCTTTCCCTATTTAGGGAGTCTGAAAAGAGATTAAAGAATACTCCAAGGGGTTTCATTTTACATAAATAATCTCCAAGGCCTGAAAAAGTGATAAACCAAAACCAAGGAGAATGACCCTTTTTCGCAAATTTGGTCCCTCGGGCTAGAAAAAGGGTTAAAATTACACCTGAGAATACTCTCCTAGTGAGTCGTAGTTCCTAGGGTGTACCTTTTTTGTAAAATTATCCATCCAGACCTAAAAAAGGGTAAACTATCACCGAACAAATGTGCCTTCGAATTTCACTTTGACGAGTGTGAATGAAACAAGATCGCTCGACAATATTTTCAATTTTAGAGAGTCTGAAAAGAGATTAAAGAGGACTCTAAGGGGGATCCTTTTCTTATGTGATCTAAGTGAGGAAGGAAAAAGGATAAATAATCTCTCACTAGATTTCACTTTCATAGTTTAAGTGAGCTTGAAAGAAGACAAACCATGCTCCATAGGAGTCCCATGGGTATAGGACAAAAAAAATAATGAAGAAGAAGGATGAAGCTTCAACAAAAGGTCATTGCGGGACTAAAGATGACTCAAATTCCTATGAAGTACTTCGGCATGAGAATCAAATGGAAAAAAAGGTTCTAACTAGTATTCCCATGGAAGGAAGACTCTACCACATAAAGTACGACACACTTATCAATAAGGAAGGTTAGTGTGGCAATTCAGTGGGGTCTATCCTAGGGCCAAATGAACCATGAAACAAATAAGGAAAAAATTGCAAGTAGGGAAAAATCTAACCTATAATCCAGTTTGAAGATCAATACTTGTTAGAGTGGATCAATACAATGAAGAAGTGTCAAAGAAAAAACGTTTCCAAAATCCTGCATATAAGGCCAATAACACTCATCCATAAGTTAATAAATCTAATATAGATAGAAACTTTGGAAAATAAGAGGTGCTACTGAATACAAAACTTGAAAATAGAAAACCTGGACTATACAATATGGTACAAGCCACTGCACAACCTCATAGCTCATGCATAGTATTGGTTCAAGTAGAGCCTGTTGCTAGGCTTTGAACAAGAGTCTCTTTGGTAGTCAACTTGGAAAGTCTCCCCAAAGGGAAGAAAATACAAACCACTGTGTAATTCTTCCCATGGTATATAATCCATAGTCATGGCCTCAAGGATAGCCTCATCCAAAGGCAACTCAATATCCAATAAATAACACAAACAAGGAAGATCGAAAGTCCCAAAGGGAAAAGAAAACTGACCATATTCCATATGATGATGGAGGTTCTGGTCAGGGTTGGCAGAGTCTATCAACGTAGAATCACAAGAACAAGGGCTTGAGGGTCTACAAACAATGAGATCAGACTCAAAAGTAAACTCAAGATAACTTGAACTAAGAGGGGGAAGCAAAGGATCCTATGCCCCCGTTGGATAAACAAATGGATCAATTGCTGAGACCAAGTCTCGAGAAGGAAAAAATGAGTGAAAAAATTCCTTCTTAGGAAAAATTGAACACCGAGGATAAGACACCACATAATTTACTTGTGGTGGGGTAGATTCTACATGAATACTAGGAACATATAAAGGGGAATCCTAAACTAACACTGAATTAGGATGGTGATTATCAAATGCCAGCTAGTCGATAGTGACAATGATTCCATTGTGAGGGAAATGCATCACCCATAAGAGAATAGACAACACAAAATTCATATCATATACATAATCAGGCCCGAGAAGCATATTGAAATCTAACAGGCCTTACACCACTATAACATTGACAAGGATATTGTTCCCACCTAACAAGATAGACAACTAAGGAAGAATCCCCAAATATTCACTGGGACATCTGTCAAAACACAACAAATCATTCGAAGAAGACACAAGCTCAGGAGAACCCAAATCTTTCCAAGCTAAGGAGGATAAAATGCTTGTGGAGGCTCCTTCATCCACAATACATTAGTAAATGTTTTTTGAATTAAATTCAACCCTTATTTGAAAGGGTGAAAAATAAGGAAGGCGAGGCTCAACAAGGTCATTCCAATCAAAGGAAACCATCCTAGGACTTGGAGGGGTTGTGCTCTAAGTGAGAGGAATACCCCCTTATTATGAAAGTACTGAACTGGAAATGCTAAAAACATAGTCAATAGACACATCACTCCCCATCAAAAGAGTGGGATCAACCAAATATTGCATCATCATGACCACTTTGATAGGCTTGACACTCTCTAAGAGAAGAGTGGGATCAATCGAGGATTGCATCAGTGTGACCACTTCAGTAGACTCTACACTCTCCAAGAGAAGAGTGAGATTATCCGAAGATTGTATCGGCGTGACCACTTTGGTAGACTTGACACTCACCAAGAAAAGAGTGGGATCAACGAATACTACATCGGTGTGACCACTTTGTCAACCACTAGGTGAATAGACTATGAGAAAACATGTTTTGAAGCTACATCACCCCCCAAAATAGGAGTGGGATCAGCTGAAGATTGCATTGGCATGACCACTTCATCAACCAAATAATGAATAGATTGTTGGGAAAATGAAGAAGACTCAGAATCAGAAGAGCTTGCAGACATGGACCACAATATTCATGCCTCTAGAATGCCAGAGAATAGATGAGTAAAGTGATATCCCTTGCAAATATTACAAGGGAAATTAGGATTAAGTCTTATTTGTCTAGGTTTATCAACATAATCAATGCCCCCAACATGACTAGAAGTGGTTGGTTTCTTTTCCTCAACATGAATCATAGAGGTTGTTGACAAATCTCCAACATGACTAGCAGGGGTTGGTTGTTGAAATCCAGTATGACTTGTAGGGAATAGGTCTGTGCCCCCAACATGACTTGCAATGGTTGGTTTCACATATCCAACATGATTTGCAGAGGTTGGTGATTGTTATAGAAAGATTTTCCTCACCATTTCTATCTTGCACAGAGGGCCTTTCTCCATTTCCCCATGCAGACTTGTCATCCCTTCTCGATGAATCCAGAGCCAAAAATATACATTTTTCCACATATACGCTCCCTATCTTCTATACAATATGTGTATACACTGGCTTCTCCACTACAACCCGCGTACATCCAGATTTGTGCCAGAAAATACAAAATGAAGTTGGGTTTTTATGTCATGACAGGAGATCTCTGATCCTTGGCCTTCCATATACTATAAACATTCTGACTCGACCCTTCAATTTCATTTTGAAGGCTATAAAAGCACAATTCCGAGCTATGGAAAAGAGGAGAAAGCATTCAAATTTGAGAGCAAAGTTACTTTGGAGAAATTACTTCATATTGAGTCTGCATCCCTTTGTCCCTCAAGTCTGAACACCGTGTTCATCCCCCAAGCTCTTTCCCTATTGTTGAGAGGACCTCATTTCCTCTTTCCTATGAGATTTCCTTTGGTGTAGGATTGAAGTGGTGGATACCCAGTTGGAAGGGGCTTGGTTTCTTGGTTTCAAACCATGCTGACACAAAAGTCTATAATGTTGTCACTTCTACTGATCAATTATTAATAGAAATACTCATTTCCCATCCTATTGGTATCGTGAAAATATATGATTATTATCCATGGGAATGTTTGTAATGTTTATTAATGGATTATGTTATCTAATGTGCTAACCCCTTTATACTATCACCATGTACTTTCTATGCTCGTTTGTTAAGAACTTATTGCAGGTATAAATCTTTGGGTTGAAGTGATCAATGGTGGAACATCATCGAACGTTGGATCGAGGTAGGCCTCTTTCTTATATTGCACATTAGTTTATATAGCATATGTTGGAATTGAGTTTATTTCTGCAGTCATACTTGTCTGTTGTGGTTTACCCTTGGCCATAGAGAGTTTTTTCCTCATAACAGTGATTCGTTGATAACATGACTTGTATGACTAGCAGTATGAATAGAAATGAATTTATTCCCCCCCCCCAGCATGACTTGCAGAGGCTGGGTGTTGGTATTCAACATGACTTGTAGAGGTTAATGACCTATCTCCAACATGACTTGCATAGGTTGGTGATTTCTTCTTCCTATTCTTCCTTTTTCTATTTCGTTTAGAATTCTGGTTACTAGTAGCTATACTTTCACCAGAGAAGGAAGAATGAAGATGATAAGACTTTGTAGAAGAAGGAACATAAACATGATTCCCATGACATAAGGGGATTAACTAAGAAGTTTCAAGAGCATTAGGGACATTTGGAATGGTACCCAACCAAACCGGTAGTCCCACATTCAACCTTGGAATGTACACCATGGCCATCAAATGGACACCAACATTTCCAAAGAAAGGAAAAGCACAAGAATTCCCTTGCGAAGGGGTTCCTTGGTTGGTATCATTAGTATCTTTTCTCATGAAGATCTTATGCATATGTTCTTCCCTTGCAAGATCGTTCAAGTCTGTAAAATTCTCACACATTGACTCTGGTAAATTAGTGGTACAAAATATATGCCTATAAGGAGGCGACTTCACGTTTCGAAGTAGAAGATCCAAAAGTCCTCACAACCGGAAAAGTATGCGGTCTACCACCTTTGGTCTGAGACCCAAATAAATGAATGAATATCTCACTATGGAAAACTAAGGAGAAAAAAACACACCACTAAAAATTCCCTAAAGATAAATCAAGCAAAAGGTAGGAAGAATAGTTACACCAACCAACACTACAGCAACTTACTGGTGCAAGTGTAACTCAAACATGAAAACACCCTTCAGGTATACTTTGCGAAGCGTGGTCCAACATCTTTCCTAGGTACCATGGTATTCCCCCACAATCACCTGTGTAAGTACCTATAAAAAGGAAACTAAGTTTCCAACTCCCAGTCAGTCACTAGGCGGGTAAAGTCGACAGTCGGGAAGATCATATGACAAAAATAACTATGTTTGAAGCCTTTCAAGGATACCAAAATAAAATGAGAATATCGAATGGATTCGAGGCCCATGAAGCTCCATATTCATATGAAGTCAACATAATCCCAAGAAGGACCCTCAAATACGATCTCCACTATGCTTGGTTAGGCTTTAGAGGGGCTATCTCCTTTGCCTTTCCTCACGTGACCTCATGTTTAGCCCATGTGTTAGAGGGGGGTCCTGGCTAAATTTTACTAGAAATGGACCTAAACACTTCTTAAGTCAAACCCTTAAGTTTGTTTAGTGGTTTTGAAGAGTTTCCTCTCGACACCTAATACAAGGCCCTAAAGCCTAGTCTAATTGGTGTACCTTGTAAACGAAAAAGTCTAATAGATTTTAACATTAAGCGTTAATTTTAGTGGCTTGATTACTCAGGGGGAGGTAGTGAAACTCGTGATGTTCTTTGAAACTCTTTCAAAAATAAAACGTATAAGAAAACTGACAAAGAAAACTTTACACTAATCCTTCAAATGAGAAGAGTTTTAAGAAAGAAAATGCATGAACAATCCTTCAAACCTAAAGATGCAATCTTTTCTCCTTTCCATGAAAAATGCACAATGCAACTTTCGATTGAAACAAAAGAGAGAATGAAACGATTTTATTCCTTATTTTTTCTTTTGAAATGCTTTCAATATTATAAGAAAACACAACCCTATGCTAATTCCTTTTTATTTTCAAATAACAATGCAAAGGAAGAAAGAGGGGGATTTTTTTTTTTTTTTAAATGCAACTCATTTGTCTTAAAATTCAAGCTAAAAATAAGCCAAAAATGCTAGGAAACACATAAAGAAAAAGAAATCTATACAAGAGTATTTATTTGCAATTTCATAAAAAATCCGAGTCTTGAACCTAGCTAAACAATGGTCAACAAAGGCCTCTAGAAATTAGGAAAACCCGAGGAACCAAAGTTTTCCTAAAAGAAAAGGAAAGTGTTTGAAAACCCCCCTCAATATGACATGCACACGTGTTGTGCACAATCAAATTTCATATGTTCGTGAGTTATGTATATAGAATAACACATATGTACGTGGTATGGGTATAAAATAGGTCACATACATGACTAAAAATTCTCAAAAACGAGAAAGATTCAGATAGACCACCCAAATCAGGGAAGCTGGTAAGCACCTAGAAGGTGACTAGAGACCCGAACAGACTCAGAACATTAAAAAAAATTAGGAATTCAAGAAAAAAAACATATCCTAACAAGTCACCCTAAAGAGATTCCCCGTGGTCACCAATTCTGCTATGGGGAAAAATCCCCCTAATTTGGGTCTAGCAACTAGGCAAATCCTTGACACCCTAAAAGATAGAAATTCTTCTATTCTACCCCAAATCCAACAAAGACTTAATGATAATTAAGGGAAAGGAGAAAAGATCGAAATGTGTACCCTGAGTCCTTTCATCTATTGTAGATCCCCTCTCATTGCTTTTTGTTCCAAGATCACATGCCTCCTCCCAAAGCTGGCCTAAAACAAATTCACAGAACAAACTATGACAACATATGAATAACTACCAAAGATCATCTAAAGGGTTAGTTATTCATGAAAAACATTCATAAACATAAACACAGATACATAAATATTTGGGACAAGAAGTTTCTCTTTTATTAATAACAAGATTTGAAGTTACAACCTAAATCTTGTTGATGCCACTCCACGAACCTTTCCTGGTTTCCTCTACTTTGACTCCAAATGAACTATTCCCAATATTCTATCCTCACCACCAACATGCTAATATAAGGGAAAATGATGGATGGTATAAGGATGATGGATGGAAGGGAATGTTGAGGATGAAACTTAGAGTATGATGCAAAAGGCTTAGAATACAAGGGAGAAAATTGGCAGAGTTTTCTTGCCTCTTATTTCATATCTCCAAATGACCCCCCCTAGGGCCCCTTTTATATTGAGACAAAATGGATAATTCGTTTTTAGAAGGGATACAGAAGGTAAGATGGTTAGGAAACTTGACATAGCCCATAAACTTCGCCCAAAATCGTGAAACGTTTTAATTTTTGCAACTTTTTAGAGTATACATGTGTTGTCATGCATGCAACTAGTCTGTGTATGCATGTTGCATATGTAACAGGGTGCGTACACCATGAAAAATATTTTCTTAAGAGGAATATCAACAAAAGTGATTGGTGGATGTGTAAGTAAGCAGACCAAAGTAAAAGATGCATGATAGTTGAATTTTGAGCTATAACAAGGATAACCACTTCTCTAAACAATAATTCATACTATGGTGATTAGTTTTGATCTGGAAATGACTTCCCAAAATATATGGCTGCCATGTGTGCACCACATGGAGAATGGCCCTAATTTTTTTTTCATACGTAGATCTACCCAAATTTCGACCATTCAATTCTTGACTAGTAAAGGCCAGGGGTCGACCATCTTGTGTGAGAACTGCTCCTATACCAGTTCCAAAAGAATATGATTCTACCAAAAAGGTTTTGTTGAAGTCACTGGCTGCTAAGACTAGAGTATTTCACATGGACCGCTTTAGATCTTTGAAGGGTTTCTCAACAACAAGTATCCAATGAAATGCATTCTTATTGAGAAGGTCAGACAAGGGCTTATCAGTTTTTCCATAATGGTGGAAAAAATTCTTGTAATATCCTATGAGACTGAGGAAACCCCATAGACACTTTAAGGTCATGGGTTACGACCACTTTTTCATAGAATGAATCTTTTTGGGTCCACTCTTATCCCTTCTCGACCCACAATGTGTCCCAAATATTCCACTTTGTTGGCCCCAAAGGAACATTTGTTCTTTTTGGAAAACAATCGATTGTCCTGTAGTAAGTGAAGGACTTTGTCCACATGGAGTAGGTGGATTTCCCAAGTGAAACTGTAAATGAGAATGTCATCAAAGAAAACCAGGAAAAACTTTCGAAGGTGAGGTTTCAATATTTTATTCATGAGACTTTGGGAGGTGGATGGGGCATTGAAAAGGCAAAAAGGCATGAACAATAATTCATAATGTCCTTTAGGAGTTCAAAAATAAGTCTTTGGAATATGTTCCTCCTTCATCCAAATCTGGTGATAGCCTAAGAGAAGGTCTAATTTGGTGAAGAAGCAGGCGCATCCAACAGATCATCAATGTAAGGAATGGAAACTTATCTTTGATGGTCAGTTTATTCGGGGCATGAAAATTGGGACACATGCACCAAGTACCTTCTTTCTTTAAGACCATCACCACGAGGGAATAATATGGGTTGGTACTAGGGAGAATTACCTCCGCCTCCAGTAATTCCTGTACCATATTTTCTATTTCATTTTTTTGAGGAAATGGATACCTATAGGGATGGAAATTTGGGGGTTGACTTCCTGGAAGGAGAGGGATTCTTTGATCATGCTCACCCTTGGAGGGAGGTAAGTCTATTGGAACCTCAAAGACCCTGGGTTACTTTCCAATATGAGTTGCACACTAGGAGGAACTACCAAAGAGGCATGATCTGTGACCTAGATGACATGAAATTGAGAAATAACACCATTGTGGCCTTTCTTCAACATTTTTTCCATCCCGTGAGAGTTGATGATTTTAGGGGAGTCTTCTTGGAGACCTTTAAGGGTATAGGTGTGAGCCTCTTGGTTGAAGATCATATATAACTCTTGACAATCCATTGTGATCGGTCCTAGAGTGAAAATCCATTCCACACCTAATACAATATCACAACCACCCATGGAAATAGAGAACATCTGGGTTTTCATATGAGAATCACCCATTTGGAGTTTGACATTCTCACATCGCCCTCCACACTTCATAGTACCACCATTAACGATGAGGATTTGAAAAATAGAAATAGGGTGGAAAAAGCAATGGATCTCCTCAACAAGCCTGTGGTGAATAAAATTATGGGTGCTACAACTATCAATCAACACCACAACCAACCTATGTTTGATGTATCCGTTGATATTCAATCTTTGTGGGGATGAAATACCTGATAGGGCATGAAGAGATATGACAGGTTCCTTTTGTTCTCCAGGGGTTGCAATTAAATCCTCAACGTGAAAAATTGGTATATCATCATCCCGGTCAGGAGCCTCATCTGATGGTATGTCATCGTAGAAAGAGGAAGTTGATGCATAAATCTAGAAGAAATTTTGTTCCCTACATTTATGTCTTGGTGAATACTTTTCATCACAGTAATAGCAAAGTCCTTGCTTGAAACGTTCTTCCATTTCTGTTGGAGATACCTTTTGGACCTTGAAGGTTTGTGTTGGAGCTAGGTTAGCCCTAGGGTGAGGATGGTTGGGGAATGTATCCTTCAAGGGTGGGGCTTGAAGGATGGTCTCTGCTTCCAGTGCTAATTGGCATGCCTACAACCAGATAGTAGGATGATGCATGCTCACATGAGCCTGAATGATGTCCTTTAGGCCACTGATAAAACATTCGAGGTGAAATTCATCAGATAAGCACTCAGTTCAGATAACCAATTGTTTGAATGTTGTGATGAAATCCATGACTGGTCTAGTTTGGCACAACTTAGTGAGCCTTCCCAAAAAATGTGATTCCCTAATGGACACAAATGATTTAGTGAAGATGTTCCATGTGGGTAGTCCTAGATAACATTTCTTATTCCACTGCCACCACTACCAACGTTCTTGATCAAGACAAAGAGAGGAATCCAATGGGACATATCTCAAATAATGGGGCCCCATAAAGGGTTGGGTTCGCGGTAAAAAAGGATTAAAAACGAATGGTACCATTACGAACAGAATGAAGAGAGGAAGCCAATGGAATAAGTCACAAATTAGGGTGTGGCTGAGCCCCATTTTATTTTATTTTATTTTTATTTTTATTTTTTATACTCTCATGGAGTTATAATCCTATCTGAATAATACTGCAGTGTTGAAAGGCCCAAATTATCAACATGAAAAAATGTGTAGGAATTTCACAACGAGAATGCAGGAGATAAAGTCGCATGATAATAGATATTGTATGTTCTGTGTCAGTTTCCGTCCCAAAGGTTAGGGTATGCAGGGTTTCTATAGACAAGGGTTTTCCCTGTGCTATAGCTCTCTGATATATGTGGGGGGTCCAATGGTAGTATTCAACCCAATATCTCAAGTGTCACACACCTGACTCATAAGTACCCTTTTAGGGGATGTGGTATAAGTTTTTCGTCGTCCTATAATGTATCTGAGTTCCTAGAATAAGGGAACCATTGCCTTCTACTATTCGGGAGCTTTCCAATGACTATAAACTCATCCAAAATTGAGTTCTGAGTCAAAATGTATGGCTCCTTGAACTTTTCGGGTATCGTTGGTCAAAGGCCACGTGGAACCCATGTGGCTCCACCTCATTCGTACCATCCTACATGGAAATGACAAGACCTTGGTCGTCATCCTCTAGCGATGACATGGCCACTAGAGGAGCAATTGAAAGGGATATCTACTGAGACTTCATGGGAAACATTCCTTTGGCCCCTTCGATATTCTTGTATAGGTCTACAAACTTCCCTCGAGTTCCAAAGTCCAAAGGAATATTTCCATTCCTGAGTTTATGGTGGATATTTTACCCACCCTTGGATATGACAGCTGAGATTCATTTGTGCTTAACACATAACTTAGACTTGACAAGAGGGGGAGGGTCCCACACTTAATTTGTGACCAATCCCAGGACGCCATGTGGAACTACCCAGATGCACTACATCATCATGGCATACATGCCCTATCCAATCGAGGTTGGACTCCACACACAAATATTTTGGCACTTCGACGATTTAGTGTTTAACACACCTTCCTAAATCCTCAAATATCCTAAAGTCTGGTAGTCTCAGAGTTTCGAAGTTCTAGAACTTCTTCCACGTACTCCATCCTTTGACGGTTCAGCGTTTGGCCTATGCACAAACATGTCAAATCTCTCAGAGCCCATAAGTTTCAGACTCCAGAAGTAAGACTTCACCGAACTACTTACATTGTCCTTCCACTAGTTGATCGAATGGTTGGGAAGGGTCCCCAATGGATTCTTAGATCAACGACTCACATTTCTCCCAAATTCTTCCCTATGATCTAACAATTGGCAATATTTCACCACTTTGGGGATTCAAAAGTTTGCAACCGTTATCGTTGGTCAAAGGCCATGTGGCACCCATGTGGCACCACCTCATTCGTACCATCCTACATGAAAATTACACGACCTCAATCATCATCCTATAGCGATGATATGGCTGCTAGAAGGGTTGTTGCAGAGGATATCTTCCGAGCCTTCATGGGAAACATGCCTTCATCCCCTTCGATATTCTTGTACAGGTCTACAAACTTCCCCAGAGTTCCAAAGTCCAAAGGACTCTTTCCACTCCATAATTTATGGTGGATATTCTACCCACCCTTAGATCTGATGGGTGAGATTCATTTATGCTTAACACATTGCTTAGACTTGACAAGAGGGGGGAGGGTCCCACACTTAATTTGTGACCAATCCCATGATGCCACATTGAACTATCTAGACACACCACATCATCACGGAATATGTGCCCTATCCATTCGAGGTTGGAATCCACACACAAATATTTCAGCACTTCAACGCTTTGGTGTTTAACACACCTTCCTACATCCTCAAATATCTCGAAGTCCCAGAGTTCAAAATTTCTATAACTCCTACCACGTAATTCATCCTTCGACACTTCAATGTTTGGCATGTGCACCAACATGTCAAATCTCTTGGATCCCTGAAGTCTCAAATTTTTTAAGCTATGGACTCCAGAATTAAGAATTTGTCGAGGTACTTACATTGTCCTTCCACTAGTTGATCGAATGGTTGGGAAGGGTCTGCAATGGATTCTTAGATCAATGACTCACATTTCTCCTAAATTTTTCCCCATGATATAATAGTTGGCACGATTTTTCCACTTCAGAGATTCGCGAGTTTGAAACCCTTATCATTCGTAACCCTTCGATTCCCCAAAGGATTACCTACCGAAGGGGTCATAAAGTGGGGATGACTTCTTGCTTCTGGTTAATGATACCATTTACTCTATCCTTCCACTATACTTGATATGACGAATGAGAAGGGTTGCAAAGGATCCTTAGATCTACCTCTCGCATTACTTTGTGACTTTGGAATTCGAGGATTATGACCATTTAAAACCTTTTCACTCTAGGAGTAGGTCAACACCGAATTTGACCGTAGTGTATATCCAACAATAAGGAAAGATCCCGATGTTTCTTGGATTAATGACGCGTGTAAATTCATGACCGAAAAGATGGTTAGATTTTAACGATAAATCATATCCCACGAAAACAGATAGGAAACCACCAATTGTCATTCAACCATCTATTCATCATTTGGACAGGATTCCTTTGACGAGATTTTAATGTTGTAAGGTTCCAACATCCCGAATTCCCAGACCTTCGAGGTCCCAAATCCCATAAGGATTAGCTCCATTTTAGTGTAGCGCAAGTTTCTAGGGCCCTGGTCATATGGGGCTTTAATAAGCCCTTGATGGATACACTCCTAGATCTTATCTGATACTTGGTTAATGCCATGGACTTGAGCCTGCGGTCACTAGGGAGAATGGTTGGAAGGAAGAACCTTTCACTTTATAATCCAAATCCTATAACAGGACAAGGATAATTCTAAGAGATTGACACATTCAGAGTTAACCCATAGAGTCTGTCCCAACTCTATATTTCCAGGTTTGGTCCCTAGATAGTCCCTTGAGGAATTTCCAACCAACATAGGGGTCAAAGTCTTATGCTCCCAAATTCATTTAAAAATAATTACTAACAATTGTCCTTCTCTAAGAAGAGGTAGGCAGGAAACCATATACCAATTACGATATTCAAACTTTTCTTCCAATTTCCCAGGCCATTGGCCATCAAAGTCACAAATTCTACCATTAAAAAAAGGTAAAAGACTTTCCCATCATCTAACTCAAGAAAAAAATGCATATTATAACAAAATAACCAAGACAACATAAAAAATTATAGTCACACTTATCTAAAATTGGAAATTAGTTGGAAACTGTTGAAAGGGGTGCTCTTTTCCACCCAACCATAGGCACAATTTTCTCTTTCAGTATTCCTCAAATAGCCACCCCATAGTTAAACCAAGATGCCATGATATAGATGAAGTTTTCTTGTTTCTTAGATACAACAAGGGAAAAAGGTTACTCTCGCTTTCCCATAGGGCCCTGGAAGATCAATTTTATATCCACCAAGCAAGGGAGCCTGGTGTGATTGCTCACTCAATCATTGCATCTCTGTTTATCAAATCAATTAAAAAAAATTATCCAAGTGCTTTTATACCCAGAATAACATATATTTCTTAGTTATCCTCAGAACCAGAGAGCCTCACACGCTATGACTCCTCTCTCCTTGGTCTTCCGACCTATTCTTGTGTATCTTCTACCCTCTTCCCATGATTTTCCTGACTTTTCTTACCTTTCCCAACAAGATTTCGTGGGTTAGATTAGGAAGTTTCCTGATGGGTACTCTACCCATCTCCTCATTTATTCTTGAGGAAGACTTCTCAACTACCATCTTGACTAGTAATTAAATTTTCTAGGCTAGACGGGTTTTCTAGGTCTGAGCAATTTATATCCAACAACGTACTGGTCTAGTAGGGTCATCTCAACCATCACCGACTCCCCTTATCATCCCATCTCATGCATAATGATCCATACTAGCCACCTCCTTTAAACAACTATGCCATAATTTTCCATTATATATATATATGCAATACCTTTAATAACAAGGTTCATTGTATTTTCCAAAATTCTCATGACGTGTCTGTCCACAGTAGTTTATCCAAATATAATTATATTTACAATCTAGGGGAAACGAGGGTATTACAATCCCCTTCCCCTTAAAGGAATACCATCCTCGGTGTTCTACTTGTCGTTGTGGTATTTATGTACATCAATGAACAAGAACGGGTATACATGTTTCATTACATCCTCCAATTCCCATGTAGTTTCATCTGGATCAAAGTGTTTCCATTGCACCTTGACCTGTGAAATGGTTTTTTTTCTGAGTGTAATTTCCTTCCTGTCTAGAATCCATTGGGGTTATAGTAGGAATTCTCCCTCTAGTTCCACCTGGATCACAGACCAGTCAATTATGTGATTAGAATCATGTACATATTTCTTCAAAAATGAAACATGGAAAACATTGTGTGCTTTCACTTTGGGAGGAAGTGCTAGTCTATATGCTACATGTCCCACTCTGTCCAAAATTTCAAAGGGTCCACAAAATTGAAGTTCTATCTTTGCACAAGTTCCCATTCTCAAGGAACTTCTCTTAGGTCTAATCCAGAGATACACATGATACCCTACTTTCAACTCCCTAGGAGTGATATTTTGTCTGCATAGTTATTCTACCGATCTTGAGCGACCTACAGATCTATCTTATTTGAACTACTTGTTGTTCCATTTTTTTTAATAGGTCTGGCCCAAGTGTTATTCTGTCCACTGGATTATTCCAGTTGATTGGAATGTTGCATTTGATAAAATATGCACAAGAACAACAATATGATGGAAAAGGCTCACAAGCCAACATAATGTATTCACACCAATGTTACATATTTATAGTACAATGGGGGATGCCACCTCAAAGAAAGATTTTCTCTAGATCCTAAAATCATGCATGATGATTAGGCTAGAAAATATTAACTAACTCATTATTCATCACTCGAGGATATATTACTAATATTGTAAATGAATGATACAAATATAATTGAAAATTAGACTTAGTGATTGTTAAGGTAAGCCATAGGCTAACATTCTCCCCCTCAATCACAAGTCCGATCAATAATACCAACAACAAAGAATAAAATGGTATCATTTCCAATTCTTCATACTGAAACTCCTAAGCTGATCCTCAATGAAGAACTGTCTGAAAAAAGGCCAATCTGGATGTTGAATGGTTCATCTGAAATGAACTAGAAGAGATTTGAGATATTGAAGTGAACAACTGCAATATCTAAACATTCCCCGATTGCTTGAAAATTTGATCATTTTTCCAAGTATTTGAGTTACAAGAATCTGATGTCTTCTGCTAATTGATGAACATGTAGTATCGCCACTCCACTATTAGTGTATTACTGAAGTGCTCTCTGAATCTATGGTTTGGGATGAACACTAACCAATTGATACCATGTATTTGATGATTTTTTGGATGACCACTAACTCATTTTGACACTTTTAGGTTTCCAATAACATCCCAATCATGTATCATGAGTATGATTCAATTGTGAGTCATTGAACCATAATCCTGCCAAAGTCTGTCATATACAGACTATAGTTTCCCATCTGGAAAATTTCATGCTCATCTGGCATATTTGTTTTTAAAGCTTTCGGTTTGGCAACCATATTCAATTCCATCATCAATTCCCCCCTTTGTTAACTCAAAGGAGAGACCACAAGTGGTTTCATGAACCATCGTCATTTGATTTTGGAACTAACCCCCTTAAGGTGCAAAAGAGTTACATCATTGTACTCCCTCCTTTGGGCTCAAGAGAGTACCATACTTGTTCCATTTGTATACAACACAAAGTGGGCATGTGGAAATATCCACATGTTATCTCATCCCGTGAGGGCCATGCTCGAAAGTTACGCCATAAGGGGACCACTTATGTGAGGTACAAAAATTTTGTCTGTTGCGAGATTGATCTTTAATCAAGATTAAATTCTATGGTAAGACTTATATAATCGCTTGGTTGTTGATTACCACTTCCAAGGATCGATCCACTCATAGTGAATCTTCAATCTTGTAGGTTTCTTTAGTGTTGAACATCTTTCTGAAGAATGGTTATTGTTAGGATATTTAGACACTTAAGAGTTAGTTAAGATCTACTTGGTATAATGTGTCGTTAGGTAAAACTGTGTTTCCTAGTGTGTTTCTTTAGTATGCATTAGTATGCATTTGTAGTTAGGAAATCCAACAGTCACGATATGTTCCCGACATAGAGTGATCCAATGGTTCATACTCTCCTTAATATTAACAACCATTCATCCATGGCTTAGCACCTAATTGGTCCATGATATCTATTTAAACAGAATGGAGGTTCATTTTCTGATGATCGATTGTGAGAAAATCTCTTTTAAAATCTCTCTGTAATCTTTTTCTTTTGCATTAATAAACTACTCCAAGTGGCCGCGTTGGCTAGGGTCATGGATGTTTCCCCGTAGGGATTTTACCACGTGAAAAAATCGGTGTGTTGATCTTTGATATGGTTATGTGAGTTTTTACTGAAGGTGTTCATCGTATGTTGGAATACTTGTGTTGTCGAACATGGTATCAGAGCCTGTTTGAAGACCCGCTCTTGTTGTAGATCGAGATCGTGAAGCCGAGTTGCATCATCTCAATTTTATGTCATTTTCGTACATTTCTGGGCCAAGAGGACTGTTCCATTTCTTCTGGAGAACTCGTTTCAGTCAGAAACACTTTTCGTTTCACTCGAAAAGGTTTCTGTTTTCCCAAGATACGACCATTACAGTCAGATCCAGAGGTATAAACCCTGAATACACATTTTTTAAATTTTTGCAAAGTATTATTTTGGTTTTATTTCAGTTTGATATTATTTGTTTCCAGGTTGCTACTTTTTTAGATCTGCGTATGATATTTTCCCCATGCCCTGTGCGATCTCGGAAATCAGAAACATATAGGAAAAAGGTGCATCTTCCGGGTAAGCTAACCGAGATCTAACCCTTGTTGTCATTGAGAAACAAAAATTTTTCCTTGTGTGAAAAGAGTTTTTTTTTAGCACGCTCTCCAAGGCCATCTTCCACAACAAAAACACCCCCAATCCTCTTGCGAAACAATACAATATGTTTTTCTGGCCCATTTGGTTAAAAGTTGTCTTATTAGGTAAGGTCTTGAGTTCAAGTCTCTCTTTTGTTACTTTTTTTGAAAAAATTTATGCTAAAATTGTAAAGTGTATTTCACTTCAAGTATAAAAGTGAATCACTATAAGTAGCTTTAATATTTTATTTTAGAGTTATTTATTTTTCAAGAAGTAACTTTATTGTAAAAGTGATCCCCACTTCTCTTTATAAAAGTGGGTCACTTTATAAAGCAACTTACACCACCACGTGGTCCTTTGGTTACCGTTTATGCATTTTTTAAAAAGGGCATAACTATCACATACAAAGTCCGTTTAAGTGTCATTTTTTAAAACGACATGACTTTTCGAGATATTTCCATTCAGATCATCATTTTTAGTTTTTAATTCCATATTATATGCATATTTAATATGGCTTCTACAAGTAATCTCTTGCTTACCAGCACCAACTACTTCCAATGGAAATCGCATATGGAGGATTTATTAGGAAGTAAAGGCTTGTACTGGATTACCTTGGGAAAGGAAACCACACCCACTAATGCTAATAAGAAATCCAAATGGGATGATAGGAATGACGAAGCACGTGGATTAATCCGAATGTCCATCTCTCCCGATTTAAGGTTCCACCTTCAATCAATTGATAAACCCAAAGAAGCTTGGGAAAAGATTGAATCTGTGTTTGGTAAACACAATATTATTCGAGCACAACAGTTAGAAAATAAAGTACTAAATTTAAGTCCAAGTGATTTTTATTGCATTGAAGACTGTCTATCTAAGTTTAAAACACTCAGAACTTTATGTGAATAATGTAAGATAAAGATAGACGAAGATTGTTGCATCTATCTTATTCTTTCTAAGCTAGGTAGTGCATATTCTGTGTTTGTATTTATCTTTTATTCCATGCAAGAGGCTCTAGGGACAACTTATCAAAAACATAATCTTGAGAACCTTTTTGATTCTTTGATTAGAGAGAAAGATAAGCTAATACAACTTGGAGTGATCAACACTGTAGGTACCTCCAACAAAGCCTTAGTTGTCCATCAGAAAGATAAACCCAAGAATCCCAAGAAGAAACATCCTTGCCACAACAACAAGCAATATAAGGGTCCCAAACCGACTCAGACAACTTCCGCTCCTAATGGAGACAAAGAAGAAAAATATAAAAATAAGAACACTGACATACATTGCAACTTTTGTGATAAAGATGGTCATGATGAGTCCAAATGTTTCAAGAAGATGAAAAATTTAAAAATAACAATGAATAAGAACAATATCAATATTGATTCTACTACTTCTTCTTCTTCTCATGGACATGCACTTTCAGCTTCTGGTTTCTCCTTCAATACAACTTCTACTTCTACTTCTGATGAGTGGTTTATTGATTCTCGAGTATCTTATCATATGGCTAAGGATAGAGACATATTTTCTGCTCTAAATGAATGTAACACCAAGAAAATATTTGTTGGTGATGATAAATCTCTCAGTGTTGAAGGATCTGGAAAATTTCAAGAAGAAAATAGTCATTTCAATGATATATTATGTGTTCCAAGTCTGTCTTGTAACCTTCTATCAATATATCAAATCACTCATTCAGGTGAAGGTAAAACCGTAGATTTTTTGCCTCGCCAAGTTGTAATCAAGGATCTAAATTATCCTAAGCGTATTCCTACAACTAGAATTGTTAATGATATTACCAGGTTGTACAAGTTTGACAACCTTGGGTCATCATCTTTTTCATCAATTTTCGTTGCTCATAGAGATGACTTGAGCAAACTTTGGCATGAGTGGTTTGGTCATATAAACTATCGCTCATTAGAACAACTATGCAATCAATAGATGGTTGCTAGTATTCCTCTTGTTTCATGCAGAGATGGTGTTTGTGTTGGTTGTTTTCTTGGAAAACATCATCGGAATAGTTTTGACAAACGTGCCTCTTGGCATGCCTTGTGCCCTTTGCAGCTTGTTCATAGTGATTTGTGTGGTCCACTTTCTTCTCCTTCTTTTTCTGGGTGCAAGTATTTATTAAATTTCATCGATGACTTTTCTAGACATACTTGGGTTTACTTGTTAAAACTTAAGAGCAAGGTTTTTGACAAGTTTTTGGCCTACAATGCCCTTGTATAAAAGAAACCTGGACATCAAATTCAAAGGTTAAGAATAGATAATGGAGGCGGATATGTGAACAATAATTTTACAAGTTACTGCACTACACAGGGCATCCAAATGCAACACACTGAGGGTGTTGCTCAGAGAAATAACTGCACATTAAAACAAATGGCTAATTGTATGATCCAATCTAAGGGATTAAGTCTAAAGTATTGGGCAGAAGCAATCAACTGTGAAAATTACATAGTAAATCGCACTACCACAAAGTCTCTTAAAAATATAACACCGGAAGAAGCTTGGACTAAAATTAAACCAGATGTAAGTCACTTCCATGTATTTGGAAGTATAGCATGGGCTTACATTCCTGATGAGAAAAGGAAAGCATTGCATCCTAAAAGTGAGAAGTGTATATTTGTTGGTTATTCTAAAGATTTCAAAGGTTACATACTTCTTCAAACATATTGTAATGAAATTATTATTAGAAGAGATTTTAAATTTCATGAAAATATCTTGTCCCGCAAGCTTAATTCGACGTCTGTGCCTTCTTTGTCCTACGAGCCTAATTCAATGGTTGTGCCTTCTTCGGCCTGCGATCCATCTTTGGTGTTTGTGCCTTCTTCTGTTCTAGTTTCTTCTTCAGATGATTCCAGTGAGGATGAAAATCCACCTCCTCCTACTCACCTTCCTCCATATGAGTCCTTTGAACTTGAACCAACACCAAATCCACCGCGTCCTAGATGGGTCCATTCAACATGAGAAGCAACTGGTGATCTTGTTGGTGATCCTTCATATCAACATCAGACACGTTCACAGTTTCAGGGAGCCTCTTCTCTTTTGGATCAAGTTTTAGAAACTCATGATCGAGAGGCATTTGCAGAAGCTTCAGGTCATCCAGATTGGGATACAAAAATGAATGAAGAGTATTGTTCTTTAATGGCAAAGGATACTTTGGATCTTGTACCTCTTCCAAAAGGAAGAAAACTTGTGAGATGTAAATGGGTCTACAGAACTAAGTATGCATCAGATTGAAGTGTTGAAAGATAGAAGGCTTGGTTAGCTGCCAAATGATTTTCCCAAGTTGAAGCAATTGGCTATAATGAAACCTTTGCCCCTATAGCCAAAATGAATTCCATCCGCCTTATTCTTTCCCTTGCTACCTCACATAAATGGGAGGTCCATCAGATGGATGTTAAATCCACCTTCTTGCATGAAGATTTGCAAGAATAAATATATATGGAACAACTGCCTGGCTATGTGCTGAATGAATCTGGCCTTGTTTGTCGCCTTAAGAAATCTCTTTATGGTCTCAAGCAAGCTCCCCAATCTTGGTATACCAAAATGGATAGCTTTTGTATTTCCACTGGATTCTCTAGATGTCATTCTGATCCTAATGCCTATACCAAGAAAGTAGAACACCATCTCATAATCCTTTTCCTTTATGTTGATGGCCTTATCCTTATTGATAGTGACTCAAAAATTTTAAACCATGTGAAAACCGTCCTTAAGAATAAATTTGAAATGACAGACTTAGCCTTTTTTCACTATTTCCTTGGCCTCCAAGTTCTACAAACAAATGAAATATTTTTTCTTTCCTAGTCTAAGTATGCTTGTGACCTTCGTCGTCACTTTGACATGGATGATTGTAAACCAACCCCTTCTCCCTTCCAGTCTAGAGTCAATCTTACTGCCACCTGTACTTCTCCCGAATTTGAAGCCACCCTGTACCGTCAGTTAGTTGGTAGCCTCTTATACTTGACTCATACCCGTCATGATATTTCCTTTGGTGTTGGTCTTGTTTCCCGGTATATGCAAACACCCCATGAAAGCCATTGGAAATTAGCTAAAAGGATACTTTTCTATGTCTGTGGCACAATTCAGTTTGGGATACATTATAGTTTAGGGGGGACTCCTTCATTGGTTGGTTTCACTAATTCAGATTGGGCCGATGACCTTGATGATCAAAAGTCTACTGCAGGTTATGTTTTCAGTGTTGGTTCAGGACCTGTCACTTGGGCCTGTAAGAAACAACAAACTATTTCACTTTCTTTAGAAGAATCAGAGTACCAAGCAACGGTAAATGCAAGTCAGGAAGCCTTGTGGCTTCGATAGATCCTTTCAGAGTTTGGATTCCAGAAACAACATATGACCAACCTTTTGTGTGACAATCAGAGTGCCATCAAGATTGCCAAAGACCCAATTCAACATCAGCGTAGAAAACACATCGAGCTACACATGCACTTCATTATAAATCTCATTCATGATCAAGTTATTGAAGTGCTCATTTTCCCTATGGAAGATCAAGTTGTAGACATTTTCACAAAGTCTCTTACAAAATCAAAGTTTTCCAAACTTTGATCTATGTTAGGAGTCCAGGAAGTTGTCATTAAGGGGGGATATAATCTAATTCCTCCTTCCTTCTCCTATTGTGTCACTATTGTAAATCCTTCAATCCTATCCCAAGTTGTTCTTAAGGGGGGATGTTAGGATATTTATACACTTAGGAGTTAGTTAAGATCTACTTGGTCTAATGTGTCGTTAGGTAAAAGTTTGTTTCCTAGTGTGTTTCTTTAGTATGCGTTTGTAGTTAGGAAATCCAATGGTCACGATATGTTCCTGACATAGAGTGATTCGACGATTCATACTCTCCTCGATCTTAACTATCATTGATCTGTGTCTTAACACCCGATTGGTTCATGATCTCTATTTAAATAGAATGGAGGGTCATTTTCAGATGATCGATTGTGAGAAAATATCTTGTAAAATCTCTCTATAATCTTTTTCTTTTGCATTAATAATTTGCTCCAAGTGGTCGTGTTGGTTGGGGCCATGGATTTTTCCCCGTAGGGTTTTTGCCACATGAAAACATCGGTGTGTTGATCTTTGATATGGTTATGTGAGTGGTTACCGAAGGTGTTCATCCTTTGTTGGAATACCTGTGTTGTTGAACAATTATGCTTTCCACAATGCTGGCAAGGATGAAGATCAAAACAATGATTCTCCTTGTGACCAACTTGATTACAATGTTGGCACTTATCATTCTGATGTTGAATTAGAATAGGTGAAGTTGAAACTTATTGAAGGAATCCAACACTTTTAAACTTGATTGGTTTTAAATAATCGAGAATATGAAAGGTAACTTCCTTTTCATATCCAAGTCATGTTCTATTTTTGCTATAACTGATTTCTTCCCAAGGTTTCATGATGGGCTTGGAAAGAGAATTTTGTACTTCATGATGTGCTTCACATTTACTTTTACTTATACTTGTTGTATCATTCTGTGCTTTGGAATCTTCTGTTGGGATTCATCTTCATTGGAATTTGCTTCTAAAGTTGGCTTGTTGAGGTTCTCCTTCACTAACTATTGATCAAAATCATCATCATCATCCCCATCATCATAGATAGGGTTGTTTTGAACAAAAACTAGTTCAGAACACTTCGTTGGCTATTGATTTTTGAGATCTATCAACTCATCATTAATTGATTGAAGAATTTATTTGTGAAGTATTACTATGTTGTCTTGAACAATGTTTATTAGACTGTTCAGTAACTCTAATAATTCTATATTTCGCTCCATTTGAACATGATCGCTTGACCTTCTCGTTCACTTTCTCTTCATGCTTTCTTGTACTTTCTCACTTGAACTTTCTTCCAAGAAGTTGAGGGTGTCAGATACTACCAAAAATTCTCCCAAACTTGTGATTTTACAATGATTCATTGACATGCACACCAATTGAAAATTGGAATAAAAAAGTAGAGGGTGTCGGGCTCAATCGAAAATGCACGTGATAAATACAATGAAATTCAACTTAATTTGATTGGAAACTTATAATTAATATTCCAAGTTGAGCTTGATTACTTACAGAAAATACTATTTGAAATTTTACAATGAATGTTGATTTCAAAGTTGAGTTGATCTTCAAATTTGATAATACTTTGAGACCTTTATTATGGGCTTGAGGTGTGCAATGTTGATATGATTTCCAATTTGATATCTTCCTCACTTTTCGATTACTTGTGCTTGATTGTAATTTAATAAAATTATGCTTGATCTTGTGTGTGTTGCGTTAAATGCTAAAATTGAAATTGTTTTTATGTCAAAACTAGACAATAAAAAATATAAGCCTCCATCAAAAATTCACCACAACACACTACACAAGGTGTACCCAATATCCCCTTATTCAATTTCATGCGGATCTAGGACACAATCACCACACAAAAAATAATATTTTTATTAATAGAGATGTTACATGAAGCTTTCAACTAAGCTTCCTTTCTTTTCATTCTACAAATTTCTCCATAAATTAATTAGGAGACAATATATGCTCTCAAACTTTTACGAATGCATAATATTTTTACAATTTGCACATAAAGTGATTTATATGCATATCAAACATTATAACTAAAAGAACTTATCCTTGTAACATCTTCTATTAATATTGGAACAATGAATGCGTTGGAGGCCACATAAAGTTGACTTTTGAGGGGAGGCTGCATAAATTGGTCAATAATCGATTTGTTGAGAGATAGATGCCAAGATCAAAGTATAAATGATAAAAAAATTGAGAATTAAACACCAATCAATTACCAATGCATGCACCAAAAGCTCCATCCGTTGTGACGGGTGAAGGACTTTCCTTTCTAAAGAAATCTCAAAGAATCTGCTAGTTCTTCATGAAAACATTGATTTCTTTACCAAGTCTCTCATTACTGTTGTGTTGTGAAATCAACAAATTCAAAATGAGTTCTTCATACCAACAAATTGTACAGACCAAAACCTTATCTTGTTGCATGTTGAAAAAATAGATCAATCGGTGCTTCGATTCTGATTTTTCTTGAGCGTTGTTTCTGAGAAATAATCTTTACATTTTATTGGCTTGGCTCTTTCTTAAAGTAATTGGAAAGGCTAGAAAAAAAACGATATGTTGTTCGGCTCATTCTTTCTTGACTCTGTGTAGGGTTTTCTTTGCTCCATCGTGAAGTTTATTTTATTTTATTTTTTATTTCCAATCAATGAAAGACTAAAAATCTACAACAACTCACTGACCAACTTGTATGGTGGTTCCATAAAAAACGCTAAAAATAATAATGCTATCAAATAAACCAATGGCACAGAAATGGGGTTTCCTCTAATATTCAAAGCAGATCTCAGAATCTCCATGATGGAGTTCAATCCAGGAAGCCATGTGAATATTTGAGAAAGAGGGTGAAATCTTGACTGTATGTGTAGAGTATCGATCTAGGGATCAGGATCACTAGGTTTTGAATTGGAATCAATGTTATTTGGGGAAAAAAACACCACACCAAATTTTAATGAATTCGATGAGAATAAAATATTTGCAGCAGATAATGAATCAAGCTACAAAAAGTGAGATTCTCAATGGGAGAGGCCACATTTATCAATATATGGAATGAGCACAAAAAATTCAACAAATATAATACAATGAATACAAATTCGATCTTAAATAAACACACAAATATATGTGAAACTAACACTTGCCTTTTAAATCTTTAGAGTAGAAACTATGCTTCCTCTCAAACTATAACAACTCTTTGTTGGCACTGGTAGCTTCATGAAAATCTAATTTGCAGTTTTGGTATCCATTGTTGATCTAGCTTGTGTTCCCAATACCCCTCCTTCGTTGGATTCTCTTGTTGCACCTCACTTTCTATGGAAAGCTACCATGGATCTCAAGACTACTATGCCCTTAAGAACTATAAGAGCTCTGATACCAATTGATAAAATATGCACAAGAATAACAATATGACGAAAAATGATCACTAGCCAACACAATGTATTCACACCAATGTTACATATTTATAGTACAATGGGTGATTCCACCTCAAAGAGATATTTTCTCTAGATCCTAAAATTATGCATGATGACTAGGCTAGAAAATATTAACTAACTCATTAGTCATCACTTGAGGATATATTACTAATATCTTAAATGAATAATACAAATATAGGTGACAATTAGACTTAGTGATTGGTAATATAATCCATAGGCTAACAACATTGCCTACCATAGAGAACCTCAAAAGGACTCATCTTCAAGGGTTCCTAATAGCCATTGTTATAAGAAAACTCTACTAGTGGTAGGTAGTTTTCCCACTTCATGGGATGATCCATCACATGCATCCTTAACATGTCCTCTAGCACTTGGTTTACCCTTTTTGTTTGTCCATCAGTTTGAGGGTGATAAGATGTACTAAATAGTAATTTAGTTTCAAAACCAACAAAAAGATATTTCCAAAAGTTTAAAGTAAATTTTGTATCTCTATCTGATATGATTTCCTTAGGCATGCCATGCAGTCTAAATATTTATTTCATGAAAATATTGGAAATATCTATCACCTTGCAAGTTGATTTTATGGGTATAAAGTGAGAATTTTTTCTCAACTTGTCCACAACTACCATAATAACATCATTTTTCTTGGTTGATTTCGGTAGTTTGGTGATAAAATCCATGGAGATGGTTTCCCATTTCCATTCTGGAATTGGTAGGGGCTGCAACAACCCTAATGGATGTATGTGCTCCACTTTAACCTACTGGCATTCTAAGCACTTAGCCAATTAGTCATCTATGTCCTTCTTCATTCTCAACCAATAAAATAGTTTCTTGGTGGCTCTGATCATTTTCTGATAACCAGGGTTCCCAACGTATGGTATTTTATGTAGTTCATCCAGTATGAACTTCGTCAAGTTGTCAATATTTGGAACATAAAACCTACATTTGTAAGCTAGCAGACCATCATTCAACAATTGATAGCCCTCATACTTCATCCATGTGGGTTCTTTCTCTAAGTATGATTTCATAGTTTTGAAAAAATCATTTGTTTCCTATTCTCTTTTAACTCTCTCCTTGATGTCTAATTCATAGGTACTTACAACTGCCAAATGAATCACTTTCATACTTTTACTGAGGGCATCGACCAATTTATTTTCCTTTCCCTTAATACGTTTGATTTTGAAATCAATTTCACTGAGGAGGGCCATCCAAATAGCTTGTCTATCATTGAGTTTGGGCTGGTCAAACAAGTATCTCAACCCACAATGGTCGTTCATAAGTACAAATCTTCATCCTAGGAGGTAATGAATCCACATTTTTAAAGCATGTACTATGGAAGCCAATTCTAAATCTTGTGTCACATAATTTATTTCATGTTCATTGAATTTTCTGGATTCGTAACAAATTAGAAGCCCTTCCTGCATGAGGACTCCCCCGAGTCCTTCCTGTTGATTAATAGGGTTGGTTTTCATTGATGTCAACCCTTGAAGAAAGTTCGATAGCAAATTCTGGTAGCACAAAGGTATGGGTAATGGACCCGAGTTTGTTTGATGGATAATGGTATGAGTTTTGATATATTTGCAGGTAATACTATTCTAGATGGACATTACATGTCATGCCATTTCCAGTCATATGTGGAATGTTACATAACTCCTCACAGTTAGATATTCATGGCCATTTGAAGTTGGAAAACCCTCACGAGTCATCTAGAAGCCCAAAAAGGTCAAAGTAGTCAAAGTGGTTGCAAAGAAGAAATTATTTAAATAATAAAGTGAAGTGATGAGTGTACTATAAGTCCAAGTGGATACAAAAGAAATTATTTGAATAATAAATTTAATGGAGAAATTACTAAGTGGACAAGTGGTTAGAAGTGGGTTAGCCCTAAAATAAGGAAAGTGGTTTAAGAGATTTTATAGGGTAAATAATAAAGTGAAGTGATGAGTGTACTATAAGTCAAAGTGGATACAAAATAGATTATTTAAATAATAAATTTAATGGAGAATTTACTAAGTGGACAAGTGGTTAGAAGTGGGTTATCCCTAAAATAAGGAAAGTGGGTTAAGATGGTTAGAAGGTAACCCCTTGAGGAAGCTACATGAAAGTATAAATAAGAGGCAAAGGTCTCTCATTTAATCACCTATTAAATATCATTGAATATCTATTTTGTGAAAGGCTATTTGGGTATGTATTATTGATAGAGAAAAGTGTGACAAAAAAAGTGTGGAAAGAAAAGTGCGGTAGAAAAGGTGTAGCAAGAAAAGTGCGGTAGAAAAATCAAGACAGGAAAACTGCGGCAAAAAGAAAGTGCGGCAGGAAAAATGCAACATAAAAAGTGCGGCAGGAAAAGTGTGGAAGAAAAAGTGCGGTAGGAAAATCATGGCACAAAAAGTGCAACATAAAAAGTGTGGAAGAAAAATCATGCTAGAAAAAGTGCAGCAAAAAAACCGCAGCAAGAAAATCACAGCAGGAAAAGTGCGGTAGAAAAACCACGGCACTAAATGCTACAAGAAGAAAAATGTATGGTTTTCATGTGTGTAGTGTTGAACTTGTGGATCTAGTTGAGGTTTTTCCTTGTAAATATGTTGGATTCCATCTTGGAAGTTTAGGGCTTGTTGTAGAATGGTTTTGAGGCAAATCTATTGAAGTATATTGTTAGTACACTTAGTTTGATTTATTTGCATATCTTGTGGTGCATGGTGAGAGACACTTGTTAGTGGTATTGGTATATGATTGGATTATGAATGATACATCCTTGAGGATACATAAAAGTGAGGTTATGGCACATGGTTTAATGTAAGGGTTTAAGGTATTTGGTTATGGATAGTGTGATGTATCACTAGAAAATTTTTGATGGTTATATTGGTATATGTATTTCGTATATGGTTGAGGTACATGTCGGGTACATGGTTGAGACAAGTAGTTGATGAGTTGACACATACATGAAGGGTATATTTGATGATGTTGGTACATATTGATGATTCATAATTGATGTGTATTTGATGCATGATTGGTACATACTTGGTACATGGTTGGAGGTACTTGTTAGTAGTATTGTTGACACATGGTTTATGGATGATGTAGCATACTTGTCTTGGTATATTATTAGAAGCACATATTGATCTTGGTAATGATTATGAGTTGTTGTGATATGCTTGGTTGATGCACATATTGGTGATATTGTGCATATGGTTGAGAGTTTTCTTGGTGACTGATCTTGGTGAATAGATCTGATTTGGTTCATAAGATTTATGAGATAGGTTGTTGCGATAGGTTTTTTGGACAGGTTGTTGTGACAGGTTATTTGTACATATTTGGTGCATGGTTGATGCACTTGTTTATGGTAAAAGTTGATCTATAGTACATGTTGGTGTCAATGTTTCATGGAAACTTGCACAGGAGATCTAGCTAAAGCATGTAGAAACAAAACTTATCAAGAAAAGGAAGAGAGATACACAATGAAGAATGAGAATCAATGCATATTATGATCTAATCAATGAGTGAGTGATATTCACTCATATAGGCAATTAAATTCTATAATAGGAATGCATGCATAATAGTGATGGTCTAAGATTAGAAATCCTAAAATAGAACTAGTCAGTTAACTCCCATTGAACTAGTGTTACTCTCACTGAACTAGTGTGTCAAAAATAGAAATTTCTCCAACACTCTCCCTGAACATCACTATGGAGTAAAAAATGAGTCTCAAATACTAGGACATATTAGGTACTCATGTACATTGAGACTAATGAACACTGAATAAAAGTGAGGAAAGAGGGAAAACCATGTGGGAACAACCCCCCCCCCTCAAAAGACGATGTATCAAAAGAAGAAAATGGTAGCTGCTAGGTAACCATGTTCTTCATTGAAGATGATCCCACAAAGTATGAAACTTATGCTCACTGAAAGTCTTCGTGAAGATGCAAAAATATTTATAGATATGATGAAGTCCTTTGGAAGCGTGTTGGGCCTTGTACCTCTTGATTCTGTGGACCCATCTGCACCTGAAAATATTCCTTTCTGGTGGAAGTGGAACCAGATGCAAAGTCTAATTCTTTAGGAGTGAGTCATACTCCTTTTTCATGACTTCTTTCCATAATTGATTTCTCACATCCTTATTGTAGGTATGCAGATCAATAGATTGAACCATATAACAATGCATGGGCATAGCAGGTTCTGAAGCTGAAAGTACATGAGAAGGATCCTCATGTTGAGATCGAGTCCTCCTTGAATCTAGTGGATTCCATGCAAGGATACCTGCTTCATGGGGTGTGTTATTTTCCTTCTTGGGCATCTGCTGAAGCTTCGACATTGGCTTCTTATTTGGCTGTACTACCTTTTTATTTACATGTATAGAATCTGAGTGTATGGAATCATCTCTGACGTCTGAAATTGATGGAAGCACAAGAGTATATGCATGGTGCACTGGAGGTGCATGCAATGCATGCAAAGTATTCTCCTTATGTGTAAGTAGAATAGAGGAGTCATCGTTAGAAAA
Organism: Picea glauca; assembly: GCA_000966675.3. NCBI lineage: Eukaryota > Viridiplantae > Streptophyta > Pinopsida > Pinales > Pinaceae > Picea > Picea glauca. The sequence goes on from JZKD02S1722586.1 coordinate 91,795, forward strand.
CTTATTGAATTTATACAATCTTGACTTGTGATCCACCTCACCAATTGCAATAATGGAATTGTCATGCATGTCACTTACTAAAACTGATTCTAATGTAAATTCAACCTTTTTACCTTTCTAACTGATTTGATAAACTAAGATAATATTCATAGAAATATTTGGAACATGTTAAACATTCTCAAAACTACCATTATGGAGTTCCACTCTCCCTTCTCCTAGTACTGCTACTGGAGTATCACCCCCCATGGGAATAGGGGGTCTTGAGCATGGACTCAAAGAAGAGAAAACTTCATCTTTCGATGCCATATAATGGGATGCACCATAATCTATAATCGATGAATTAGATGAGGAATTAATTGCAACCAGGGCATGATGATTATCTTTCTTAAGAGCATGATCTTCTTCCTTCTGCTTCTTGACTCACTCTGGAATGAAGTTTCCAAGGTTTTTCTACTGAAGTGCATGTGCCATAAGATCAATTTGTTTCTTCATGCATGTGGATTATTCATGATTCGGTTTATTGCAATAAGTGCACTTCTTTCCCTTCTTCTTTGAATCTGAAGAGTCTCTGGAACCTGTAGAATTGTTAAAGGGTTTGGAATATCCCTCCTTCATGTTCTATTTCTCCTTCCCATTATGTTTGGATGATCCTTTTCCATCATGCATGGTGAGTACATGTGCTTTGGTATCCTTGATGAGGCCCATCTGTATGATTTTTTTCTACTCTTGTGTGAGAGACTCATTGAGCTGAGCCAATGTAGGTATTTTCCAGTTGGTTCCAAAAAGAAATGTGCCATAATGGAAATTGGACACATATACAACGTATTCTGGTCCTATCTTGGCAAAGATTGTTAGAATAAGTTGTTTTTATTGTGTAGACTTATCAATACCACATTCACCCAAGCTCAATATCAAATATTTAAATTTAGTAAAGAAATCCTGTATATTATCAAAAAATTTAGGGTCTAAGGTATTCAACTCTACCTCAAGCATATGACCTCGTATCTCATCCTTTTTTCCAAAGAATCCTTCCAAGGTGGTCCAGATCTCGTTTGGATTCTTGCATGTGGCAACATGAAACCATATATCAGTGGATATTAACTCAAGAAATAATCATGTGGTCTCATCCTTACGATTCGCCCATCTTGTCTTCTCTAGCACTGATGTAGGTTTTGTTTCCGTTTCCATCGTCAAATTATACAGTCAAAATATAGATACTTTATGCCATAATCCAAAAATAGTTGTACAATGTGAGAATTATCACTAGATTTTGTTGAATAAGTTTCATCACCTCTATATTTCTATTAATTCTGAAAAGATCTTGAAAACCTAGATCGTGGATTTCGAGATATGACTGACGGTGCTATGATAACTATATATATATATATATATGATAAAACAACTATATCTCCTAAAATATGATGTGGGTTTTGGAGAATTTTGGTGAAAATGAGCATCCCTATATTATACGTCTCTAGTAAACATTTCATCTTGACCTGGATTGTGGATTTCAAGATATCACAATTTTTTTGCAAAAAAACAATTTTTGGAGGGCCACTAAATCGTCGCACCCTAGAGAAGGATAAAGTGCGATGATGATAAATTGTTGCACCCTAGAGAAGGATAAAGTGTGATGATGCTAAATCGTTGCACCCTAGTGAACGAAAAAATGCGACGATTTTTAAAAACTGAATCGTCGCACCCCATCTAAATAAAACAATGCAACGACGTCACACCTTGGTTGTGTATAGGCTGTGATGATGCCTGGAAAAATAATTTTTCTTAAGTATGATTGCGACCATCGTACCCTTCGACAGGGATAAGCTGTGATGATTCCAATAATTGCACCTTTCGGTGGGGATAGGCCGCGATGATTATAGAAACTAGGTTTACTCAAGGAATCTTTTGCTCATCTCTGGATTGTCTCGGTTTCTCCAAGCAACTCAACTTTGATACCATGTCAGTGTTTCATGGAAACTTGCACAAGAGATCTATATAAAGCATGAAAAAACAAATCTTATCAAGAAAAGGAAGAGAGATACGCAATGAAGAATGAGAATCAATACATATTATGATCTAATCAATGAGTGAGTGATTTTCACTAATATAGGCAATTACATCTTATAATAGGAATGGATGCATAATAATGATGGTCTAAGATTAGAAAGTCTAAAATAGAACTAGTCAGTTAACTCCCACTGAACTAGTGTTACTCCCACTAAACTAGTATGTCAAAAATATAAATTTCTCCAACAGTTGGCATAGGTTATTGGTACAGGTTGTTACAAGTTGTTTGGTGCAGGTTGATTGGTACAGGTTTACAACAGTATATCTCACAGTGATAGTGTGACAGTGGTTCCATAATTCTACTTATATTTTAGGGAGGCTGGATGGGGCAAGGACATGTGGTTGTAGTCACCTTCTAGTTGTAGCCAAAGAACATAGGGGGTTGTAGCATCCTTCTGGTTGTATCCAAAGAATTGGAGAGTTGGAGCTTCCCTCAGGTTGTAGCTCGAGAAACTAAGGGGTTGAAGCCTCCTTCTAGTTGCAGCTAGAAAACAAAGGAAGTTGGTGCTTCCAATGAATGTAATTCTGAAAGACATATAAGAAAAATCATTCCATGGTTTTCTCCCACTTTGGGTTTCCACGTAAGACATTGGCGTACTGTGTATGTGTGTTATTGTTCATTTGTTCATTTTGTATTTACTCTGCAACTATTGGATGATAATGCTACATTGATATGAAACTTGCATGTTATGGTGAAAATGATTAAATTTCTCTAGTACAGATTCACCCCCTCTCTCAATAATCCAACAATTGGTATCAGAGCAGGTTCCTTCAGGAAATAATTTAACCACCGGAAGGAGATCATGGATTATTTTGAGAATGGAGTACCAATGTTTAATGGTCAGAATGGTTTAAAGTATGATATGTGGAGAAGAAGGACGAAATTATTTTTATAGGAACAGGGACATGATAGTTCAAAAAGGGAAAAGACTGCAACCAAGAAAGAATTGAAGAATAATAACAAAATAGAAATGGATTTCATCTGGGAAGGATTACCTAATCCGGTAAGAGAAAAGGTTGGTAAATGTTCATCAGCCAAAGAACTTTGGGATAAGTTACATGATATATATTCTTCACCCATCATAGATTCAAAAAATGTCAAAGAAGATGCAGATATAGATCAAGAAGAATTATGTTCACCATGTCAAACAAGTTCATAATATGAAGAGTACATAATCACAAGAGGTATGTTATTTTTCTTTAATTGTGAAAAATGCAGATATCTTGAAATAGAATGCCATGAAGGAAATGAGAAAAAAAAATTAATTGAAAATGAAGGCAATTATGAAGGAGAATTGATTAGTGCTTTAGATGAACTAAGAGAAGAAAACAAGTCACTTAGGAAATAATTGATGAAACAAAATGAAAGTGTTCACATTTTTGAATAATCCCAATAGGTCATCGAGAACTTAAGAACTCAACTAGAAGAAGCCATAAATATCAAAGAAAATATTGAATGTCAAAAGAAGTATTTGGAAGCCAACATAGAAGCATAGAAGGAAGAAGCGGAAATGAGAGAGAAGATATTGATAGATAATTTTAAGGAAAGAACTAACGATCTAAACCAGCTTGAGGCAGAGTTTGGTCAAGAAGAGAAAGGACTTGAAGGAGAAATAGTCACATTAAAAATTTATCTTGAAGAAGCAAAAAGAACAGAAGAAGTCATGAAGTCTTAGATAATTAAGAAAGAAGAAGAGGTTGAGAAGCTTGAAGAAGAAGTTGTCACATTGAGAAGTAAAATCATCAAGCTCAATAAGAACGTTGAAGAGACAAAAACATCCACATCAGTTATATAGAATGAAGAGAAACACTCTAGGTTGCTAGAAAAGAAGAATGAAGAAAATGGAAAGAGTTATGCAGAAGTACTCAAAGGAAGGAATCATGGTCAACCAGAATCTAAGAAAAATATCGAAGATACATCTTCAAGAAGACCATCCATGTTCAAGACACAAAGTAGCTTCAATCATGATCATGATTAGTCAAGGAAAAAATTTAGAAGGACTACGCCACAAAGAAGATCATTCACTCCCAGGTATGCAAATTTATTTTATGGTCATTGTTTTTATTATACTAATTTTGGACAAAAGGTTGCAGATTGCAGGGATTATAAAAATGTTCAAGCAAGAAATGCCTATGTGGCCCCACGTAACATTGAATGTTACAAATGTCATAACTATGGACACATAGATAGTGATTGTAGAATCATGATCGATACATCCATGAAAGAGAACATTGATATTAGATATAAGAAAGTATGGATAAGAAAAAATGAAGGACAGGTGAACAAAGACCAGGTCCCAGAGATCAGAAGATTGACAATCAAACAAGATGAAGAAAATTCTATAGAGAAAAAAAAAAGATGTCAGATAAAGAAAGGTTTGGAAAGTAACTGAAAGAAAAGAAGGACAAGTAAATAAGGAATAGGTTCAAGAGATTGTATGTTTAGGAATTCTAGTGAAAGATGAATCCACAGACAAAAAGAAATAAGTCATAGCTGAGAGAGATGATGAATCTACCAATGAAGATGATACTGAATACACATTAGAGTAGGAATTGTTCTGAGCCAGCTGGCTTAGATACTCCTAGGTAACATGAATATTAGACAGGGGGGAGTCTATGTGATAGTTGTGATATACCAAAGAACCATCCTTCGATCAACTTGCAGAGTTTGAGTAGACAGATCCAAAGAAGTCAATTAACAGAGGTACAATTTGATAGATTAATCAATTGTAGTAGTGAAGACTTCATGATATTATAGTAATAAATGGCTCAAACAATGCTAATGGATTCCAAATTGAAAAATATTTTTTGGACACATGCAGTGCATATAATAGTTCACATTCAAAACATAGTAATGATTAGAATCAACAATCACAAAACTCCCTACAAGCTATGGAAAGGAAGACCAACAATTGTGAAGCATTTCAGAGTATTTGGAAGCAAATGCTACATCAAAAGAGAAGATGGAAGAATGGGAAAGTTTGACTCTCGTGTTGACAAAGGAGTATTTTTTGGTTACTCAAGTACAAGGAAGGCATACAAGTGTTACAATCTGAGGTTGAACAAAGTTGTGGAAAGCATCAATGTAACAATTGATGAAACATGTGGACGAGAATTAAAGGAAGAAGAAAATGAATCAATGGAACAAATTTACAAAGAAGAAGCTGAAGATGAAGAAGAACTAGAAGGGGAATATGAAGAAGATCAGATACAAGTAGAAGAGCAATTTCAGCAAGTGCCTCCAAAGACACCTAGCAAACGATTACAAAAGTATCATCCTTCGGATCAAATTATCGGAAACAAAGATGCATGAGTTGAGACTAGAAGAAGAGTCTGTTCACCAGAACAAATGCACCTAGCACTCTTATCTACTATTTAACCAAATAGTTTTGAAGAGGCTAGTAAGGATGAATTCTGGAATAAGGCCATGGATGAAGAATTGGATCAAATAGAGAAGAATGACACTTGGGAATTGGTTCCAAGACCAAAGAATAACAATGTGATTGGCACAAAGTGGGTTTTTAGAAATAAATTGAATGAAGATGGACATGTTACAAGGAAAAAATCTATATTGGTATGTAAAGGATACACACAGGTTGAAGGAATCATTTTTGAAGAGACATTTTCCCCAGTTGCCAGAATGGAAGCAATCTGATTATCTTAGCTTATGCATGCTCCAAGAATATTAAAGTGTATCAGATGAACATGGAATCAACGTTTTTGAACGAGGAACTTGAAGAAGAAGTCTACATTGAACAACTCGAAGGATTTTTAGTTGTCTTAGAACACATATTATGTTTGAAAATTGAAGAAATCCTTGTATGGTCTAAAACAGGCTCCTAGAGCATGGTACTTTAGACTGGATAAATATCTACAACAGACATGGTCGAAAAAGGAAGTTCAGACAACAATATCTACATCGAGGTTAAGCCATAAATTTTCAAAGGATATGCATAATGAATTTGAAATGTCATTACTCAGAGAACTATCCTTCTTCATGGGTCTTTAGTTGTGTCAAAGAAACCAAGGAATTTTTATTTCTCAAAATAAGTATATCAGAGAAATGCTAAAGAGGTTCATAATGGAAGATTGAAAACCAGTTACCACTCCTATGAAAAACAATTGAAAGTTGAGAAAATATGATGATTCAAAGTCTACAGACCAGAGGCAATATAGTTCAATGATTGGCAACTTACTATATGTGATAGGTGGCTCAATTTCAAGCAACATCAAAGGAAACACACCTTGTAGAAGTGAAGAGAATTTTTAGATATCTCAAAGGAAAAAAAGCGTTTGGATTATGGTATCCAAAAATGAATGATCTATCACTTATTTCCTACACAGATACAGATTGGGTAGGTTTCATTGATGACCGATAAAGCACTAGTGGAGCAACGTTCTACTTGGGTGAGTGTTTAGTATCATGGCTAAGCAAGAATGTGTATCCTTATCTACATCCGAGACAAAGTATATTGCATCAACAACATTTTGTACACAGGTTCAATGGATGAAACAAAATCTAACAGATTGATCTGAAAAGATATTTTAACGACAATGGTTGAGTTATTTTGCATGAGCTATTTTACCATTTAGGAAATTAATGAAAGAGGAAGAATTAAATAGGAAACATAGCAGCCATAAGAACATATATAGATCTAGAAAAAATTATGAATAACAACAAACCATAAACACCAAAGTGATAACGGAGTTTGACAATCTTGCCTACATCTCTGGGCCTTTGTCTTAGTGGGCAAGGATTTCTTATTTATGTTCGAAGCTTCAAATGTACATCATAAAAGTGCCAATGGATTAAAAAAATGATCTATTTGTGTTGTACTAGATCTCAAGAACCCATCAAAACCAACGACATTGAAAACGGATGAACGAAGCTCCCAGAAATGGCCCACAAAGGTGCACTCCTCAATAGCTTCCCTGCATAAAAATGGCTTTGACTCAACAATTCATTAACATTTTCCTGATCTGAACCTCCCCTGTGGCTCCAGGATCCTTTGGTTTATATAGTCCTAAATTTGGTAACAAACTCCCAACTTCCCCCCAAGATCTGGCCTCAAAAAGGGCCCAAGATCCTCAAAAAATGGATTAAATCTCCCAAATCTAGCTAAAAATCCATTAAAAATCATAATGTAATATTGAAAAATCCACTTTTTCAACTAATAAAGGCACAACCCCTTTTCTTCATGCTCTTGGTCACTTGGGTGCCTCCATGTGGCCTCGAGCTGGTGTAGTGGTCCTTAGCCCCTTTGGTCTCGGCCCTTGGTCACAATCATGGCCATATGGCTTCAGGATAATGCATCCATGTGCCCCAACTAGATAGATCCCTAGTCGTGTCCCCTTGGTCGTGCGCCCTGGTTAGGGGGCTAGCCCGACCAACTAGTGCCAATCCTTACATATTCAAGCCACGTAGAAACTGGGTCATATGGTTATCCATGCGATCGGGGGCTAGGTGGAATGGACATATGCGCCAGACTGTATACAGAGATAAACCCACAATTAAATTCTTGCACACCAACTTATACAGTATGGTCACATAACAACAATCACATATTATACATCGGGGCCGGGGCTAGGCCCCAACCCTTACTTTGCCCAACAAAAATTGCATTCAAACTTAAATAAATGTGGTACCGTATGTTGTTAAGAAACACTGTGTAGGTGGGTTGGTAGCCCAACCTACATGAAGACTTTTGCACCCATGGAGGTCATGGGTTCGACCCCCACAAACCCTCCATAAATTTCCCCAAAACAACCAATAAACCGACCAATGGAGGGGTGCCACGTGGCAGGCCAAGACTGGGCCATGTGGCACCACGTTATTCTCCCACATGTACACCACATGTCCAATGATGATTCATCCAGCTGTCCACAACATCTTCCCAGTCAACATGCCATTGTACTTTCCACGTCAGCCCGTTGCCACGTGTTGTACGAACCTTTCCACATAATCCTGTGCCATCTGTCACACTTTGATTCGTGTACATCTACACCTTCCCACTTCATCATCTGTCCACATCAGCATGCCAACGTACCCTTCCACATCATCTATACAGCCTGTATAGTCATCGACCACGTCAACACTGTACGGACTGTACAGTCATCAATTGTTTTGCCTGTTTGATGAAATGAACAAACCATGATATATTTCGCATACGACGTTTGTTTGAGCCCATTCAAGTTGCATTGGGTTTGTATCAATGAGGCCTACACACACATATGTTTTGAAGAGATTCTGAGCACTTTGAGTTTTAGGCCTTCCTGGACCCATCTTGGCTCCTAGATCCAATTTTGGATCATGAATCCCCACTAAAGACCTTTTGGTCCTCCAAAAGGTTACAAAATGGACCTTATTGATTACATAATCATAAGGATAAAACAAAACACTATGCTGTATAAAATGATGTTATAACAAGTCATCATTACAACATGTGTGGAAGCAAAATACAATGAAGATGTGACATCCACTTCTGACAAAACCAAGTGACTGTTTTCTTTCCTTCATGTTGTTCCTCTTCCTTTGTGAGTACATGCACAATCCTTTTTTCCTTCTTTGGACGAAGCTCTAGATTAAGCTTCCAACATTTATCCTTTTGATGTCCACCCCTGTTGCAATAAGTGTAGTGGATTTTTGGCATCGAGACTTGTTTGCCCTTCACTTTCTTCCATTGTGGAGTTGAGTCTTTATGTCGTGTCTCCTTCCTGGTCGACATAAATTTCCTGTACAAATATTTTCTCTTCCAACACTTTTCCACACAATGCTTGGGTGAATGAAAAAACGTACAAGGATACATATTCCACACATTTTGGATTACATGATTATTCTTTTTATAATCAAAAAGCTATTTTGAAAAACCATGACCATTATACCTTTCTTGTTGATCTTCACTTTGCTTTGGAGATGGATTACATTCACTATAACCATCATGGAGTGATACACCATCACCTTTCGTGAATTGTTCCTGCAATGACTTAGGCTGGTCATTTGAAGCACTACTTGCTTTTGATGTTTTGGAGCATTCTCCAATCTCCTTTTCGCCATATCCCAATCCTAAATAATGAGGTATGTCCACAACCTCTATGGTATTAATGATACCTTGGCCCTTATTTCCAAGGCCCTTTCCTTCATATCCCATCTTGGTTATCAATTTCAAAACTATACCTCTTGTATGTTTTTCAAATGCACCAAAATAACCATCTTGATGGGAACAATGCGAAATTGAAGAATGACTTCCACTGCATACCTCATAGATGATTTCTAAATTGGGTGTAGAAGGAAATTCCTTCAATTATTCTTCTCTTTTGTCGTTCTTTGAAGATTTCCCTTGAACCGATCTCTTTCGTTCCAAGTAATCTTCATACAACACCTTCATCATCTCTTCCATGTCAAAGAGATTTTTTTGAAACTCCTTCTCATCTTGAGAAACTCCCTCTTTAGATGCCATTTTTTCAACTTAGATGAGATTTTCTCTGGTAAACATGCAAAATAAAAAACCAAATGTTAACTAGCTTTGATACCATAGCTCTAACTGGATAGTTCATAAGGCACAATACTTGCTAAGGTTTTACAAATGGGGTAGCAAGATAAATGGGCTTGATTGTGGGGAAAAATCCACAGCTAAGCATGCTTGATCCAAAGGCATCTTGGGATGGGTGACCACCTGGGAAGTCTTGGTTACTGAGTGCAAGCCCCAGAAGTGATGATTGATGCTATGTGATTCATTTCGTTGGTTTCAATCCCATTTCTTCAGCCTTGTGAGCATCACCCGATGCAATGAGTGCTAAGTGGACTATTCAAATTATGATAATTATTGGTTAGTTGCGACTAATACTCATGGATATGGGTCATAGATTAATGAATTACACTACACAGTTAATCCCGAAAATGATATCTGATATGTTGCATTGCAGAAGCCCCTCTATGCTTAAATAATAGGAGTGAAGGGAGCTCTAACTAGATAGTTCATAAGGCACAATACTTGCTAAGGTTTTGCAAATGGGGTAGCAAGCTAAGTGGGCCTGATTGTGGGGAAAACTCCATAGTTAAGCGTGATTGAGCTAGAGGCGTCATGGGATGGGTGACCACCTGGGAATTCCTAGTTACCGGGTGCAAGCCCCATAAGTGATGATTGATGCTATGTGATTCATTTTGTTGGTTTCAATCCCATTTCTTCACCCCTATGAGCATCACCTGATGCAATGAGTGTTAAGTGGACTATTCAAATCAAGAGATTTTTTGGTTAGTTTCGACTAATACTCATCGATATGGGTCATAGATTAATGACTTACACTATGCAGTTAATCCTGAAAATGATATCTAATATGTTGCACTGCAGAAGCCCCTCTATGCTTAAATAATAAGAGTGAAGGGAGCTCTAGTTGGATAGTTCATAAGGCACAATACTTGCTAAGTTTTTGCAAATGGGGTAGAAAGCTAAGTGGGCTTGATTGTGGGGAAAAGTCCACAATTAAGCGTGCTTGAGCCAGAGGTGTCTTGGGATGGGTGACCACCTGGGAAGTCCTGGTTACCAGGTGTAAGCACCATAAGTGATGATTAATGTTGTGCGATTCATTTCGTTGGTTTCAAACCCATTTCTTCACCCTTGTGAGCATCACCCAATGTAATGAGTTCTAAGTGGACTATTCAAATCATGAGAATTATTGGTCAGTTGTGACTAATACTCATGGATATGGGTCATAGATTAATGACTTACACTACACAGTTAATCCTGAAAATGGTATCTAATATGTTGCACTGCGAAATCCCCTCTATGCTTAAATAATAAGAGTGAAAGGAGCTCTAACTGGATAGTTCATAAGACACAATACTTGCTAAGGTTTTGCAAATGGTGTAGAAAGATAAGTGGGCTTGATTGTGGGGAAAACTCCACAATTAACTGCACTTGATCCAGAGGCATCTTGGGATGGGTGACCTCCTGGGAAGTCCTAACTATCAAGTGCAAGCCCCAGAAGTGATGATTGATGCTACGTGATTCATTTCATTGGTTTCAATCCCATTTCTTCACCCATGTGAGCATCACCCGATGCAATGAGTACTTAGTGGACTATTTAATCATGAGAATTATTGGTCAGTTGCAACTAATACTCATGGATATGGGTCATAGATTAATGACTTACACTACACAGATAATCCCAAAAATGTTATCTAATATGTTTCATTGTGGAAGCCCCTCAATGATTAAATAATAAGAGTGAAGGGAGCTCTAACTTGATAGTTCATAAGGCACAATACTTTCTAAGGTTTTTCAAATGGGGTAGCAAACTAAGTGGGCTTGATTATGGAGAAAAATCCATAGTTAAGCACGCTTGAGCCAAAGGTGTCTTGGGATGGGTCACCACCTGGGAAGTCTTGGTTACCAGGTGCAAGCCCCAGAAGTGATGATTGATTCTATGCGATTCATTTCGTTGGTTTCAATCCCATTTCTTCACCCCTGTGAGGATCACCCGATCCAATGAGTGCTAATACTCATGGATATGGGTCATGAGAATTATTGGTCAGTTGCGACTAATAATCATGGATATGGGTCATAGATTAATGACTTACACTACACAGTTAATCCCAAAAAATATACCTAATATGTTGCACTGTGGAAGCCCCTCTATGCTTAAATGGTTGATTTCTTTTGCATGAGTTATTTTACCATTTAGGAAATTAATGAAAGAGGAAGAATTAAAGAGTAAATATAGCAGCCATAAGAACATATACAGATATGGAAATAAACATGAATAACAACAAACCATAAACACCAAAGTGATAACGGAGTTCAGAAATATCGCCTACGTCTCTGGGCCTTTGTCTCAATGGGTGAGGCTTTCTTATTTATTTTTGAAGCTTCAAATGTACATCATAAAAGTGTCAATGGATTACAAAAATGAGCTAGTTGTGTTCTACTAGATCTCAAGAACCCACGAAAACCAACGACAGTAAAAACGGATGAACGAAGCTCCCAGAAATGGCCTGCAAAGGTGTGCTCCTCCATAGCTTCCCTGCATAAAAATGGCTTTGCCTCAACAATTCATCAACATTTTCCTGATCTGAACCTCCCCCATGGATCCAAGAACCTATGGTTTATATAGGCCTGAAATTGGTAACAAATTCCCAACTTCCCCCTAAGATATGGCCTCAAAAAGGGCCCAAGATCCTGCAAAAATGGATTAAATCTCCCAAATCTAGCTAAAAATCCATTAAAAATCATAATATGATGTTGAAAAACCCACTTTTGAAAATAATAAAGGCGCAAACCATTTTCTCTACGCTCTTAGTCACTTGGGCGCCTCCATGTGGCCTGAGGCTAGTGCGTTGGTCCTTATCCCCTTTGGTCTCGACCCTTGGTTGTAATCGTGGCCATATGGCTTCGGGCTAATGCATCCATGCGCCCCAACTATATAAACACTTGGTCACGTTCCCTAGTTAGCGGGCTAGCCTGACTGACCGATGCCAATCCTTACATATCCGAGCCACGTAGAATCTGGGTCATATGGTTATCCACACGATTGGGGGCTAGATGGAATGGACGTATGTGCCAAGCTGTATACAAGGATAAACACATAATAAGATTCTCGCGCACAAACTTATATGGTATGGTCACATAGCAATAGTCACATGTTATACATCGAGGTTGGGGCTAGGCCCCATCCCTTACTCCGCCCAATGAAAATTGCATTCAATCTTAAATATATGTGGTGTTGTATGTTGTTAAGAACCAACGTGTAAGCGGGATGGTAACCCCACCTACGTGAATAATTTGGAGCCCATGGATGTCATGGGTTCAACCCCCATGAACCCTCCATATGTTTTCCAAAAATAACCAATAAAATGACAAATGGAGGGGTGCCATGTGGCAGCCCAAGACTAGGCCACGTGGCACCATGTTATTCACCCACCTTTACGCCACATGTCCAATGATGGTTCATCCAGTTGTCCACAACATCTTCCCATTCAACATGCCATTGTACCTGCCACATCAGCTCGTTGGCATGTGTTGTACATACCTTGCCATGTGTCACCCTTGGAGTGGTGCCACGTGTCGCACCTTGATTCATATATATCTGCACCTGCCCATGTTAGCATGCTAGCGCACCCTACCATGTCATCTGTACAACCATATGACATATACAGTCAGCTGCCACGTCAGCACTGTACGAACTATACAAACTGTACTGACAACTATTTTTTTGCCTGTTTGGTGAAATGAACAGACCACGATATCGTTCTCATAAGATGTCTTTTTGATCCCGTTCAAGTTGCGTTGGGTTCATATCGACGAGGCCTACGCACATGTCCATTTTGAAGATATTCTGAGAAATTTGATTTTTAGGTCTTCTTGGACCCATCTTGGCTCCTAGATCCAATTCTGGATCACAAATATACAGGTTGAGTATGATGATCCCATTCCAATATATTGTGATAATACAAGTGCCATCAGTATCTCAAAGAACTCAGTGATGCACTCCAAGACAAAGCACATTCCAATCAAGTATCACTTTCTACGGGAACAAGTTGCAAAGAAGAACATCAGAGTTGAATATGTGGGCACAAAAGAACAAGTGGCAGACATCTTGACAAAACTACTTCCAAGATAATCCTTTGAGTATGTTCACTAGAGACTTGGAGTAATTTCTACTCCAAAATGAATGCTTTTGAATTCTTATCTTATATGTATTAGATTTATATGAGGAAGCACCATAAAGAGGACAATTCAGGTTGGGAGATCAGTTTAAGGAAGAGTTGAGTCAAGGGGAGTATCCCCACGGATAGTTCAGTTAGGGGAAGGAGCCCTAGATGGAAAGATACCTTTTCCATTGATGAAAAAGGGGGAGATATTTAGTAGAGAAGACTTAGAGAAAGAGCATAGAGGCATGGTTCCAGAGGGAGCGATGGCCATAGGGGGAGCATGAGTGATATGAATTCAATATTGCATCAGAGTGTTTCCATCAATGACAAAGGGAGATATTGTTTATTAGTTGGGTTGGTTGTCATCGATGTCAACCCTTGAAGAAAGTCTAGTAGAAAATTATGGTAGCACAAATGTATGGGTAATGGACCCAAGTTTGTTTGATGAATAATGGTATGAGTTTTGATAAATTTGTAGGTAAAACTATTCTAGATGTACAGTACATGTCACGACATTTCTAGTGGTATGTGGAACGTCACATAACTCCTCACGGTTAGATATTTATGGCCATGTGAAGTTGGAGAACCCTCATGAGTCATCTAGAAGCCCCAAAAGGTCAGAGTAGTCAAAGTGGTTGCAAATAAGAAATTATTTAAATAATAAAGTGAAGTGATGAGTGTACTATAAGTGAAAGTGGATACAAAATAAATTATTTAAATAATAAAGTTAATGGAGAAATTACTAAGTGGACAAGTGGTTAGAAGTGGGTTAGCCCTAACATAAGGAAAGTGGTTTAAGAGATTTTAGAAGGTAAATAATAAAGTGAGTGTACTATAAGTCAAAGTTGATACAAAAGAAATTATTTAAATAATAAAGTTAATGGAGAAATTACTAAGTGGACAAGTGGTTAGAAGTGAGTTAGCCCTAAAATAAGGAAAGTGGGTTAAGATGGTTAGAAGGTAACCCCTTGAGGAAGCTACATGAAAGTATAAATACGAGGCAAAGGTCTCTCATTTAATCACCTATTGAATATCTTTGAATATATATTTTGTGAAAGGTTATTTGGGCAGATATTATTGATAGAGAAAATTGAGGAACAAAAAGTGCGGTAGAAAAGGTGCAGCAAGAAAAGTGTGGCAGAAGAAGTACAGAAGAAAAATCATAGCAAAAAAAAAGTGCGGCAGAAAAACAGAGGCAGAAAAAGTGCAGCAGAAAAAACGCGGCAGAAAAATCGCAGCAATAGAACAATGCAAGAAGAAAAAGGTATGGTTTTCATATGTGTAGTGTTGAACTTATGAATCTAGTTGAGGGTTTTCCTTGTAAATATGTTGGATTCCCTCTTGGAAGTTTAGGGCTTGTTGTAGAATGGTTTTGAGGTAGATCTATTGAAGTATATTGTTAGTGCACTTAGTTTGATTTATTGGCATATCTTGTGGTGGATTGTGAGAGACACTTGTTAGTGGTATTGGTATATGATTGGCTTATGAATGATACATCCTTGAGGCTACATGAAAGTGAGGTTATGGAACATGGTTTGATGTAAGGGTTTATGGTATTTGGTTATGGATAGCATGATGTATTGCTAGAGAATTATTTATGGTTATATTGGTATATGTATTTGGTATATGGTTGAGGTACATGTTGGGTACATGGTTGAGACAAGTAGTTGATGAGTTGCACATACATGAGGTGTATAGTTGATGATGTTGGTACATCTTGATGAGTCATAGTTGATGTGTAGTTGATGCATGATTGGTACATACTTGGTACATGGTTGGAGGTACTTGTTAGTAGTATTGTTGACACATGGTTTATGGATGATGTAGCATACTTGTCTTGGTATATTATTAGAAGCACATATTGATCTTGGTGATGATTATGTGTTGTTGTGATATGCTTGGTTGATACACATATTGGTGATATTGTGCATATGGTTGAGAGTTGTCTTGGTGATTGATCTTCGTGAGTAGATCTGATTTGGTTGATAAGATTGATGAGATAGGTTGTTGTGATAGGTTTTTTGGACAGGTTGTTGTGACAAGTTATTTGTATAGGTTTGGTGCATGTTTTATACACTTGTTTATGGTACATGTTGATGTATGGTACATGTTGGCACATGTTATTGGTACAGGTTGTTTGGTGTAGGTTGATTGGTACAGGTTTACAACAGTATATCTCACAATGATAGTGTGACGGTGGTTCCATCATTCTACTTATATTTCATGGAGGTTGGACGGGGCAAGGACAGGTGGTTTTAGCCACCATTTGATTGTAGCCAAAGAACATAGGGGGTTGTAGCCTCCTTTTGGTTGTAGCCAGAGAATTGGGGAGTTGTAGCTTCTTCCAGGTTGTAGCATGAGAAACTATGGAGTTGGAGCCTCCTTCCAGTTGCAAATGGAAAACAAAGGAAGTTGGTGCTTCCAATGAATGTAATTCTTAAAGACATATAAGAAAAAACATTTTGTGGTTTTCTCCCTCTTTGGGTTTCCACGTAAAACATTGGTGTACTTTGTATGTGTGCGATTGGTCATTTGTTCATTGTTTATTTACTATTGGATGATAATTTTACATTGATATAACACTTGCATTTTATGGTGAAAAATGATTAAATTTTTCTATTATTGATTCACCCCCCCCCCTCTCAGTAATCCAACACTTCCTTGTAGGCAGATGTACACACAAGGAATTCCTTGTTTGGGTCTGCAATTTTTAGTACTAGTGCATTGGTTAAAAGGTGTTTCATTTGGTGAAAACTCTCTTCACATTATGTGGTACAAACAAATTTAACTCCCTTTTTCTGTAAGGAGGTGATTGGGAAACCAATCTTGGAAAACCCCTTTATGAACCTTCTATAGTATCTAGTTAGGCCCATAAAAGATATGATATCTGAGATGTCCTTTGGTGTAGGCCAGTCTATGATGTCTTCGATCTTGTCAGGGTCAACTACCACGCCTTCCTCAGTGATGACATGGCCTACGTAATGGACCTTCTTTTCAAAAAAAGTCACAATTACTAAACTTTGCATAGAGCTTGTGCTCTCTTATCACTTGAAGCACTGACTTGAGGTGTTCTTTATTCTCTTCCCTAGATCAAAATGTCATGTATGAAAACCAACACAAATCTATCCAATAATTTACTGAGTACACTATTCATCAAGCACACTAAGGTGGTTGGTGCATTGGTAAGACTAAATGGCACTACCACAAATTCATAGTGCCCATACATTTTCCTAAATATTTTTTTATGGATGTCTTCATCCTTAATTCATACTTGATTATATCCCAACCTTAATTCAATTTTGGAAAATATTGTAGCACCCCTTAGCTGGTCAAACATGTCATCGATTCTTGGCAAAGGATATTTATTCTTAATTTCCATCTCGTTAAGTTGTCTATAGTCTATGCATAATCTGAGGGTTCCATCCTTATTTTTCACAAACAAGGCTAGTATTCCCCAAGGGGACACACTAGGCTGGATGTAATCCTTTTCCAACATCTCCTTCAGCTGCAGCTTGAACTCAACTAGCTCTGGTGTATGCATTCTATAGGGTTCTCTAAACATTGGCACCACTCCAAGTATAAATTCTATTGAGAAATAAATATATATTCTTGGAGGTAGACCTGGTACCTATTATGGAAACAATTCCTTATAATTTCTTAATTAGGATGGTCCCCTTGGATTGGTTTATTTACCTCAACAAAATTCAACACTTGTATTGCATACAAAGGGCATCCTTTTCTGCAATACTTCTTCACTTGAAGTGTTGATATTTGTCTCACTAAGACATGTTGATCCGGATTTTATGAGCAGAAAGAAATGAATACAGATTATTAAAAGGTGCTTAACACAAAATAGTAGAGATATAGTAAAACTGGTTTTCTATTCAATAACGAAATAAGATAAAATTGTAAAATGCAGTGGAAACAAGCTTGTTGGAATGGTGGCGGCTTATCTCTGAGAAGAGATGTGACGGCAGTGCACATTCGCAAGAAGAAGATTACAATGAGGCTCTTAAGGCCTTTTTACAATAAGCAAGAATGCCAAAAACCCTAGACATCCAAAAACCTAACCCTAGGAGATGAAGCGTCAAAAGTCATGTGGGCCCCATTTGGGTAAGTTAGTACATCAACTTCCCCGGGTCGTAACTTTTGCATACGACCTCCGTTTTAGGCGTGTGATAGCACATTGGAAAGGTATCATCGTGGAAATTCATTTTGGGGGCTCAATCCTACCTTTGACTACAATTGAGGAGCTTGATCCCGAAAAACCTTCATTTAGGCCCTCAAAATGGCCCTAGAAGTTAAAACTGCTAAAAATAGTAAATTGCCAAAATTGTCAGAAAACTGTTTTGAGCCAGTTGGAAAAGGTGGGTGGCCACCGATATCCATCTGGATCAATCCTCCCTCCTTAGGAAGCAATGGTATCCATTGCTTTGAGTTCCACCATCAGATGAGGAAATTTCTGCTGAACTTGGCCCCGGGTGAGCCACTTGCCTTAGTGCAGGAGCTGCCCTGCTTTGACGTTTCAATAAAGATGGATCCTTTGTTGTCGAGTGTCCTTGATCTGTCTATCCACAATCTGATCATTTGATGCTTTTTGTATGCAGTCGGGGTTGAGCTCTATTGGTTTCAGTTGTTCTGCTACTTCTAAGGTGTCCAATAATGGTGGGAAATAAGGGCAAAGGAGATCCACGTTGAACACTAGGTGTAGGCCAAGGAAAGGAGGAATGTTGAGCTCAACAACATTATCCCCCACAACCTTGGTGATAGTGTACGACCCATAAAGGAGTGGACGAAGCTTCCAATGACATCCTGTGAGGCTTTCTTTCTGCAAGTGCAACCAAACTTTGTTGCCCACCTAAAACTTATGTGGCACCCGATGTTGATCATGGCGCTGTTTGTACTTGTCATTGGACTTCTGTAGGATATCCTGAACCTATTGGTGAATGTGGTGGATCTGCTCAATGAACTGGGTGGCTTTGTCAGCTTCAATTGGATCAGGAGATGAGTCGGTCAAGGTGACCGCAAGGGGAAGTGCAACATCTATGGGACCCAATGGCTGGAATCCCAACCCCACTTGAAAGGGGTTGTGGCCGGTTGAGCTATGCAGGGCTCGATTGTAGCTATGATAGACATAGGGAAGGCTCTCATCCCATGTGCGAGGTTGCTTTGAATTATACATGCGAAGGATATGCACAATCATTTGATTTACAACCTCGGTTTGGCCATCTGTCTGGGGGTGGAAGGCCATGGATTTGGTGAGATTGGTGTCCAACAGTGACCAGAGGCTCGACCAAAATGTGCTGAGAAATCGACTATATTGATCTGAGACAATGGTTTGTGGGATTCCAAAATGTACCCAAACTCGTTCAAAGAAGATATTGGCAGTGGCCTCTGCTGTGATGCACTTCTTGTAGGAAACCATAATCACCATCTTAGAAAAGCCAGCAAAAAACACAAAAACACAGTCATTTCCCCGCTTGGTGGATGGGAGGACCGACATGTAGTCCATTGAGATGGATTCCCATGGCCTGTCAGGAGTGGGAAGAGGGGCGTATAGGCCCTATTTCTTAGTGGTCGCTTTGGAAATAACGCAGGCAATGCAGAACTTGATATACTTGCTAACCTCCTATCGAAGTTTCGGCCAGTAGAAATGTTTCTGTAGCATCACCATTGTCTTTTAGACGACGAAATGTCCTGCCACCTGACTGTAGTGGGCTTCTCAGATAAGCTTCGCTCTCTCACTTGATGGAACACATATATGGCCCAGATGACATAAAAACCCATCCTGAAGATGGAAATAATCGACAACTGCATTTTCACCCAACATTTGGTAGGTGGTGGTGAAGTCAGGGTCTATCTCATAGAGTTGGGGCCATCCAGATGTCTCATGGCCACAAGAGTCTAACGTCATGGTGAGTGATGCGACTGGCGGTCTGCTAAGGAAATCAGTGACACGATTAGTGCTTCCTATTTTATACTTGATGTTGAGGTGGAATTTCTGCAAGTATGTGGACCACTTTTGATGGCGGTCATTTTGCAATTTTCCCTCTGTCTGCATGAACTGCAGTGACTTATGATAGTGTGGATGACTGTCTCCCTCCCAAGAATGTAATGTCTCCACTGGCGGCATTCTTGCACAATGGAGTACATTTATTTTTTGTAAGTAGGGTACTTATGGACAGTATCTGACAGTGTCTCACTATGATAGGCCATGGGGTGGCCGTGATGAGTGAGAACAACACCCACAACATAGTCTGAAGCATTTGTCTCGATCTCAAAAGGATGTTGTAGGTCTGGTAGTGAAAGTACTGGGGTTGAGCACAAACGCTGCTTCAAATCATCGAATGCTTGTTGTTGGGACCGACCCCACGCAAATTTTTCCTTATCACCACCCCTGTTTATTTGGATGAGAGCCCATGCAATATGGGAGAAACCCAACACGAACCTGCGTTAGAAATTGGCAAGGCCCAAGAAGCTCCGAAGCCCAGTGAGTGTTATTGGGGCTAACCAGTCACGGATGACTTGGATCTTGGTTGGATCCACATGTACGCCATGTTGATCAATGATGTAGCCCAGGTAATGGACCCTATCCATGCTGAAGCAACATTTTTCAAAGTTGGCGTATAGCTTGTGTTGCCACAGGGTGTGCAAAACCTGTTGAATATGCTGCAAGTGTTCGGCCCAAGTCTTGCTGTAAATTAGAATGTCATCCAGATACACCGCTACAAAATTATTGGTGAATGATTGCAGGATATCATCCATCATCCTCATGAAAGTGGCTAGAGCATTTGTCAAACCAAAGGGCATGACCAACCATTCAAAAATCCCTTCCTTTGACTTGAAGGTAGTCTTCCATACATCAGTCTATTCTATTGGGACCTAGTGGCAGCCAGACTACAGATCAATCTTACTGAAGTATTTGGCCCCCGTGAGGTTATCAAGGAGGTCATCGATTCAGGGAATCGGGTACCAGATTCTCACTGTGATTTTATTCAAAGCCCGGTAATCAATACAGAGTTACCAGGTCCCATCTTTCTTCTGTACCAACACGATTGGGCTCCCGTAAGGTGATGAGCTGGGGTGGATGTGCCCCTTGTGGAGCAGTTCTTGGATCTATCGCTTGATCTCCTCATTCTCCAAAAAAGAGTGACGATAGACTGGCCCATTGGGTAGCAGTGCGCCAGGGGTCAGATCGATGGGGTGCTTGACCTGACAGTGCAGAGGTACCCCCGTAGGTGAGGAGAAGATATCCGAGTATTCTTCCATGACCTTATCTACTTTCTTTTGCTGTGTGGAGAGGTTGGCCACAGAGACCCTGGATGTGGCTATGATATTTTTCTTATTCTGAGAGTGAATCACGAAGAATACAAACTTCCCCATCTAAGAGATGACCTTCCTGCATTGCTTAGAAGAGATCAAGGAAATAGCACTAGGTGGGACTACCTCGGGTATCCTGTACAATTTCCTGTTCAAAGTAATAATAACACTACGAGGCCTAGACTCATATACAACATGACATTTCCATAAATAATGTTGGCCCAAAAGAACATCACAAACTTTGAGAGGAGCAACATCACACAATACCTCATCTTTGAAGGGCTTGATGTTGTATGACAGTCGACACTGTTGGCTGATACAGAGATCACTTCCTTAGCGGAGCCATCCAATGGTGTACTGTTGTGGGTGCGGTGTTGTCAACAGGGTCAGCTACTTGATGACCTCTGCTGAGATGAGGTTCTTCTGGCTATCGCTATCAACAATGAAGTGCAGCGGGGTGCCTTTTACCCACATCTATGAATGGAAGAGGTGCTCTCCTTCTTCTAGCTCATCTAGTTCACTAGGATGGAGCTTGGTGGTAGCAACAGTGGCACTAGGTTCCGCGTCAATGATCCATATTCCCCTTTCTGGTTCTGGCTCAGAGTCATAATCTGCATCTGATTCAGAGGCTTTCACTTCGGCCACTAGTGACTGCTTTGAGCGGTAGTCAGCAGTGTTATGCCAAGGGCTCTTATGGAAGTCGCACCACTTCCCAGTATCTTTCTTTGTCTTTCCAGTGTCCTTCTTTGCTTGCGGCTTGGACTGGTTTTCCTGATACTGTCCATCTTTTCTCTGTCCTTTGTTCGGTGGGTTGGGGCTGCCCTTTCCTGGCTTTTGTTGTGAGGGGTTCCCAGGCCCAAATTGTCGCGTCTTTTTTTTGAGCTTCTGCTCAATTTTGATGGCATATTGGTAGGTCGTGCCCAAGGATGAGATGTCCAAAAATTCCATTTCGGTCTAGATGTATCTATGCAGAGCACTGTGATACTTGAGCACTAGATGTCGCTCTGAATCTTTGATACCCAACTTGATGCGCAAGGTATGGAAGATATTTGTGAAATCTGGCACTGCTTGGTCTCTTTCTTGCCACAGTGTGGTCCATTTGGTATACAGGTCATCATAACTTCTGACAGAGTAGTATTGTTCCTTAATAGCATCCCTGAAGGATTCCCAAGTGGTCGTGACTGAAAATATCGAGGTTTCCTCTGTTTCCTTTTGCTCACATAAAGTTTCCCACCAATCTTTGACATGGGGAACGACTTTGAGGAGCGCAAAAGTAATCTTTTCTTTATTCAAAAAGTTATGGACAGAAAAATACCCATCTAGTAGATTGAACCACTTGTCTACAACATATGCATCTATATGACCTTCAAATATAGGGATATCAAAGTTTATTTGTACCTTGAAGGGTGTGGTGGCTCCGTTTGAAGAAGATGCATTGCCTGTTGGTAGTAGCTAAAGGATTTGCGCGAAACTATCCATCATCTCCTTCCTTTGTTGCATGAGGGCTTCCTCAATCAATAGTTTGAAAGGATCTCTTGTCCCATCATATTTCTTTTCTCCTACCATGGGAGTTCTCTTGGGCGTGCGAGAGTTTCTTTCCTCGAGAGAAACAAGCTCGAGACCCAACTCTTTGTACTCTGACCTCGTTAGGGACATGCATTAAGACGACAAGGAGAATACCGCTTTGATACCACTGATTAGGATTTTATGAGTAGAACGAAATGAATATAGATTATTAATAGGTTCTTAACACAAAATAGCAGAGATACAATAAAACTAGTTTTCTATTCAATAACGAAATAAGCTGAAACTGTAAAATGCAGCGGAAACAAGCTTGTTGGGATGGTGGTGGCTTATCTTTGAGAAGAGATGTGACGACAGTGCGCATTCGCAAGAAGAAGATTAAAATGAGGCTCTGAAGGCATTTTTACAATAAATAATTCCAAAAACCCTAGACATCCAAAAACCTAACCCTCGGAGATGAAGCACCAAAAGTCATGTGGGCCCCGTTTGGGTAAGTTAGTACATCAACTTCCTATGGTCGTAACTTTTGCATACGATCTTCGTTTTAGGTGTGTGATAGCATGTTGGAAATGTATCTTCGAGGAGATTCATTTTGGGGGCTCAATCATGCCTTTGGATATCATTGAGGAGCTATATCCTGAAAAACCTTCATTTAGGCCCTCAAAATGGCCCCGGAAGTTAAAATTGCTAAAAATAGTAAATTGCCAAAATTGTTAGAATATTGTTTTGAGCCAGTTGGAAAAGGTGGGTGGCCACCGATATCCATATGGATCAATTTTCCATCCTTAGGAATCAATGGTATCCCCATCAGATGAGGAAATTTCTGTTGAACTTGGCCTCGGGAGAGTCACTTGCCTTGGTGCAGGAGCTGCCCTACTTTGACAACTCGATAATGTTGGATCCTTTGTTGTCGAGTGTCCTTGATCCATCTGTCCACAATATTATCATTGGATGCTTGTTGTATGCATTCAGGGTTGAGCTATGTTGGTGTCAGCTGTTTTGCTTCTTCTGAGGTGTCCAATAATGGTGGGAAATAAGGGCGAAGGAGATCCACGTTGAACACTGGATGCAGGCCAAGGAAAGGAGGAATGTTGAGCTCAACAAAATTATCCCCCATAGCCTTGGTGATAGTGTATGGCCCATAACGGAGTGGGTGAAGCTTCCGATGGGATCATGTGAGGTGTTCTTTCTACAAGTGCAACCAAACTTTGTCGCCCACCTGAAACTTATGTGGCACCCGATGTTGATCATGGAGTTGTTTGTACTTGTCATTGGAATTATGTAGGATATCCTAAACCTATTGGTGGATGTGCTGGATCTGCTCAATGAACCAGGTGGCTTTGTCAGCTTCAGTTGGAGTAGGAGATGAGTCAGTCGAGGTGAACGCAAGCGGAAGTACAACATCTATGGGACCCAATGGTTGGAATCCCAACCCCACTTGAAAGGGGTTATAGCTGGTTGAGCTATGCAGGGCTCGGTTGTAGCTATGCTAGACATAGGGAAGGCTCTCATCCCATGTGAAAGAGTTCTTTGAATTATACATGTGAAGGATATGCACAATCATTCGATTTACAACCTTGGTTTGGCCCTCTATCTGGGGTGGAAGGCCGTGGATTTGGTGAGATTGGTTTCCAGCAGTGACTAGAGGCTCGACCAAAATGAGTTGAGAAATCGACTATCCTGATCTAAGACAATGGTTTGTGGGATTCCAAAAAGTACCCAGACTCGTTCAAAGAAGAGCTTGGCAGTGGCCTCTGTTGTGATTCTCTTCTTGCAGAAAACCATAATCGCCATCTTAGAAAAGCGATCAACAACCACAAAAACACAATCATTTCCCCGTTTGGTGGATGGGAGGCCTAAAATATAGTCCATTGAGATGGATTCCCATGGCCTGTCAAGATTGGGAAGAGGGGTGTATAGGCCCTATTCTTAGTGGTTGGTTTGGTTGTAGCCCAAGCAGTGCAGGACCTTATATACTTATTGAGCTTTTATCGAAGTTTCAACCAGTAGAAATGTTTCTGTAGCATTGCCACTGTCTTTTCAACACCGAAGTGTCCTGCCACCCGACTGTAGTGGGATTCCCATATTAGCTTCACTCGCTCACTTGATGGAACACATATATGGTCCAAATGACACAACAACCCATCCTGAAGATGGAAATTATCAACAACTGTGTTTTCACCCAACATTTGGTAGGTGGTGGCGAAGTCAAGGTCTGTCTCATAGAGTTGTGGCCATCCAGATGTCTCATGGTCATAAGAGTATAGTACCATGGTGAGTGCCACGACTGGAGATTTGTTGAGACAATCAATGACGTGATTGGTGCTTCCTGTTTTATACTTGATGTTGAGGTGGAATTGCTGCAAGTATGTGGACCACTTTTGATGGCAATCATTCTGCAATTTTCCCTCTGTCTGCATGAACTGCAGTGGCTTATGATCAGTGTGGATGACTGTCTCCTTCCCAAGAATGTAATGTCTCCACTGGCGACATGCTTTCACAATGGAGTACATTTCTTTTTCGTAAGTAGGGTACTTACGGATAGTATCTGACAATGTCTCACTATGATAGGCCATGGGGTGGCCGTGCTGAGTGAGAACGGTGCCCACAGCATAGTCTGAAACATCTGTCTCAATCTCAAAAGGATGTTGTAGGTTTGGTAGTGAAAGTACTGGGGATGAGCACAAATGTTGCTTCAAATCATCGAATGCTTGTTGGTGGGACTGGCCCCACGCAAATTTCACCTTACCACCACCCCTATTTATTTGGCTGAGGGCCCATGAAATATGGGAGAAACCCAACACGAACCTGCGGTAGAAATTGGCAAGGCCCAAGAAGCTCCAAAGCTTAGTGAGTGTTGTTGGTACTGGCCAGTCACGGATGACTTGGATATTGGCTAGATCCACATGTATGCCATGTTGATCAATGATGTAGCCTAGGTAATGGACCCTGTGCATGCCAAAGGAGCATTTTTCCAAGTTGGTTTATAGCTTGTGTTGGCGTAGGGTGTGCAAAACCTGCTGAATATGCTGCAAGTGTTCGACCCAAGTCTTGTTGTAAATTAGAATGTCATCCAGATACACCACTACAAAAGTATTGGTGAATGGTCATAGGA
>JZKD02S1722586.1:152315-175505 GCA_000966675.3 Picea glauca
AGACTTATTATCATTTTTAGTTTTGAAACTCTTGTATAAATACTCTTAAGCCTAGACTAGTAAGACAATCTTGATGTGAATGAAGAAACTTTGGAATTTGCACTCTTGAAGATCAACTCTATGTTTTTCTCCTATGAATTCTTATGATATGATGATTTGAATGCTGCTGGAGCTCTTTCTTAGCTGAGTCAACTCAAGTGTAACAGTGAAGCATTGGAGGGCCCCCTTTGCCAAACTAGTACACTCTTTCTTTATGTTCTTTTTCAAGTACATGCTTTAGATCAGATCTTGTTGTAAATGAGTTTTATCTTGCTGTAGTTAGATGAATTTCATATCTAAGTCACATGCTTAATGTTTTCAAGCCTTACTCATATTGTGAATGATTTCTTGAATAAGAATTCAATGTGTAGTTTGCCTTCAAGCATTAAGATAGTCATGAATGCTTTTTGAGTTATTTATGCTTTCAATACTTTGATTTGATTTGATGATAGTTGTTAATGAATGAATGAAAGAAGACAATGAATGCATCTCTTGAATAAGAGTTTTCTTCTTCTAGCATTTGATAGGTCTTAGAACTAGTTCGAACATCTCTTGAATGCTTACTGTTTATACTCTTTAGAAAAACAATTGATGATTACTGTTATGAGATCTATGAATATGACTTCTGAATAGAAGCTTAGCATTTCTTTCACATTCATCCTTAGAATAGGTTTTGGTTTATCTCCATTAAAGATAAAAACTATCTCTAAATCCATATACTTTGGACATGCTTCTAAGTCTTACAAACACTGGATTGACAATCATTTGTACTCTAATTTACATCATTAGATTGGAGCCTAACACCTTGCGCATGTATAATTCCAAGCACCCTCTCACATGGGATGAGAGTATTCCCTATGTCCATCATAGCTACAACCGATCCCTGCATAGCTCAACCGGCCACAACCACTTTCAGGTGGGGTTGGGATTCCAACCATTGGGTCCCATAGATGTTGGACTTCCCCTTGTAGTCACCTCAACCAACTCCTCTCCTGCTCTAACTGAGGCTGAAAAAGCCACCCGGTTCATTGAGAGGATCTATCACATCTGCCAACAGGCTCAGGATATCATACAAAAGTCCAATGACAAGTACAAGTAGTGCCATGATCAACATCGGGTTCCACATAAGTTTCAGGTGGGCAACAAAGTTTGGTTGCACTTGCAGAAAGAATGCCTTACAGGACCCCATCGAAAGCTTCGCCCACTTCTTTATGGGTCGTAAACCATCACCAAGGCTGTGGGGGATAATTCTTTTGTTCTCAACATTCCTCCTTTCCTTGGCCTGCACCCAGTGTTCAACACGGACCTCCTTCGGCCTTATTTCCAACCATTATTGGACACCTCAGACGTAGAAGAACAACTGAAACTAACATAGCTCAACTCTAACTGCATACAACAGGCATCCAATGATCAAATTGTGGACACACAGATCAAGGGCACTCGAAAATAAAGGATCCATCTTTATCGAGTCGTCAAAGCAGGGCAGCTCCTACACCAAGGAAAGTGGCTCACTCGGGGCGAAATTTCCTCATATGATGGGGGAACTCAACGCAATGGAGACCATTTCTTCCTAAGGATGGAGGATTGATATAGGTGGATATTGGTGGCCACCCACCTTTTCCAGCTGGCTCAAAACAACTTTCTAGCAATTTTGATAATTTACTATTTTTAGCAGTTTTTTGGGTCTTGAACTTCCGTAGCCGTTTTGAGGCCCTAAACGATGTTTTTTTGGGTATATTGCAATCACAAAATTTCATCATGCAACTATTGTAGTCCTCGGCTAGATCTTTCCAATGGGCTATCATGCGCCTAAAACGAAGATCGTATGCAAAAGTTACAACCCCGGGAAGTTGATGCACTGACTTACCTAAACGGGGCCCACATGACTTTTGGCGCTTCATCTCCTAGGGTTAGGTTTTTGGATGTTTAGGGTTTTTGAAACTCCTGTTTATTTTAAAAAGGCCTTGAGAGCCTCATGGTAATCATCTTCTTGAGAATGAGCGCAGTCGTCATATCTCTTCTCAGAGATAAGCCACCACCATTCCAACAAGCTTGTTTTCCGCTGCATTTTACAGTTTCAACTTATTTCCTTATTAAATAGAAAACCAATTTTACTGTATCTCTGTTATTCCGTATTAAGCATTTGGTAATAATCTGTAGTCATTTCATTTTACTCATAAAATCCGTATTAGAGTATCTTACCGAGTGTTGTTCTCTATGGCACTACAACAGTGAGGCGGTCGATCGATTTATCTACACAGGGATTTGGGATATCTAGGTCGATCCGTATACATGTCATTTTTTATGCGCTACCACTAGAAGGGGTACCAACAGGGGTTACAAGGGTGGCCAACAATGTGCACTTAAGTACCACTTGCAGTTCCTTCATTTATGCTTCATCGACTGTGGATTTATGCAATGAACGACATATCGTTGTAGCTTTAAGACACCATAAAACATCTCTACCCTGATAAAAAATAACTCACAATTTTTGGCCAAGAAAAGAGCTCTGATACCACTCACAATATTCTAGATGTAATATAATATGCAGAATATAAATATTTAGCAAGCAATAATGGAACAACAAGAATATAGCAAGAGAAATACCAGAATAATACCATAAAGAACACCTTTATTAAAGATAGAAATGTTCACTTTCGTCTTCGAGGGGGAAACCTCCAGCAGAGCATAACTCTATTACAATAATTTCCAAAAAAAATATATCCAATACCTCTTACTCTTATTTATACTAATTCTACCTTCTAAGAAAACTTCTAGAGGAAGATATTTCTAGAAGAGAAAGCTTCTATTAGGTCTTCTTACATTGACTTATTCTCCTTTATTTATTAGGCCTTATTAACTAATGTCGGCCTTTATTACATACAAAACATATCCTACTAACTAATGACCCATGAAGAGGGGTTAAGATTGGATCCTAACATGTTTCCCTATTCACATTCAAGAATTGGTACATATATTAGCCCTATCCAACAATGGATAGACTATGCATGTATAAGAGTGAATTAGCGTTGGTATTTTGTATTCTATTAGGAGTTCATTGAATTTTTCAATTGTATAGTGATGAATTTTCCAGAGTATTCTTGTAGGATGTTTGATATAGCCTTGCTTTAGTTCATTAGAAAATACAAGGGAAGATCTTATGTATTTGGTGAGATAGTGCAATGGCTACATTTGTTATTTGATTTTACATAGCATTGCATTTCTTTGGTAGAGTCGGGTAGGTAGAATAAGATTGATATTTGCAAGTAGTGTATTGCCTTTATGCTATGTCGCTTTGGCATTTCAGGCTTGTGCCTTATCTTTGGAGCCCCTTGAGAATGAGTAATTAGATGAAAACTATTAAATTTTTTGTAATAAATTTGGTTTGAAGATATTACGTAGAATGTGCAAGGGATGTGAATTTTTTTATTCATCCCACTATGAGCAATGAGCTGTTTGATTTACCTTATAGGTACATTATGAAAATATTCTAGTGTTATATTACGCCCTACAAGGAAATGTATTCCCAATACAAAAGTATTTGTCATCCCTTGAAAATGTATATTGGCTTATTTCACATTTTCATTGGTTTTCTTCTTCACCAACATGAAAAAATCTTTGGAATTTAGTGCCAGCTACAAGTTCTGAGACTATGCACCTTGTTTGATATTGATGAGCATCATTATACTCCTCATTTAAAGTGAGATAAACAATGTAAAGGGGTAATGTTGGCTTGAAAGGGGGTGATGAACCCATGGATTGGAGAACACCACACCTTGGAAGAAGAAAGATGTAGGGTGCAAGTGAATAGTAGGTTGAGAGCTCGTCCTAGGGTTGAGCACTTAATTTTAGAGAGAACATGTGCACATATGGAACCATTCAATCCCATCAAACAAGGTGTTTGCACGGTGAAAGAGGAGAACTTCACTCCTTGGAGCACACTAAGGTGTTTAAGGCTATCTTAACATGAAAACATCCACTAATGAGGAACACCCTACCTATTGAAGGCCCAAATCATGACACATGTCAAGAAAAGGGGTTAATTAGCTTGATGGATAAGTTTCCACTTATTTGGTGGTGTATATCACATTTGAAAAGTTTTTTTGGGGTAAAGACACTTTGTTTAAAGCATGTTTCACATATTTGGAAGCATATTTCACCTTCTAGATCCCTTGGGGTTGAGAAGACATTATTTAAAGCATTTTCTACATATTTGGAAGAGAGATCTTTACATGAGAAGATGCCATGTGGAATTATGGATATGGCCAACCTCTCAAATGAAAAATAAATGCACTCTTTAATAAGATATCATTGAATATAAATATGACAAGTGCCAAAATGGAGGGATCTAGAACCTTTTTTTCCTAGAAAAACGATCTTTGTATTGATTTTTCAAAAACAAAATTAAATACATAGGATTCTAGAACCCCCTAAATAATAATATTTTATTGGAAGTGGTTGAAAGGAAATCTATAAAATGAGATCTACTCTCATTTTCTAAAGGCATGGTTGGAACATAGGCATTTTCCTCCCAAGTACTTTTTGAATATACCTTGGAAGATTGGGAAAAGGTGCATCAGTTCAAGTTGATGTTTCTTCATCTTTTTAATATTTTCATGGATTATTAGGGTTTTGCAAGAATTTCCATTAGTCTACTACTGAAATAATATTTATAGAAGGGTGGATTTGTCAACCAGAAAAAAAGGGTTGTGATTGTTAAACTCCCCCTAATCCTTGATGTAATATTGAATTACTAAAGATTCTTACTATTGTCATTTCTATTGTTGGAGAGGTTGGCATGGCCTTCTTTATTTGTTGATTGGGCATTATTTTTGGTTGTAATTTCATGGTTTTGATGGTGTGTATTTTTTAAGGGCTCCTACTACTTCTCGCATATTCAAAAAAAATGTTTTGGACTAATTATGGCATATCTATGATAGCTTAATTATGTATTTTCTATGATATTCAAACCCTATTAATCTCAATTTTTCATAACTCCATAGAAAATTTTAATTAATAGAATAGTGTGCCTAAGTTAGGTGGATTCTAATTGGATGCTCGTTGGCACAAAACTAGCCAAATGCCCAACAAAAATGGTGACAACTAGTTGAGATAACCCCTTGGGATTTTAAATGTTTGGAAACATCTCGTTGCACTCTCAAGTACTCAAGAGAGAGTGATATTGTTGGATCCTTTCTAAACCCTATGAAAACCCCTCTATTATGACATAAATGTAAGTGAGTACAATAGTGGATACATTTTTTTTTAAACATCAACGAACAAATGTTACTTGACATTAACATACTTCAATATTACAAATTCATTTATGATTTACATCCTACACTGCAATTTTCATTATACAACATCATTGATACTAACAAAATAAATCATAACACAAATCAATCCAAGATATCTACCCATCCAACCTACCTACAAGGTTAGGACCTCCAAGACACATAATCAACGCTCAAGTCTAGGATTCTTCTGATGGATTTTGACCATTTAAGGTCTCAAAACTGGCGAATGTTCTGAGGAACAAGGAAGCATATAATTCCCGTACCCAAACTCAAATCTACAATCAAGATTAAAATAACATTAAAGTACTTAATCATAACACAAATTTAATCATTCAATTCATCAAATACTAGACACGTTTTCCTTCCCTTAAAGGTTACAATAACAATCATTAACCATCATCTAGATAATATGCCATCTCTTTATGAAATCTATCATATAATTATTACTCACCATTCAACAAAAATATCTTCCCTCAAGGAAATACAAGCATCAATCATTATTCAAAATTGTAATATTCCTCCATTGTACAAACGAGATAAGTAGATACTATGATTTTTCATTATATATATATGTATATATATTGAAAGAGAAAGGAAGAGAAAATAAGAGCTCTCAAACATTGAGAGGAAACTGTAAGCTTACTCTGTACTTTCATAACTAAAAATACACTATGATGAAGTAATTATGCATATGTGTGATTGTTTGTTCTTAGAATGAGTTAAGATTATGTTTTAAGATCCAAAGTTTTTCTTATGAGTGTCATGGTGCAAAGTATGCCCAATGCCAACACCATAAGTGCACACACTGGCCCCTTGAAATCCCAAAGCTTAGGATAAATAGCACAAGGTGTGCACATAGACCACTGAAGGCGGGAAGAGGCCTTAAACTTGTGAAGAACAAAGCTTGGAAGAGACAGTGAAAAATTACACAGAGTAGGCGCAAGAGTTGCGCAGGTGACCTTTCCAAGTCCCAAGCTCAAGAGGGAGATGCACCCTGTGCGCCAGAGGTTGAGTTGTCTAGATGACAAAGATCAAGGAGGGATAGCGAGGGTAAGTCCCCAAGAGGAGAATTTATTTGGTCTAAGTTTGAGTGGACGAGATCTATTCGGGAGGAATCAAAATCTCACACAACCGTTGCCTATGGATAAGGAGCACGATAGTTAAACCCCAAGTCCTCCAGACTTCATTGCTCTGACAGATTTGAGTTGTTTGTATTAAGTGAGCCCCAAAGCTCCGAAGTCACGTAGTGAATCTACATCGTAGATTAGTGGGCAAATGTGAGTCGTCGTATCCCAAAGGGTTTCAATGATTCAACAAGTTTGAGTCATAACTGTCTA
Organism: Picea glauca; assembly: GCA_000966675.3. NCBI lineage: Eukaryota > Viridiplantae > Streptophyta > Pinopsida > Pinales > Pinaceae > Picea > Picea glauca. The sequence goes on from JZKD02S1722586.1 coordinate 158,989, forward strand.
AGGGATAAGAAACCTTGATGATCTGAAGTCCCATAGTAAAGGACAGCCAGGGATCTAGAGATTGAAAGAGGACCATTATATCTTCGAGCCTTCATCTTTTAGAAGTTTGATAGTTCGACACTCTGATGAATTTGAGTCGTAGTTGTTAAAAGGTAAGGAATTCCCAGACTCTCGAAGTCCAGAGTTGATGTCAACTAATGATCTAAGGAGAGCGTGAGTCGTTAGATCCTCGATCCCTTCGGTGGTTCGACAATCAAGCTAAATTAGTTCGAATTTGTTGGTATGGAGAAACTCCGAAGCTCGGAGTCCTAGAGTATATATCCATCGTAGATTCTCATGTGAGGAGAATCCCCGCCAGTCATCCAATTAAATTTCATAATCATTGATGAGGGAAACTGGAAGGACAGGGTAGAACCTACATCTACCAGTCAACCTCGCTTATGACCGATTTCATCTGGTAACACTCTGGGTAAATGAGAGTGTTGGAGTTGAAGAATCTTCTAGAGCGTCGTAGTCCTAAAGCTCCGAATAACACCTTTTGGGCCAGTGCTAGATTCTAGGCTCCAATCACATGCATAATTGTCAAGGTAAAAAGGGCTAACGCATACGGTTAAAATGCAAGTCAAAAATTCAGAAAAGAAAAAGAAAATTGATAGCGAACCAACAGGTTCTAAATTCTTAGATTTACAACTTGACAGCGGCCCTACGATTTTTCACAAAAATTTGGATTTATAAAAAAATTAAACAGAGACTTCACACTACTAATAAATGTAGATTTGAATTAACTTAAACAAATATACAAAAATAAGAATAAAATTCATATTTAATTAAATTCTAACCGAGAATCCACAATGTGAAATTTCAGATCTAGAATATAATTCATCAGAGATCCCACCATATGAATTGATTTAGGATTTAAATGAAATTCAATAGAGAACTCACGATACAATTTATGAACTAATTCTGTAGTTTACCAGTGAACAATACACTATTAAATTTCTTTAAAAATAATCTCAACTAAAAGATTTGATCATGCGAACTTCAAATATGGATTAAAAATAAAAATTTTAAATAGAACATACACAATATCATTTCAAGTTTTACAAAGAGGATCAAGCCACCCAAATTTAGAGTTCGGAAATGCTTGAAATTATAGCGAAAATTGAAAATTGTAAGCACCGTAACTATTATTTGTTTGGAATCAATTGTAACAGTTTGGAATTAAGACTTTCTATTGATTATATAGTGGCCATACCAAATATAACATACTAATATACTCGTACTACAAATAAATTTAGAACATAAAAAAATATAGAGACCAATTAAGGTTGTGAAATGAAGATGCCCTTCAAAGTATTACGATCCTTTTGTTCTCTTGCTTGCTAATCAACGAAACTTCACCGGTACCTCCCAACCAATGCTAGGGGTACTCTTCTTTCCCCTTAACCCGTCAAGATGCAAAGGGGTCAAGCAAAAAAAATAAAACACAATAGCTTCCAAGATTTCCTTGCAAGGAAGAGCTTCCACTCTTTTCACAAGCTTGGAGCCCCAACTCTCACAAGTAAAACATAGTCGAATCAAAATTCGACAGTGTAATAGTGCTCAAAATGTCAGATCCCTTTCCCTTCTACATCATTTGTTTTATAGAAATTTTCCTCACTGACACCTATCCTCATGCACAAATAATTAACTTTTTAATTTAAATTAATTATGATGATTCATCCACACACTTGTCATACTCTCCTTAAGTTGCACAAGCAATTACCAAATTTTATTTTATTTAAAAAGGAAAATTCCCTCACATTCCCCAATGTGTTCCTATTTTTTCTCTTAGTTGTCCCTTTGTTCCCCAAATTCTCATTAAATGAGTGTCTCCTAACTAGATCTTACTTAGAATTGGATTAGGAGTCTTCTTCGAATTAGACTAGTGGTAGGTTGACTCAATATTCTATTCTATGTACAACCATTCTCTTGTTGACATTCTAGACATCTCGCCACATAACTAACTATGCCTGCTTTCACTCCCTTCTAGAAGAATAAAGGCTTAAGATATACCTTCATCTTCATGACTCCCAAATGAGCCATGTATAATGCTCGATGAGCTTCACTTAAGATCAAAATTCTTAATTCGTCGTTAGGAGGTACGTAAATTCTTCCATTAAATCTCAACAATCCATTGTTGTCTAATGAATAACCTTCATACTTCGATACCATCATGGTATCTACTCCAATATTACTTTTAACATCCATGTACCAATCCTCAGCTATCTTTAAAGTTAAAATATTTTCTCGAAGATTCATCTGAAGAGGTATTACTAAGAATATGTGTGCTCTCCGACTCAACACATTTGCCACTCAGTTCACTGTTTCTTTAATGTAAGTAATCTCAAAGTCATATTTGCTAAGTAATTCTGACCAATGCCTTTGTCGTGTGTTTAAGTCATTTTGTGTGAAAATATGTTGCAAACCATCATGATCTGTCTTTAGTTTGAATTTTTGTCCAATGAGATAATGTCTCCAAATTCTCAGGGCATACACAATTGCTAATAACTCCATGTCATGAATTGCATAGTTCTCCTCATGATTTCTCAATTTCCTAGAAATGTAAGTGATCACTTGACTGTCTTGCATCAAAACTCCGCCTAAACCTTCCTTGGATATGTCCGTGCATACCAAGAATTCCTTTTCCATTTTTGAGACCTTTAGTATCGACGATGTCGTCAACAACTCTTTGATCTTTTGAAATACTTCCACGCATTTATCAGTCCATATGAACTTATTGTTCTTCTTCTGCAATTCTGTGATCGGATTTGCTATCCTCGAAAACCCTTCGAAGAATTGTTGGTAATATATTTCTAAACCCATAAAGATGTGTACTTATTATACGTTTTTCGGTGTGGTCCATTCCATAATAGCCTCTACATTCACTGGATCCATAGCGATCCCTTCACTAGATATGATATGTCCCAAGTAATGAATCTTCGATTGGTAAAAAGAACATTTCCATATTTTTCCGTACAATTGTTTTTCTCTTAGACACTGTAGGACCAATATTAAATGTTTGTCATGCTCTTCTTTCATCCGATAATAAATCAGTATGTCCTCAATAAATACTTGAACAAACTTATCCAAGTATTCACAGAACACCCCATTCATCAAACTCAAGAATACCACCAGGGCATTTGTCAATCCAAACAATAAAAACTGTAAACTCATAGTGTCTGAATCTCATCTTAAATGCGGTCTTAGGGACATCTTCTTCTTTAATCCATAATTTGTGATATCCTGATCTCAAGTCAATCTTTGAAAACATGGTCTCTCCTTTCATATGATCAAACAAATCATCTATCCTTGGCAATGGATATTGGTTCTTGATCGTCACTTTCTTCAATTGGTGATAGTCAATACAAAGTCTCCACGATCCATACTTCTTTCTCACTAAAAGAACTGGTGCACCCCAAGGTGACACACTTGGACACATAAGTCCCAAATACAACAATTCCTTCAATTGAATTTTCAACTCCTGCAATTCAAGCGTTGACATCCGTTATTGCGTTCTCGCTATCGGTTCAGTTTAAGGCTTCAAGTCTATTGTAAACTCCAACTCTCTTTTGGGCAGTAAACTTGGTAACTCTTCTAGAAACACGTCTGCAAACTCTTGCACTACAAGAAGGTTTTATAATCCTTCCACATCTCCCTTTTCATTTAGCACTAAGAGTACATAAATCTTGCATCCTTTGTGCGTACTCTTTTGTAGTTGTAGGGAAGAAATAAACCTCAAGGACACTCCCTAGTTTCTTGCCACAATCACTCTATTCTTCCCCAAATCATCTGTCAAACTTAACCATTTCATTTTACAGTTAAGTATCACATCATGTGATTCTAGCCAATCCATACCAATCACTATGTCATAAGATCCTAATATCGTGACATATAGGTTGAAATTCATTACAAAATATCCCAAGTTAATGCTACAGTCTGTAACCTTTCCTCCAACCTTCTGCTTGGCACCCGATGTCGTTTATACGTATCTAAACTCATCCTGCCTAACTGCCTTTACCTTAATTCTCTTTAGCATTGCACTAGAGATAAAGCTCTTTGTATCACCTGGATCTATCAAAATGCTAAAAGTTTGGTCAGTGATTGTACCTGATGTCTCGAGCACAATGGACTAGTTCTTGGCTTGGTGGTTGTTCGCCGCTGCATGTATTCTATGGGCCTTGCCCAAATCTCCAACTGTAGTGGGTTGTGATGATTCGACTGCCCTAAACTTATCAATCTGAAAATCTTGTTGGTAATGTGGCATGCCCTAAAGGAGTCCTTCCCTGACCCCCACCATTCAACACTTCCTCGGCTATGAGGGCCTTATGAACTGCATCATGCAATGTCTGAGGCATTAATATCCTCACCTTCATACGAATGTTGAAGTTAAGGTTGAACAAAAAATTGTTGACCTTTAAATTCTCCATGTTCAGATGTGGAGAATACCTAAGCACCTCCATAAACCTGGCCTCGTACTCTGGCACCGTACAACCACCCTATCGTAAATTTTTGGACTCATTAAGCTTGCACTTAATGAATTCTTCGGACAAGTACCTCTTCCAAAACCATTCTTAGAACAAATCCCATTAAACGTCTTCGACGACCATGTTTAGTTGAGGTAGGAGCATCTTCCACTAGACAAGAGCACTCCCTTTCAACTCAAAGACCGCCATGCAAACTTTCATGTTGGAGGTGTAATCATGAAGTGCAAAGCACATCTGCATGTTCTCCAACCATGCCTCGACAACTAATCCATCCATGGTACCCCAAAACTTGAGAAATTTCACCTTTTTAAGTTCTCTATGTATACTACTACTACCAGCCGGAGCGCACTATGAATCCTCATTAGGAACATATGCTCTCCCCTCATCTCGATCCAAATGGTTGATCAACGTGTTTGACATCCTCTGGAAGGATCTCATCATACCTACCACATATTCCACAGCAAGTTGCTCTTGCTCAGTGGTCAGTTCTTCTCCCTTGAGTTTAGATCCCTTTGGCATGGGTACTATTGGAGGTGTCACACCTCTTCCTTCAATAATACGTCGTCTACCTCCCCTACATCCTCTAACCATTATTACCTGCATGTACAATTTCAAAATTTAATTTGCGATATAATTTTAATCATTTAGTTAACATAGTGGAAGGTGTAACTATACAATGTCGTAGGGTTGAGCCTCTCTATGATACCATATGTAACAACCCCTCTGTTATGACATAAATGTAAGTGAGTACAATAGTGGATACATTTTTTTTTTAAACATCAAAGAACAAATGTTACTCGACATTAACATACTTCAATATAACAAATTCATTTCTCATTTACATCCTACATTGAAAGTTTCATTATACAACATCATTGCTACTAACAAAATTAATCATAACACAAAGCAATCCAGGATATCTACCCATCCAACCTACTTGCAAGGCTAGGACCTCCACGACACATGATCAATGCTCAAGTCCAGGATTCATCCGATGGATTTTGACCATTTAAGGTCTCAAGACCAACGACTATTCTGAGAAACAAAGAAACATCTAATTCCCATACCCAAACTCAAATCTAGACTCAGTATTAAAATAATAGTAAAGTACTTTATCATAACGCAAATTTAATCATTCAATTCCACAAATACTAGACAAGTTTCCCTTCCCTTAAAGGTTACAATAACAATAATTCACCATCATCTAGATAATATGCCATCTCTTTATGAAATCTATCATATAATTAATACCCACCATTAAACAAAAAACTCTTCCCTTAAGGAAATACAAGCATCAATCATTATTCAATATTGTAACAATCCTCCATTGTACAAACCAAGTAAGTAGATACTATGAGTTAGCATTATATATTTGAAAGGAATTTGTAAGATTACTTTGTACTTTCTGAACTAAAAAGACACAGTGATGAAGTAATTATGCATCTGTGTGATTGTTTGTTCTAAGAATGAGTTAACATTTTGTTTTAAGATCTAAAGTTTCTCTTCTGAGTGTCATAGTGCAAATTATGCCCAGTGCCAACACCATAAATGTGCAGACTGGCCCCTTGAAAGACCAAATCTCAGGAGAAATAGCATAAGGTGTGCACAAAGACCACTGAAGGCAAAAGAAGGCATTAAAATTCTAAAGAATGAATCTCAGGAGGGACAATGCAAAACATACACAAAGTAGGTGCAATATTTTTACATGTGACTTTTCCAAGTCCCAAGCTCGGGAGGGAGATGCATTGTGTGCGCCAGAGGTTGAGTCGTCTAGGTGACAAATCTCAAGGAGGGATAGCAAGGGTAAGTCCCTAGGAGGCGAATTTCTTTGTTTTAAGTTTGAGTGGATGAGATCTATTTGGGAGGAGTCAAAATCTCACACAAACATTGGATAAGGAGAAGGAGCGTTGTAGTTAAACCCCAATCCCTCCAGACTCCACTGCTCCAACATATTTGAGTTGTTTGTATTAAGTGAGCCCCAAAGATCCAAAGTCGTGGAGTGAATCTATATCGTATATTAGTGGGCGAATGTGAGCTGTTGGATCCTCAAGGGGTTCCGAGATTTGGCAAGTTGAGTTGTAACTATCTAAGGGATAAGAAACCCCAAAGCTCTGAAGTCCTAGAGTAAAAGACAACTATGGATCTATAGATTGAATGAGGACTCTTAGATCTCTGAGCCTTCATCCTTCGGATGTTCGGTAGTTCAACACTCTGATGAATTTGAGTCATATTTTTTAAAAGGTAATGAACTCTCGTAGTCCTGAAGTACGAAGTCGACATCAACCGTTGATCAAAGGAGATCGTGAGTTGTTAGATCCTTGAGCCCTTCGGTGGTTCGACGATCCGGGTGAATTAGTTCAAATTTGTTGGTGCGGAGAAACTCTGAAGCCCAGAGTCCCAGTGTAACATCCCCAACCACCAACAGGCCAGACAATGCCACCTACACAACCTTAACTTAGCCTTTAAAGCTCTAATACCAAAATGTAACATCCCCGACCACCAACAGGTCGGGCAATGCTACTACGCGAAAACATTCTCATACTTATATAGTATGCCTTTAATGAAGTTAAATAGCTTAACAGGAAAAAAATATAATTACTACTACGATATAGAATTAATGGAATCAATAGTAAATATCATTGCAACGAAATACATGATAATATTGCAGGAATTACAGACATGCATTTTAATTGAAGTTAAACACATGCATATACTTATCTTTGAAATTGTTATAACTCCACCAACCACATGTGGACCTTCCACGAACCTCCCAGCCTTAGACCACGCTGCTCATCACGCTCAGCAGTGGGTCACCCCCAAGATAGGAATAAGCTCCACCCAAGGCAAGGGAATCCTAGACTAGGCTGAGGTTACAGGAAAACTGCACAAAACAACTGAAAGGATTCTCTCCAAGAGCCTTCTTACACCCACTACTCATGAACTCTCATTCCCCACATGCATGTTCCGCATGGGAGTATACACTTTCACAAGAATATTCCATCGATGCTTCACCTCCCCTCTAGGTCTTGACAACATGCCAGATCAGGAATTCTTAGAGATCCGTAGTTGGTGTTGGAGTCTATCTGGAAGAAAACCACTTCCCCAATAGACTCCCTCACCTAGAGAGAGTTGGTCACAGACCTGACAACCTGTCACTTCTACCATGGGTCTGACAACCCGGTTCTTCCACCATTTTCTAAATCAATTCCCGCAAGTTCAGTATGACAACAACGACAAGAGCTTGGGTTAAATCATAGGTGACAGCAACAATAGGAAAAATGGGGTGTGGAAACAGGAAACAACAACATGCCACTAAAACACATCACGGTTCAGGTAACACCCATTTGCAGGATGCATGACAAGAAATCCACGTAGAGGTTGAATACAGAATAAACAGTTCGGGCAGAGGGTGTATTGGATTCTCAAGAAAACATCACAAGCTTCTCTCTCAGAGCTGCATGAGGCATACAAAGATCAGATGTTGAGATCCCTCACTTTAGAAAGTGCACGACAGAATGGTGGACGAACCCCCTTCACATTTCAATCTTGGGTTAAGTTGCATGTGCCTAGGAGAAACATGTCACCCATGAATTTGCATGTGCTCCATCAGCATGTGTTTCCTTTTGCACACTTTCCCCCTCCGAGGAACTTAGGATAAAAACATACATTTCACATAGCTTTTGGAATAATAATAAATTATTATTCCCAAGGACTTAAGCCCCTAGGCTCAACACTTAGCCTCTCCTTCCAACCTTTCATCCCCTTTTTCCCTTACCTATCTTGTGGAATCTTATTCCCCCATCACTCTTTCTTTGTGGTTGGTCTACACGTAGCGATGTATAACCTTTATTAATGTTTTACATAATTACATATACAAAACAGGCTCCTGGCCTTTAACACTTAGGCTCTCCAGCCTAATATACACATAATCCCACTAGCTTATCAATACTTGGCTCACCAGCCTACAAAATATGATTTACATTTCATAAACATGATTACAATAGGGCTCGTCCTTGGGGATATTACAATCCCCTCCCCTTATTTTTTCACTGTCCTCAATGCAACTCTTTACACAACATTAGCAAGATTTTCAAAATCTTCAAAATGATGCGGGTATTCTGCCCGCATATCATCCTCATGCTCCCATGTCGCATCCTCAGGACCATACCAGGTCCACTGGACCTTTACAAGACCTATGGATCGATTCCATGGCTATTTTATTTTCTGTTCCAATATGCGCACAGGATGCACTTGCAGGACACCTTCTTGTTCCACCTGAATCACATTCCAATCAATTACATGATTAATATCAGGTACATATTAATTAAGCAATGAAACATGAAACACATTATGTACATTCATGGATGCATGTAATGCTAGAATATATGAAACCGGTCCGATCATTTCTAGGATTTCAAATGGCCCACGAAATCTGGTTTCCAACTTGGCGCAGTTTCCCAGCTTCAGGGAACTTCTATTAGCGTTTAATTTCAGAAAAACATGATCGCCCACTTTGAACTCTTTGAGGGTTTTGCTTTTATCAGCATAACTTTTTTTCCTGTCTTGGGCAACTTTCAAATTCTACTTAATTTTTAGCATCTGTTCTTCCATTTCCTTGAGCAAATCTGGCTCAACTATTTCCCTATCAGCTGGATTATCCCAACTTACTAGAGTATTGCACTTTTTTCCATAAAGTGCTTCAAATGGGCTCATCTTTAACGATGCTTGATACCCATTATTGTAGGAAAATTCTACCAAGTGTAGGTAGTCTTCCCATTTTGATGGTTTGTCCATCACATACATCCTTAGTGTGTCTTCTATTACTCAATTCATCCTCTTTATCTTCCCATCAGACTCAGGATGATAGGTTGTACTAAAGTTCATATTTGTTCTGAATCCTTTCAACAACCCCTTCTAGAAATTTGAGGTAAATTTTGGGTCTCTGTCAGACCCAATTGTCTTAGGGATTCCGTGCAATCATGTTATTTCCTTCACAAATATATCGACAACATTCGCTTCCTTGTGAGTAGTCTTTAATGGAATGAAATTGACAACTTTCGTAAGCTTTTCCACCACCACCATAATTGAATCATGTTGTTTTCCTGTTATGGGCAATCCTGTAATGAAATATATTGTCACTACTTCCCACTTCCACTCAGGAATGGGTAAAGGTTGCAACAACCTTGCTGGGTGCCTATGCTCAGCTTTAACCTTCTGGCACTCCATACATCTGGCGATGTATTCAACAATCTCTTTCTTCATACATGGCCAAAAGTAATGGCTCTTGACTGCTGCTACAATTTTCTGATATCCAGGGTGCCCTGCATAAGGCACATTGTGCATTTCATGCAAAATCATATGTTTCAAGTCCTGGACATTAGGTACATAAATTGTTTTTTGTACAAAAGTGTTCCATCTGTTTCCAATTTATAATTTTCCACCTTTTGTGGCATCTTGCCTTGCTATAGCATTTCTATCAGCTCCATGTACTGCAAATATGCATTTGCAGCTTCCAAAATTCTCCCCTTTATATCAGTTCGGTACATGCTAATGGTTGTAGCATGTAACTCGTGTACTCTCTTGTTGAGTGCATCAGCCACTTTGTTTTCCTTCCCTTTGATATGATTGATATCGAAATCGTATTCATAGAGAAACTCCAACCACCTACTCTGTCTAGAATTCAAGGTTAGATGATCAAACAAATATTTTAGACTGTTATGGTCTGTGCTTAGTTCGAACCTCCTTCCCATGAGGTAATGCCTCCATTTATTTAGAGCATGTACTATGAATGCCAACTCCAAATCATGAGTTTCATAGTTCCTTTCATGCTCTTTCAACTTTCTGGATTCATAAAAAATCACGAATCCATTCTAACTGAGGACCCCTCCTAGTCCTTCTTTGCATGCATCAGTGCACACCATGAAATATTCGTTTGGATCTGCAATCCTCAAGATTGGATCACTATTTAACAGTTGCTTCAATTACTGAAATATTTTCTCACAGTCCTCTGTCCATTGAAACTTCTTCTCCTTCCTTTGCAAGGAAGTGATAGGGTGAGCTATCCTCGAGAACCCTGCAATAAACCTTCTGTAATAACCAACTAGACCCATAAAGGATATGACTTCTGTCACATTCCTTGGTGTTAACCATTCTCTAATGGCCTCAATATTCTCAGGGTCTACAACTATACCTTCCTTCGAAATAATATGCCCCAAGTAATGGATCTGCCCTTGATAAAATGAGCACTTGCTCAACTTGGCATATAGTTGGTGCCCTCTCAGCACCTGCAACACCATCCTAATATGTTGTTCATGCTCTTCCTCTGACTTGGAATACACCAGAATGTCATCTAGGAAGACTATGACAAACTTGTCTAGATAGTCTTTGAATACACCATTTATCAGGCACATAAAAACATCAGGTGCGTTCGACAACCCAAATGGCACCATTGTGAACTCGTAATGACCATACCTTGTTCTGAAGGCAGTCTTTTTGATATCTTCATCCTTTATCCTTACTTGGTGATATCTCGACCTAAGGTCTATCTTCAAAAATATCTTTGCATCCTTCAACTGATCGAAGAGGTCATCAATTCTCAGCTAATGATACTTGTTCTTTACAATCACTTTGTTCAATTGTCTGAAATTGATACACAATCTCAGTGTTTCATCCTTCTTCTTCACGAACAGGACTGGTGCACCCCAAGGTGATATTCTTGGGTGTATGTACCCCTTCTTCAAAAGCTCTTCAAGTTGCAATCACAACTCTTTAATCTCTGGCGTACTCATTCTGTAAGGATCTTTCAACACTGGAGCTGCTCCATGCATCATGTTGACAGAGAAATCAATATCTCTCTTCGAGGGTAATCCGGGTACCTCTTGAAATACATCTTCAAACTCCTTTAGAACCACATGATCTCTAATACTTGACACCCTATCCTTAGGTGTTTACTCCACATGAACTGCAAATAATTGACAACCTTTTCTGTAGCACTTCGTCAACTGCATTGATGATATTTATCTTATAGCAATAGCTCTAGGAATTCCTTGGATTGTTTTCCGATTCCCTTCCTCATCCAAGAAAGTGAGTGCCTTGTTACGATAGTCCAAGATGGCAAGATGTTGGTCCAACCAGTCCATCCCAATTAGAAAGTCATAATAATGTAAAGGCATAACATTCAATTCAACCTTTGTGCTCAATCCTTCATGTTCACAGGACAAGACTTAACTAACTCAGTGACTTTCCTCTTGGTTCCTGTATCTTGCTACACTAACCAATAATTTTCATGTTTTCTTCTCGACAAATGAAAACTTTCCACCACTCTAGGATATACATAACTATGGCTAGCCCTTGAATCAATTAAAATAGTAAATGGTTGGTTGTTAATCATACCTTCTACTTCAATCTTGTGAAATTGAAATTCATCTTGCTTGTTATCCAGGGCTGCATAGATCCTTGGCATTCTACTACCCATGTCCTCCATTGTTTCATCTTGTTGAACATTATGAAAAACTCTCACTTTGCCATTTTTTTGGGGACAATCTTTGTACTTATGGTTTCCTTGACAAGCCCAACATTGAATGGGCATTTATATTGGCCTTTGTTCCCCTATGCCGACCATTCTTGGCTCTCTAAACGAGGGCTATCATTGAGGACCATTTCTGAAAAAGGAAGGTTTGTTTCCCTTCTGCCTCTATTCTTTATTGAACTTCTTCTAGTCATCCCAAGTCTTCCGAAAGGTAGGCTTTTCTCTTTGTTGTTCATATAAGCATTTCTCTCTTCTTATAGTTTCTTCTATAGTATTAGGATCATCATACTGGATCTTTTCCCCAATGGAAGATGGTAGTCCACTCAAATACCTTTGAATATTGATAGTTTCCTCTTTGATGAACGGGACATACTTCAACAATTCCAAAATCCTACGTTCATACTCATCAATGGTCATGTTACCCAGCTTGAGTTCAAAGAACTCTTTCATCTTTCTCTCATAATTTTTCTTAGTCAAATATTTCTTCTCGAAATACCTCTTGAATTCTTTCCAAGTGATATATTTCTCTCTAATGTGTTGCACCTTCACAAGTTGATCCCACCACATGGATTCTTTTCCTTTCACTTGATACATCACAATTCTTCCTTCCACATGAGAGGAATAATTCTGCAGTTGGAAATATTTCCTCATGCCAAGCAACCATGTTTCAACATCTTCCTCCTTCTGATGTTCTCCATCAAATGTAGGAGGCTTAATCTTGTTCATCTCTCCCTTCAATTCATCCGCTCCAGATCTCATGTGCTTTCTGGTAAGTGATGGGCTTGAACTACTGTGTGTCCTTCTCTTCAAGCGACCTTGGGAGTGATGATGGTGTCTACCCACACTCCTTGATATTCTTTCTTCAGAAGTCAGGTGACTCCCTATTTTGATAGATTCACTCTCCCTATTCAACTTCTTTTCTACTCTCTCCAAACTCTTTAACAACTTTATGTTGAATTCTCCTTGTTTTTCCTGAGCTTTTCTGAGATTTCTGCTATCTGCTCGACGAGTTTGGCCATCCTTTTGCAATCCTTAAATGATGTTCCTCATGTTTCCTTCCTTATCTGTCTCTTCTCCATGGCCATTCGAGTTTGATCCTTCAACTCCCTGATGGGCATCCATCCCTTTAGCTTCGTTCTCGGAACTGGAAGCATTCTGTGCTTTCCCCATTTCTTTGTCCTCTGTGGAAACTCTAAATGGTTCAGACACTCGTTAAACTTCTGCAAACACAACGTGCAGACAACTAGAATTTTTCAGGGCATTATTCCTTAACAAATCCCACAGCAATGATAAACAACTTGATTCAAGAAAACGTTCAGTTTCCAAGAATTTTCTGATCTCTGTTAAGCTCAGTAGTGAACTCAAGACTTAGCCCTTTTCTCTTAGTTCTCCAAACCCATGCGACCATGGTTCGTGACCAAGCACTAGATATCAAGGTTCTTCTAATCTGAACTTCGGGGTTTCAAGTTTCAGGGTTTTGATATTTCGGTCTTGGAGGCTCTCACACTCGCTACCCTCTCCAAATCTCGACATCTGAACTTTCGACCTTTCTAGCTACCGGGACCACAACACAACTGTCACCAACTAGGGTGGTGACACATGTTTCTCTTAGAAGGTCCATGTCACCCTAGGCGACGCCCTCTGACCCTACTGCATCTACGTTTTTTTATTTTATTTTTTTGGGGGCCAACTGGCACATGGCACACATCCCATGGGTCCACATCCATCCAAGTGACATCAACCCAACCCACTACTTCATATCTTTGGGATTTTGTGATTTTGGGTTTCGGCATTTTGTGCATCAGCACATCCCACTTCTCCCGACAGCCGCACTCCCGAAATTACTCTCTACTCTTCTGCTCGATCCAACGGACGAGATATTTTTCCCAAATCTATGGTGTAGATCTTCTCGGGACTTCAAAGTTTCGGGTTTCAGGGGTTTCTGTCTTAGCGCGCCCCGCTTTTCCTGACATCCGATCTCCCGAAAGGCTTCTCGGATATCCTCCCTACACCTTCTCTGGATCTAACGATCGAGATCATTTTCCCAGATCTACGGTGTAAATCTTCTCGAGGTTTCAGAGTTTTGGGTTTCAGAAGTTTTCACCTCAGCGCACCCTACTTCTCTCGATATCCAAACTCTCGAAAGGCTTCCTGGATATCCTTTCAGAACCTTCTCCCGATCTAACGGTCGTAAGTACTCTCCTTCCAAACAGATCCTATGGCTCCAACACCCCAAATGTTGAGCGCTCTCTCATTGTGGTCAAATACCACGCCGGCTGCAGTTTTATTCTACCGCTACTTCTCCTGAGCTTCGTACATGACCAAGTAACCCATTGCCACTCTGAAACATTCTAAGGTTCGAAATTAATCCTCCAAACACATTTTCCTCTCAAACCTTGGGTCCAATGACCACTTATCTGACCCATCTAGGCTCAGTGTTGAAACATGGATCTGATACCAAAATGTAACATCCTCGGGGACCAACAGGCTGGGAAATGCCACCTACACAACCTTAAGTTAGCCTTTCAAGCTCTGATACCAAAATGTAACATCCCCGGCCACCAACATGCTAGGCAACGCTACTACGTGGAAACATTCTCATACTTATATAATATGCATGCCGGGCAATGCTAATATGTAGAAACATTCTCATACTTATAAAATATTCCTTTAATGAAGTTAAATGTCTTAACAGGAAAAACATATAATTACTACTATGATACATAATTAATGGAATCAACATTAAATATCATCACAACGAAATACATGTTAATATTGCACGCATCACAGACATGAGTTTTAATTGAAGTTAAACACATGCATATACTTATCTTTGAAATTGTAATAACTCCACCAACCACGTGCAAACCTTCCACGAACCTCCCATCCTTAGACCACATTTCTCATCACGCTCAATAGTGGGTCACCCTTGAGCTGGGACTAAGCTCCACCCAAGGCAAGGGAATCCTATACTAGGATGAGGTTACAGGAAAACTGCACAAAGAAACTGGAAGGATTCTCTCTAGGAGCCTTTTTACGCCCACTACTCATAGAATCTCATTCCCCACATGCCTGTTCCGCCTGGGAGTATACACCTTCACAAGCACAGTCCATCAATGCTTCACCTCCCCTCCGGTCCTTGACAACAGGCCGAATCAGGAATTCTCAGAGCTCTATAGTTGGTGTTGGACTCTCTCTGGAAGAAAACCACTTCCTCAACAAACTCCCTCACCTAAAGAGAGTTGCTCACAGAACTGACAACCTGCCTCTTCTACAACGGGCCTAAGAACCCGGTTCTTCCATTAGTTTCTAAATCAATTCCTGCAAGTTCAGTATGACAGAAACGACAATAGCTTGGGTTAACTCATAGGTGACAACAACAATAGGAAAAACAGGGTGTGGAAATAGGAAACAACAACATGCCACTAAAACACAACATGGTTCAGGTAACACCCGTTTGCAGGATGCGTGACAAGCAATCCATGCAGAGGTCGAATACAGAATAAATAGTTTGGGAAAAGAGTGTGTCGGCTTCTCAAGAAAACATCACATGCTTCACTCTCAGAGCTGTGTGAGGCATACAAAGATTAGATGCTGAGATCCATCGATTTAGACATCGCACAGAAGAATGGAGGACGAACCCCCTTCACGGTTCAATATTTGGGTTAATTTGCATGTGCCTAGGCCGACACATGTCACCCATGAAGCTGCATGTACTCCATCATCATGCGTTTCCTTTTGCACAAGTTCCCCCTCCGAGGAACTTAGGATAAAAACATACATTTCACATAGCTTTTGGAATAATAATAAATGATTATTCCCAAGGACTTAATCCCCTAGGCTCAACACTTAGCCTCTCTTTCCAACCTTTCAGCCCCTTTTTCCCTTACCCATCTTGTGGAAGCTTAGTCCCCCATCACTCTTTCTTCATGGTCAGTCTTCACGCAATGATGTATAACCTTTATTAATGTTCTGCATAATTACATATACAAAAACAAGCTATTGACCTTTAACACTTAGGGTCTCTGGCCTAATATACACATAAGCCCACCATATTATCAATACTTGGTTCACCAGCCTACAAAACATGAAATACAATTCATAAACATGATTACAACAGGACTCATCCTTGGGGATATTACACCCATAGTAGATCTCCACCGTAGCTTCTCGTGTGAGGAGAGTCCCCCCCAACCATTTGATTAAAGTTCATAATCATTGACGAAGGAAGGTTGAAGGACAGGGTAGAACCTAATGATACTGAGAGGGGGGTGAATCAGTATCAAGTACAATTTAAAACCTTTTTCAACTTATACTTAAACCATTCAACTATATCCAATGAGAAATCAACAATAGTATAAGAGTTACACTAATACACCATAATACACCATGCACAATATATGAGAAATAATCAATAGTTTATTGTTCAAGGGAAGTAATGACTTCCAAAGGTAGCTACAGCT
>JZKD02S1722586.1:182922-202643 GCA_000966675.3 Picea glauca
GTTTTCTACAATTTGTTTGATGATGTAACAAAGAATTTAAAGGTTTTATGCTTAGAGTTCATTTTTTCCCCTTCCATATTGTTATTCGTATAATAAATAACTAATGAAAATATGCCTTATCGTTGTATTCTTTAGCACAAGGATCACGGTGTGTTGAGACTTATATGTTGTTGCAAACCAACCCTTATGACCAATAAGGAATAACACACAAGTGGAGAGAATATTTTGTAGTCATAGAAGCTATTTGAAGATGTCAAAAGATAAGCATATTTGATTATTATTTCACACAGAGGGACCCACACAACACATCCCATAAATAAGAAGGAGAAGGTTGTGCAAGAAACATACTCACCTCATAACCAATTAACCATCATGTTAGTGGGAGGTGGTTTCCCCCATTTCCATAAGGATCATGATATGTTGGGACTTATATACTCCAGTAGACCAAAAGTCATAGCCAATAAGGGATAACACACAAGTGAAGAGGATTTTATAGTTGTAAAAGATATTCTAAAATGTCATAAGACACAATTCTTTCAATATTATGTTACACACACACACACACCTCCACAACACATCCTACAAAGAGGAATTTATACTCCCCACTTTATGTGATAAGTGGGAAATGTTAATATTAATATCAAAATGATTAAAAATCAAATTCAATACCATCAAAATCCTTATTGAATTTTTCTACTAAAGTTAAAAATTTAACAACCTTCATTGAACATGTGAGACAAACCAAAAAATTGGGAAAAAAAGACAACTTATTAGTGAGAATTAACATTAATGAAAAATTCTACTTATAAAATACATTTTAACAAATTATATAAAATAACTGAGTCAATAAATATCCTATAATAATATAGTAATTGATTTTATAAAATCAAATACAATTAAATATAGAATATCTAATATAAAATTTAACAAATTTAGGTGGGGAGGGTAATTCCACAACCCCTCAAATTATACCCAATTGACAACCAAGTCAATAAATATCCTATAACAATATCTTATATTAAACAAACCCTCTTGCATATACCAAATACAACAAACATCAAATTTAACATAAATGATAGTAAATTTAATATATAAAATATTTATAAAACATATTTAATAAAGTTCAACCTTATATGTTTTTTTTTCATATTTTTAATTTCTTACATAAATCTTACCTTTTCTCCTCTTCTTTTTTGTATTTAATTTCCAATGTCTCCTTCATGACTTTGTATCACCCATAAATAATATATTAAATTAAATTTAAAATACAATTAAATAACAATTTATTAAATTTGTTCATAAAAGTTATGTGAGATCTATAAATATAGTGTATAGAAAATGTTTTTATGGTAAATTTTGAAATAAAATAATTTAACTCACAAATGTTCAAGATAGAGTAAATGTTTCATGACAAATTTTGAAATAAAATAATTTAATTGTAATATTTTTTATAATTTTTATTAACAACGTTAATCTCAAAATATTCATTAATTTAATTCGGCATTCTCATTCTCCCGTTAGGAAGTATGCTAGTTATTTTATTTAAAAAGGAAAATTCCATCACATTCCCCAATGTGTTCCTATTTTCTCTCTTAGTTGTCCCTTTGTTCCCCAAATTATCATTTAATGAGTCTCTCATAACTATATCTTAGTTAGAGTTGGATTATGAGTCTTCTTCTAGTTAGAATAGTGGTACATTGACTCAATATTCTGTTGAATGTACACCCATTCTCTCAAGTTATTATTTATTTTTATTTAAAAATCATTTTTTTATTAATTTCGTGCACACATGTGCATTTGATCAAATCTTTAGATTTTACTTACTTTTTCCTAGAAATTTATTTATCTCAAATCTTTAACTCATGTCATAATTCATTTAGTCCTTTATTTAAATTTAGACTTAGACTTAGTCTTAGACTTTTGTTAGGATTTATAATTAATAATCTATTGTTTAATAAATACTTTATTTTAATAAGGTCTAATCATTCCAATGTTTTCTAGGCTACCTAGGTTTATTGACTCAAGTTTCAATTTTGCGACGTTCCCTTCAAGACGCACCTCAATGCTCCAAGGGTGCCACTTGCATTTGACTTGTTTTGAAAGTTTGTCCGACCCTATGGAGTCAAAACTCCATTCGTTCGACCTTGTGAGGGACTAAGGGATTCTAAGGAATAAAGACTCTGCCTTATTGCGCGCCCCTTATAAATATTCATGAGCGATTGTCTCAGTCTTCCCTCACGACATCATGGAACACTCAAACTAGGCAATCGTTAAACTATAGTTCTGGCCACGACTGGAGTGCTAGTATGCTATGACATGGACGTTGCCACACCTCTCCCTCAATGTCTGGTTTTTGTGCATGGCCCCTCTACTCCTTATGTGAGTCGAATTAGCAAGCATCGTCACTCCTACATCCACTGACAAAAACACTATCAATTATCCATATGCGTAATCATACTATAATCAATCATATGTCACAAGTCTAGAAATGAAATACTAAATCGAAATACAATCCACTTCCTAACTCAATCCAGAGTCCAAAGAAGTCCATTGATGCCATCAACATCTGCAACCTGTCATGTGTCTTGCACACTTAGGAGAACTCGTCAATAGCATCTGCCAATACATATACATCAAATAAAAAAAATTCACAACACATCACCATCATCATGTATAATCCAAAATCAAAACGAAATCACAATGTACCATAACCGGATCACTTGCATGCAAGTTTCCTCAAAGGATAAGTCAATAAAAGTGTGCTCAGTTGAGCGGGGTGTTACAACCACAATCAAACCTTAAAGGGTCAACATGTCACACACATGATTTGAACTTAAGTTTCCAGTTTTTCTTTTTGAGAAAACACTTCCATGTTACTTCTTTCTTTTCTTCTTCGCTATTTTTTTCTCCACTAACCTTACCTTAGGTTTTCTGTGTCTCTTATGTTCATATGGAATATTTCTATTGCATCCTTGGCTTGAGAGGTATTTGACATTGTCTTCCATCTACCATACTTCACTCCTAAACAATAATGAAGTATGCACATTCCATACTTCTTGGCCCAATACACAAAAGAAGTTGGCTTCCATTGTCTATACTTCACTCCTAAACAATAATAAAGCCTTACCCAAATTTGTGATTCCAAACAATTGTGCAAATTAGTGTTTTTTTCCCCAATCATATTTGTGATGTTACCTCTAACAATTAGAACATTTACATATATAATACCATGATCTTAGTATATTTTTTAAGAAAATCGTGGTGCAATTATGTTTGTGTTTTCTTTGTTACTATAAATACATACAAAGATTATATACTTTGTAGGAATTTTACTAATTTAATATTATTTCTCATGCATGTTTCACTTTTGGTTTCTACATCGATTTTAAATTTCAATTGTGGAATATTTATTCAGATGTCAAACGTCGATCGTGGGAAGAAAAGATCAAGAAAAAATGATCTATCATCATACTTTCAAAGACCTCAATCCAAGGATCCACATTCTCTTCATGCTTCGAGCTCTTTTGAGAAACCTATCACTGAAAGAGATGTCAACTCTTGTGAGAATGCATATAATATCCAAATAATAGATGAGGGAATAGGTTCCTTTGGTGATCAAAGCAAGATAAATGCATTTTCTCTAGAATTGGCAATAAAAATGTCAAAAATATTTCATTGGAAGAGAATACAATAAATTCATGGAAAAGACAAAAAGGCCTATGGGACATAGGGAGATAATTCCAACCACATTGAGTCTCAAAATTTTCATTTATTGAACTAATACCTCCAAACAATGAGAAATATAAACCACAAGTTAGATGCAATGGATGAAGTTGAAAACTCGACATGCCAATGTCATTTTAAATGAAGTTAGATATAATAGAGAAGCATGCAGGAAAAGTGTATGAAAAGAAAATTGTAGATGGAAAGGAGAAATCTATTGTCAGATGGAAATCTTTTGAGGAATGTTGACATGTCAAATATGAATATGATAAAATTAAATATTTAATAAGTAAGGAAAAAATCGAGGCAAGTGGAGGAACTATCAAATTTCTATTCGAAAAGAAGATGGAAAGAAATTTGTTATCCAAGACAATTCAATTCAACACTTTATATTTCACACCTTATATAAAGGTCATCCTATCACAAATTATCTGGATTACATGAAATATCTATCCTTTCTTTGAGTGTCAAAATTTCCATATTATCATTGGTCTTTAAGGAGTGGTTGGGAATGGGAAAAATGTATAGCTCAAGTAGAAAATGATGACATGAAAGAGCATATTGCAAATGCTAGGTTTTTGTCATTGTCTTTGGATGATGTTACATCTATTGATAATACTTCATGGATCTGCATGAGTATTTATATGGTTAATTACCATATTAGACGTTCATATCTACTTGGGATTCATAAAATGAGGGAGAATTCTACAACTAAAAATATTTATGAGCTTGTTATTAATAGTTTGAAAGAAATTGGTGGTATGGATCATTTAATGATCGCAAAAAAGTTGGTATGTGTTGGAGCAGATGGAGCATCAATTAAATGCAAGGACAAATGAATGGCCTTTGTGTTAGACTACAACAATCAACTTCATGGTATATATTGAATATTCGTTGTATGGCTCATATGATGAATCTTGCATTTAAAATAGTAAAAAAGTTTCCACCTGTTTAAAAAGTTGAAGATATGGTATGGGAGGCTTATGCATACTTTTTTTGTAGTCCCAAACGATTTTTAGAGTTTCAAAAATTTGTTGACGTTATTACAAATGGAAACAAACTATTAAAGGATGTTGATACAAGATGAATCTCATTTAATGTACCAGCTCAAATATTATTTAGTGAGTACTAGTCCTTGGTAGGGATGATGTATGAACAGCGTTTCAGTGTAGATAGAGCTCAAGATATTATCTTTCAACTAACTGACATAGATACATTATTAACATTGTTTGGAATTCTTCCTATGCTAGATGAAATAAATGTCCGCATGAAAATGTCTCAAAGTCACACAATTTATATGAAAGAAGATTTGCATTCCTTTCATTGGATAATTTGTATATGATTCTTGAGTCTTTTGTAGGTCCACGGTTTACAAAATGGACTATGATTGTTGATATAGAAAATAATGATTTTTTTTTTTAAGTTTGATGTAAAAGGGATACTATGTATGGAAATGCATGCACATATGGTTCCTTTTCATTACATTGGTAACACAAGACGAATCACCAAAGAGTTCCTTGTGTCAAGAGATCTATCTGACAAAGTTTTCATTTCAGTGGGACACAACTTTATAGAAATTGCAAAGTAACTAGCAACATAGATAAGAGAACGATTTCCTCGAGATGAATTGTTGGAGTCCATGTCTGTGGTGTATCCTCAATATTGAAACAATCAAAAATGTCAAACTACTTTAAAACATGACTTTGTGGAAAATTTATATACTTAGTGCACCACTTTTGTAAGAAGGACCTAATACATGGAGAACATCTTGAAGGTATTTTAGATTCATCAAAATTCTTTCAACAATCCATGTGCTTAGCTAAAACAATGTGGAAGAAATTATGTGTTTTGGAGAATCCTCTAAAACATGGAGCAATAACAAGATTATGGACTATTTTAGGTGGTAGCCAATACATATAGGAAAATATATCAGAATATTTCAAATTAGCGGATTTGTGTCAAACCATGATTTTGGGATTAATGAAAGATGAGAGAATATTTAGTGCACTATAATTTTTGAAGTCAAAGATGAGGAACAAGCTTGATAAACATATGGATATATGTTTAAGATTAAATGTAATAAAGTATGACATTACCAATTTTCCATATGAAAGAGCACTGGCTCTTTGGCGATGAGATTGTGATAGAAGGGGAGAAAACAAATGATGTGATTCATGTGATTTTTTGTTCCTCTATTTTTGGAGTAGTTTGGAAATTCTTTATCATAGCAAGAYTACTATATGCATATGACAATTTGAGGTTGCAWTACTRTAACATTGGAACCGCATTTTATTGATGCAAGTTATTTTAATATTGATGTTTTGATATTTAACTATTGCATTTTCTATTTCTTGTATGTGAYAGGAAATGGAGCTGGAATTTGATGAAGTTGGGASCTATCGCTTCACATAGATAATGCCATAATATTAAAGSTTAAACAKATAATTTAACAAGACTTCCTYTAAAAAGGAATGGACTCATTCAARTAGATGAYGTTTCTTTGATGTCTAGCTCTAATATCTTGGTAAGTTTTAATGGTTTGTTTGTCTGTTGCATTTTGGAGCATTTTGTCAAGTTTGAAATTTTAGRTTTATTTTGGTKAAAAACTATGTTAGTMCCTTGAATTCTTCTAGTTCTCATTTGATGTTTGACTGAACCCTTTKTTGTACCACGATTGGTTTCATYTGATTTCCATTGAGTCAAGGTTTTGGGTTAAAGTTAAATACCTTTGTTGAGTAAWWTTTTTTTTTCATCTTTTTGTCATGTTTATTTGAGAAACGTATGGTATTAGGCTTAATATATMGATTTGGTTATTATGTGGGCACTCAATGTGTTTTCCATAATTGTGATTATTTTCTTTATTTATTTGATGATTTAAGGAAATATTTTTTTATTTCCTTTCACTTTGTAGCATGATTTGAGCATCTTCAAATTTTAGGATCTACTATGTTTATTTTATATTTTCTTTGAAAAYACTTATTGATTATTTAGAAAGGGAAATGAGCTCTACKTARTTAAGAGAAGAGAAAAATGTTCTATGCACTAGATTACTATGTGTTCATCATAGGAGACMTATTATCATGAGACTGACATTCCTCAAATGGAAGTATAYTTTTGATGCCAAGACCAAAAAACATTACATGYAGCCACTGKARRACGAGAGAATTTTTATTGCACTATCATTCTTGAAGTCAAAGTTGAAGAAYAAGCTTGAAAAACACCATTACATAGTTTCTACCAATAATGCACATGTTATGGAGAGTTTCATGTAACTAAGAAAGAGGTATACTTATTGGTGCTTGTATCACATGGAAAAAATATATTTCTRTATAATTCATGATCATTTATTTCTTCATTACTTTTCTRCAACTCAATTTTGGGAGTTTCTATGTAGTAGGATCCAAGTGACAAACATTGCATGTGCTACCATTAATGGGATTAAAATGGGTGATAAGACTTTGACTGTRCAYTATGCTACAGGTATAGATATACATGATGGAATAATAACTCWTACTTAATCTATGTCWCTTATTGTTCATGCTTAATTATGACATTCTAACTAAGAYTATCTTTTTTTCTAGGGATTAATCTATGCACAACATTTATTATAAAGTTATGTGTCCTTGAACTTTTTTATAAGAGAATAWAAATATAATGGATAAAAGAGACCTCTCTTTCTTRGAAAGGGGTCATTTTTGGATACAAATGGATGATTAAAGAKGAATTCATGCATGGAATGTGACCTATCAATATTCTAACATTTTTGGAGTTATTCATGGATAAAATTATGTGCACTCCTATTTAAGAACATCCTATGAAGAACTTGTTTGAAGGGTCCTTTCATAATCAATGAATCAATGATAAAGAATCCATAATAGAAGTGGTAGAGAAAAGATTAATATTTTGAGAGAAWTGATGACCACGATMAACAAATATGAACTTTGTGGTGAAATATCATAAAAATTGATAGAGGGATATGCAAGAGTGTACAATGAGAACYTTAAGAAACACAACCCMTGATGCTTTCAACATTGTSTRTAGGATGGAAAAATTATRTTTCTTTTTCCAAAYATGTAAAATGAATATATTACAATTTAATKAATRCATTTTCTTATTATTATATAYGRTTTTATACTTTATCAAAAAAATTRCCAARACTTTACAAAGTTTTRTAATTYASTTAAATATTCRTCAAGATTTTACAAGATTTTATGAAAGATTAGCCAAGATTTTACAAGAATATATAATTGAATAAAAAATTAACCAAAAAATTATATTATATTATTGAAAAAATTATATTATAATATTGATAAAAAAATTCCTATACATCATGGGGTTTGGCCCATTTATTATACATATAAATTTAGARGGTTCTTACAARGTTTGGCCCATTTATTRTAWATATAAATTTARGRGTTCTTAYAATCACACCCSTRTCCATGATTGCACCAGAAYATCATTAACATATGAACYTACAAGATRATAATAATAATAATATYTTTTTTCTTCTCRAAATCACACTTTTCTAATTTAAGAATTTCTAATTTTTTCTTAAATTARAATACTTTCACTCTGCAAAGAAAATCAWTTTTTCTCTTTAATGAATATTATTTTATCTCYTCTATTTWTCATTTCTTAAGGTACACATGTAACTGCTTCCTTTTACATTTATGATTTAGAGGATTATAAYTAWTGGTTGTTCCATTAGAACACAATGTTTTAGTAGAATGTTCGATCTCATTKTTATKGAWGTTTTATGTTTTCAATATTTAAAAATATCGACCTTTATATCAGGTGTGATATGGGATGTTARATGTYAAGAGATATATTGGTAAAGCCTCCTTTGKGTATCMCTCCTTCGGTGTTGACAAKTGATATATCAATGACTTAAAAAAAAAMCAACTACATTAATTAATGAGAARCTTTGTTTTCTAACAACATTAKAATATAAATAAATTATCAWTATAGATAAATGATTTTGTTCATTTTTTTATTTGTTTTTAGTGTTGTTTAAACAATTTAAAAACACAAATTAATAGATATTTGGTAATGATATTTTTMATTYTTTTATTTGTTTTTAGTGTTGTTTAAACAATTTAAAAAYAMAAATTAATAGATATTTGGTAATGATATTTTTARTGTGATTTGTAAAACATTTTTMAATATAAAMGAAAAATAATAATTATTTAGARTAATTTTTGTATTTTTTATTTTATATATATGTAGAATCTTTTCAATTTTAAAAATYTATAATAATAATTTAAAATTTATATATTRAATTTTATTATTWTTATTATTTAGTTATTATGGTAATGGTTTAAATGTTTTAWATTTTTRGGRRACATTTRTTGRAAATTTGGTRAGTGATTAKCTCTATATAMKCKWAATATCTCRGTAAKAYTTWASAAYRCTAAATTTATTYYATATTCAMMRATAKATYTTAMACCTMAKARAYTATTTTATATTTARAAATAAATTTTAAATAACAAMATATAATAATRATTTMTTATAAATTWATATYAWRSCWMTTCAARKYKCTTMAAAKTGCTTACATCGTGGAACATTGTCATATCTAATTAACAAGAATTCAATATCTCAACCTTTAATCWTTATTAGGGACGGAAACCATCTTCATCTCCGGGTGTTCTCGACTGTCAAAACGAAATGCCAKAATAAGCTMCAAAGTTTGAACAATTCAAATGACCCGTTGATAATACTAAATTTATTGAAATTTGTTTTACTGACCTCCTGCGATATGATTTGAGCAGGCTCTTCGGAAGACCATGTATTAACACGATCCGTAGCATTACTCACCTGCAAATGTATTAATCACTATCAGTAACTAACTAGGTAAAACAGAAGATCCATTTTCCTGTTTTAGTGCATTTCACCTGGCGTTCCCAGTCACAACGATATGTAATATAAGCTAGTATGAGAGTTTGTATTGCTGTCCCGCATATCATTCCTGACCATATTCCCTGCAGTGTAAATTCGGTCTGTTATTAGCAGTGTTGTATCAATGCAGCAGGCCTTCATTGCCATGGACATTTCCTCCCAAGCTGGGACACAAATGAAAGGAAACTGTACTCACCAACACACTTAAACTAAATACCCAACCAAGCAACACGCCTAATGGTACTCCAATGACGTAGTAACAACCCAAGTTGATCCACGCAACATAAGCTTGCCATCCTGATCCAACCGCTACTCCTGAAAATCATGTCAAACCAGAAATGCACGTTTATCTATAAAAATAAAGAGGAAGCTACTTCTCAGAAAAATGACCAGAATTTAAGGGAAAAAAGTTTGCTGATATTGATTATATCAAATGAAAATCAAAATGCAGTAGCAACAGGGGCTAAAGCTGAACTTCAACCAATATTTTATTGTCCAATTTTTACAATATTTCACTTGTGGAACAATGTATGTTCGATCATGGAATCTAGGATCCTTGGACAACTTGATTGCATAAGTGTTATCAATCAAAAGTGGAGTAACATTCACCTACAAATCCTCTAGTATCTTTGTGAGCCACACAATTTCTTTCGCTGCCTCTGTAGTGGAATTTTCTAGAATAGACTATTTGCATGATCTTCAAGAGATAGAAGTTGTTCCAAAACTCATGAGGTATTTTGAAGTAGACACTCCATTCTCCTTATCCCCATAAAAGCCTAAATTTGTATGTCCAACTAGTTTGAATTCATCCACCTTAGGGTATTTGAGCCCAAATACTTGAGTTCCATTCAAGTACTTTAGAACTCTCTTTGCATCACACCAATGTACTTTACAAGGTTTTCCCATGAACCTAGAAAGGATCCTAACTCCAAATGAAATGTTTGGTATGGTAATAGTAAGGTAGATAAGACTCCCCATGGGTTGTCTATATTTAGTTGCAACATCAAATTCATTCCTTTCTTTTGATGTTAGCTTTAGATTTTGTTCCATATGAGTAGAGAGAAAATTACAATCAACCATGCCAAATTTGTTTAATAGTTCTCCAATGTACTTCTTTTGGGAGATGAATACATGTTTTAGATTTTGAGTTACTTCAATACCCAAGTAGTAATGAGATATCTCATATCTTTCATCTCAAAACCCTTCTTCAATTCTTTCTTTATGGTTGCAATATATTATTCATTATTCCTTGTTATCAAAAGATCATCTACATACACCACAAGATATATAGCAGTTATGACAAGTACAACTTCATTGACAAACAAAGTTGCATCAACAAGATTAAAATGTTTGAAATTGATCTTCAAAAGATGCTTAGTTCTCTTTTCATACGAGGCTTGAGGTGCTTTCTTTAGGCCATACAAAGAATTGATGAGATTTCATAGCTTATGTTCTTGAACCTTCACAGAAAATCCTTCTAGTGAGTCATGTAAACATTCTCCTTCAAGTCTCCATTCAAGAAGATTGTCTTCATATCCCTGTGATGAATCTCCAACTATTATGTGTTGCCAAAGCCAACAATGCACTAATGGTAGCCCATTTTTTTGTATGGGAAAAAGTCTCTCATAGTCTAGATGCTTTATTTATATGCATATCCTTTCGCTACAAGCCTCTCCTTATGTTTTTCAAGTGAGCCGTCTGATTTGTACTTGTTCTTGTAGACCCAACTACAACCAATTCGTTTGGTTCCAAATGGAGGATCCACCAGCTTCCATGTCCCATTTTTTATGAGAGCATCACACTCCTTATGCATGGTTTCTTTCCAGTCACCATGAGAAGGAAATTCTTGAAAGGAAGTTAGTTCAATGTTAGTAGAAAAATTCAATTCACAATAAAATGAAACAACCATTTCATTTACATCACCTGAAATATGAACTATCTACATCATTGGAATCTAAATTATCTACATCACCTCCATATTGTCTTGTGAAACTTTTGGTTCCCTTATTTCCAACTTCATATTGTCTTTTAAAGCTTATGATTCCTTTCTTTCCAACTTCATGAGGATAAACACTTTCAAGTTTCTTTATGAACCACTTTGGTGGACCTTTATGAGATGGTCCAAGTTGATCTAGTTATTGAGATGGTGTTGCATTCCCATCAATGTTTTTCCTTTCATTCCTCTCAATTTCATTTTCCAATTGAACTCCTTGTTATAATGAAGTTCTTGGATATTCTTCATGACAGGGAAATGGTACTTCAAAAGGAGATTCCTTAAATTGATCCAAGATGGATACCCCCCTTCAAGATGTGGAATCTCATCATCAAAACCATGATATCTCTTTACATAGGTGAATTTATCCAGATGAGTAAGTTGTCGCTCAACAATCTTGTCATCCTTGGTGGATTCAAGAAAAATCATATCACTAGAAAGAATGAACTTCTTGTTTACCTCATTGTAAAGAGGATATGCCTTGGTGGTATTTGGGTACCCCAAGAAGACATGTAATTTTGACTCGCACCAATATTGTTTCTTTTATCCTTGTGAATTAAGTCATAGTAGGTGGAACCAAAAACCTTAAGATGCCTCACCGAAGGAATACGATCACTCCACATTTCATGAATCTTGTTATGAAGAGCATGGGATGGAATATTATTTTTCACATAAACTGCACATTCACATCCTTGAAAAGTAGCATTAAATGTACCATGTTTGAGAGTGTCATCTTTATACTTTTTGCTACACCATTATGTTGAGGTAGCATTTTGGTGTTTGAGTTCACTCTAATGAAGATAGGTTTCAAATTCATTACAAGTATATTCTCTTCCATTATCAATAGGAATAGTGTAATACTAGATTGTGTTTCATTTACAATCCATACATGAAAGTTTTTAAATGTTTCAGATGCTTGAGACTTATGTTTCAACATTTAAATCCAACACATCATGGTAGAGTCATAAATAAAAGTTATAATATATTTATAACCAAAAGAAGATGGAATAGGCATAGGGACACACAAATTAGAGTGTATCAACTCTATCTTTCTATGTGCTCTCAAAGTGGAATCATGAAAATGTTGTTTGTTGTGTTTACTAAGGATACACGATTCACATTGTTGCAAATTCCTTGGAATGGTAGATATTACATAAACACCATTTTTATTTAGCATATGAATGATATCATAATTAATGTACCCAAATCTTACATGCCACAAAAGACTAGAAGAAGATGTACCTTCATCATGATGAGAAAGGTATGCAAAATTATGTGTTTGTGCAAATGTTCCTTTCCTTCAATAATCTTCCATCCTCCCATCCTATCATGATGAGCATGTTGTGAGAAGACCTATTTGTTTCAGCTTCTCCATCAAACATGTGAATATAATGGCCTTGTTGTTGAGTGTGCACCGAAGATAGCAATTTTCTCTGCAACTTAGGAAGATAGAGAACATCATGCAAAATAAAGTGTAGGAATCCAAGACAACACACCTTCTACATTTTCATTCAATTCTTGAAACAAATCTCTTTTAAATTCCATGTGGCATGTAGCACCCATGTAAAGACACCATGAATCTCTCTAAGAATCAAATGAATCTTTGAGAAAATCTTAAATGAAGCTTTGAAAAAATCTCTGGATTTATGCCAATATTGCAGTGAACAACAACAAAATGAGTGGATTCAAGATCTTTAACTTTGTTTCTAATTGTCCTTGATATTTTCCCATGGTATTTTTCATGTCTTTGCTTCATGTGACCCATTATTTCCACAATGAACACAGTGAAGATCAGACCTCTCACTTTGATTTTCTTAACCCCTCTACCCATGAAATTCTTCTTTCCACGTTCTCTCTTAATGGATTTTCTCCTTGAAGAATCATGTGATTGATTCTTCCCTTTTTGAGTAAGAAACATTGTCTCTCCAATGGGCTGCTTTCTTTTTCACAAAATCCTTCTCAAGTTATTCATTTTTTCCACTAAAGAGTCAAAATTGAGGGACTTCAATTGTCCACTATCTTGAAGTGATTCAATATTGTGAGAATATGTGAGGTAGAAGTCCTTGATAAAGGCCAGTGTCTATCTTCACACATGTAACATCAATGTCGTGCAAAATGAATTTAATTTATGAAACTAAAGCCATGGGACTATTATCCTTCATTTCCAGGCTAAATTGCTTCATTGGCAAATGAATTAACTCTAGTTTTGAATGTGAATTATATAGACATATCAAATTATTCAAATCACTCCAAGATTCTTTGATAGATCTAATATGATGAGTCATCTCTTCACTTCCAAAAGAAGAAACCAAGGTATATGATTTTTTTTTCTTTGTTTATCCATATGAAAAACTCTTTGTCTGTTCTCTTTTCCATGGAGAACCACACCAACAATTGAGACAAGAGAATACATTTTCAGCATCTCAAGACCTCTGCAATACAATAATAATCTCTATAATGGATGTTATTCAAATAGATTTAAAAGAGTTTTATAGCCTAAGTGTAAGTGAAGGAGATCCCGGTAAAAATGTAGCTCTAACTATAATAGCCTCTAGTGGATAATATTCAGATTCAACCAAAGCATAATTGTTCATCGAGGAATATTTTAAAAAGAAATCATACTTTAACAAATGAATCCTTTTCGCATAAATCTGCATAGAAAAGATTGGAGTCCCGACTCATAAAAAAATCCATTGCATCCAATAAACCTTTCATGAGTTCTTTTTAGTAGATTATCCATGTAGCGATGGATTTTCTATCTTCATTTGTTTTTTCTACAATGGATTTTGAGTATTCTTGCAGAAATTTGTGGAATGAAGATAGGCTTATACTTATTGGAAATAGGAATAAATAATGATTTTTTAATTTTAAATATTAATATAATGGTTATTAATTAAAGATGATTATATATTCTTCTTTGTTCTCCCAAATCAATAAATAACATTTAATGTTTATAACTTTCTTTTATTTCTGAACCTATTTATTTTTTCACATGTATTTAGATTACCACATTTAAATAATTAACAAGGACGTAACTTTTTATTGCCACCTTTAAATAATTAGCAGACACTACCTCTACCTCTACCAAACACTTATCATATTGAGGGGAAAGACATTCTTATTTTTTAACGACTGTGAACCATGCATGCCCTAATACCATGTTTCACACTTTCACTTTAAAGTTATCCTTTCAATTTATGCGTTTAATTTAAAATTATGGCTTTCAATTTAAAGTTATGCTATCAATTTAATTTTATTTCTCGGGTTGAGTTAAATTTAAATTTTTTCTTTTTAGTTAAAAGTTATAATTTTTTTTCCACGGTTGAGTTCAATTAATTCTTTTTTTCGCTTTGAGTTAAAAGTTATGGGTTCAATTTAAATTTTTATAATCAATTTGAAGTTATTGAGTTTAATTTGAATTTATTTTTTTCTTTAGTTGAGTTAAAAGTTATGCGTTCAATTTAAATTTTTATAATCAATTTAAAGTTATTTAAATAAAGATATGATTTCAATTTATGTATTAAAGTTAAAATTATGGATTCAATTTAAACTTATGGTTTTCAATTTAAATTTATTCCGTTATGTATTGAATTTAAATTTTTTGGTGTTCCATTTAATTTGTTGTTTTCAATTTAAAGTTATTTATTTATTTATTTCTCTCGTTGGCGTTTCATGTTATGGTCATCTATTAATTGAATTCGAGCGATCGACTCCATGCATGCCAATAGATTCAAGATTAGCTCCGAGCATGTAGATGTGCTTTGATTTTTTCTCATATTTTTATCAGGTTTTGGATTCGAGGGGCAAAGAGTAATCTCTGGGAACACTTGTGCTATGCAACCCATGT
The DNA here is from genome assembly GCA_000966675.3 of Picea glauca. Lineage (NCBI taxonomy): Eukaryota > Viridiplantae > Streptophyta > Pinopsida > Pinales > Pinaceae > Picea > Picea glauca. The sequence continues at coordinate 198,381 of JZKD02S1722586.1, forward strand.
TCAAGATTTTTTTAAGTAGGCCGCATCTAATCAATGATAAAGGGCCAGAAAATGAAGCAAGTCATTTTCTTTCCATCAAAAGGTGTTGTTTAGAGGGCCTCAAAGTTGTCATTCGATATGATCCATGTAGCATAATCGGCCTTCAATATTTGGATTCTCTAACATAGAGATGGAAAGCTAAAGAAGGTGCTCCCGGATTGTGTTATTTTATTGGAGAAGCAATAATCCAAATTGTGGCTAACCATAGCTGGTTCTAGAACTATATCTTGGATCTACAAGATCTACAATGCGCAAGGAAATTGTGCATAGCACAACTACAAAAATACTACGCACCACAAACTTCGTCGTTGAACTCTCATGACTTAATGTGCAGTTCACAGACTACAAGTGTTACTGCAAGCTGTGATAAAACATTTAATGAATGATTTATAGATGCAGAAAACCACACTGCTATAATTAGCATATAAACTTAGAAATACAATAGAACTTGTCAACACCCAAAATACTTCATATTAAAATAACTTTAGTGTTGCACACTAATGTAAAATAAAATAGTGTGTCAAGATTCCGCTCCAATGACTTCTTAGACTTTTGCAACACAGAGCTTGTGCTCTCAGAGTTCTTCGACTCCTTAGTTGTTGTCGTTGTTTTCTTCTTCACGACCCTGTTCTCTCTACTTTTTTGCATCTGCATCTCGACTAACTAAAGACTCGAACATATAAACAAGAAACTGGGACTTTATGTAGAAATAAGAATGACTCAACATTAAAGATGACAATAAATTCAACTGACTCGTCATCTATTTAACTAGACTCAAGAAAGATAAATATCAACTTCATTAATTAAGTCCTCTGCTTGTTGACCGACTAAACTGAGTTTGCGTAAACGTGTGACTTTGTATTTGAATATTGACTAGCAATATGAATGACTGACTGACTGACAAATCGACCGAGACATAAATCTCACCGACTTGTAATTACTATTTCCAACACTCCCCCTTAATTATAAGTACGTGGGATTTACAAAAAATTTACATCAAAAATCGAATTGACATATACTGTCACTCATATGTTACTGCGTAGACTCCTACACTACTGCGAAGATATTGAAATGCATCTCTTGCTAAAGATTTTATGAAAATATCTGCGACTTGATCTTTTGACCTACAAAACTCTAAACAAATCTCTTTGTTATTCACCAATTCTCTGATAAAATGATACCTTGTATTAATATGTTTGGTTTTTTTGTGAAACACATGATTCTTTGATAACATGATTGATGAATTGTTGTCACAAAATACCGTTGTTGGTTCCTTTTGTTCTTGCAACAATGTTTTTAACATTCTTCTCATCCAAACTGCTTGACAAGATGCGCTTGGAGCTGCGACGTACTTTGATTCTGTTGAAGAAAGACTCACTACGGGTTGCTTCCTTGATGCCCATGATACCATACATGTTCCAAAATGAAATGTGTACCCAGAGGTACTTTTCGTGTCATCTATGTTGCCTTCACAATCACTATCAGTGTATCCAATAAGTATGAAATATTTTGAAGTAGAATATCTTATGCCAAAATATTTTGTTCCATTCACATATCTCAAAATCATCTTTTCTTCCTTCCAATGTGATTCTTTTGGAGTTTCCATGAACATTGAAATCATATTCACTCCATACATAATATCAGGCCTTGTTTTTGTCAGATACATAAGACTTCCTACCAGTCTTTTAAACAATGTGGGATTCACCTTGGACCCTTTATCTTCTTTTCTTAACTTCAATTGTGTTATGACAGGTGTTGGGGATGCTTTTGAATTTATGATATTGAATCATTTTAGAATTTCATGTGCATTCTTAAATTGTGAGATAAATATACCAACTTTGGACTGGTGAACTTCAATACCCAGAAAGTATCTCATAAGCCCCAAATCAACCATTTCAAATTCATCCTTCATGACCGAATTAAATTCTTCTATGCCAAAATCATCTGTAAATATCAAATCATATACATGTAAGAAAACAATTAACATATTACCTTGTTGATTTGCTTTGATGCACAATGTTGGCTCACATTTACTTCTCTGAAATCCATTCCATGTGAGATAGGAAACTATGCGACTGTACCAAGCTCTGTGAACTTTCTTTAACCCATACAATTCCTTCTTCAACATGTACACTTTGTATTCTTGTCCTGGAACCTCATAACCTTGTGGTTGTTCCACACACACTTATTCTTCTAAATGTTCATTTAGAAATGATGACTTTACATCCATTTGGTAAACTATCCATTTGTTCTATGCAACAATGGATAACACAGTTCTAATTGTGTCCATGTGTGAAACTGGTGCAAATGTTTCATTGAAATCAATTCCAGGTTGTTGTTTAAAACCTTTTGCAACTAGCCTTGTCATGTCCTTCTGCGCATTTCCATCTGCATCTTGCTTGGTCTTATAAATCCACTTGACACTTATAACATCCTTGTCTTTAGGTATATCTACCAACTTCCATGTTTTATTTTTCTCTATGCATTCGATTTTTTCATCCATGGCTTGAGCCCATACATCATCTTTGACCGCTTCTTGAAAAGTTAATGGATCATCTATTTGTGAAAATAGAGAAAAAAATGAAAATGAATTTTCTATGTCCTCATTATAGATGTCGCGCACACTTCTTGTATTTCTTGGTAACAAAATTGCTAATGTTGAATCTAGGGATGTAGAACTACTTTGACTGCTTGCTAGTGTTTGTTGCGCTCTTGGTGTAGACTATGCACCTGCTAATCTTACTAGAGTAGTTTGTGTTGTAATTTGTGTCACAGTGCAAGGTGTAGAAGGGACTGCGCACTGACTTGTACTTGGTGTCTGAATAAACTCTTATTCTGTGTCATCATGCTCCATTACATCAATAATTCTAATTGTCTTTACTATGCTTCCATCCCATGCTTCATTCTCCACGAACTAAACATAACGACTGATTATGACCTTTCTAGTGACAAGGTCATACAGATTGTATCCTTTTGTTTCTTCAGAATACCCAACAAATATACATTTTTGTCCTTTTTTTCCCAACTTCTTTCTCATCTCATCTGGAACATGTGCATATGCAACACAACCAAAAACTTTTAAATGTGCCACATTGTGCTTCATACCTGTCCATGCTTCTTGAGGAACTATGTTCTTCACACTCCTTTTCAGACATTTGTTCATGATGTTTACTGCCGTTGCTAGTACCTCAACCCAAAACTCATTTCACAAATGTTTAGCTTCCAACATATTGTGCACCATCTCCATGATGGTTCTATTCTTTCTTTCTGCAACACCATTATGTTGTGGTGTATACCGAGCGGTAACTTGCCTGTAGATTCCATGAACTTTACAAAATTTATGAAACTCTCTTAAAATGTATTATCCTCCTTTATCAGTTCTTAGAAACTTGATGTAATAGCCACTTTTCTTTTCCACAAGTGATTTGGACAGCGAAAAACAACCCAATGGGTCAGATTTATGTTTTAGGAGATAAATCCATGTCTTTCTTGAGAAATCATCAATAAATGTTAGAAAATAAGTACTTCCTTCTATAGATGGTGTTTGCATTGGTCCACAAATGTATGCATGTACAATTTCCAGTGGAACCTTTTCTCTGTAAGACTTGTCAACTAGAATTGAATCTCTGTGTTTCTTTCCAAAAATACATCCTTCACATATTCTTTCTTGTTTTTCAATCAATGGTAAACCTTTTACCATATCCTTTGTGTGTAGCAGCTTCATTCCTCCAAATTTCAAATGTCCAAATATGAAATTCCATAGCCTGGAATCATCCTACACTTCATATTGGAATGTTGCCTGCATCTCTGTGCTACTTTCTCCTTGATATTGTGCACACTATTTTCCTCATTTGAATTGTGCGCACTTTCTGCCGTAAATGCAATGTCTAACTACATATGTTTTTCTTTACCAACAATTAGCATTGTATTTCTCTTATTGGTTGGATTCAATGTCAATGGGAACATTTTGTTGCTTGTCCTCTGAAATCTTGCAATAAATCGATTGCTTGGATATCTGTCCATAATCACACAATGATTATATTCCATGTAGATTCTATATCCTTTTTGTAACAATTGTCCTGTGCTCATCAGATTATGCTTCAAACCAGAAACATAATATACATTAGGAATAACTTTTTGTTTTCCTTGTTTGATCAAAATGTTTATACTACCTTTTCCTAAGATAATGACTTGGATATATGTTCCAAGTGTAACCTTGGTTTG
>JZKD02S1722586.1:231420-246326 GCA_000966675.3 Picea glauca
TAATGGTTACTAAACAATGCTTGGTTGAATTTAATATAGGAGGATATAGAGATGAAATTCTATGTGATGTAATTCCCATGGATGTATGCCATATTCTGTTGAGAAGACCATGGCAGTTTGACAAGAATGTCATTCATGATGGGAGGAAGAATGCATAAACATTAGAGAAGAATGGTAGGACACACATGTTGCTACCAATAGAGGAGAAGAAAGTGAAAGAGGAAGCCAACACAAGAATACTTCTCATGAGTGGGAAGGAACTCTTGAAATAAGTCAAGAATGGATAGGAGATGTAGTTTGTTGTGGTGAGGAAACCTAGAGTTGTCCTTACAAGTACTTCAATGGATGATTTGCATGAAGAAATTCAAGAATTGTTGGATAATTTTGCTGACATGGTGGTGGATGAACTTCCTAACTCATTTCCACCCATCAGAATTATCTGCCATCATATTGATCTGATACCAGGAGAAAGTATGCCAAACAAAGTAGCATACAGGCTACCACCTCGAGAAAATGAGGAGGTAAAGAACCAAGTCTAGGAATTGTTAGACAAAGGGTTGGTCAGAGAGAGCTTGTGTCCATGCGTAGTGCCAACTGTGCTGAGTAGAAATAAATATGGAGGATGGATAATGTGTATAGACTCAAGAGCCATTAACAATATCACCATTAGGTATAGATTTCCTTTTCCAAGAATGGATGTTTTAATGGACTGTTTAAGTGGAGAAAATTTCTTTTCTAAGATAGATTTGAAAAGTGGGTATCACCAGATAAGAATGAGAGAAGGTGATGAATGGAGGACAACCTTTAAGAAAAATGAAGGTTTGTATGAATGGCTTGTTATGCCAATTGGCTTAACAAATGCCCCGAGTACTTTCATGAGGTTGATGAATGAAATACTAAAATATTTCATTGGAAAGTTTGTAGTTGTATATTTGTCCGATATACTGATATTTAGCAAGACTAAAGAGGAGCATTTGAGACACCTGACACTAGTGATGAGGAGACTACAATAGGAGAAGCTACTGATAAATTTGAAGAAGTCCTCTTTTATGAAGACAAAACTCATTTAATTGGGTTTTTTGATCTCTTCAAATGAACTGAATATGGGTCCAGAAAAGGTGAAAGCAATCAAAGAATGGTCGTCACTGAGAAGTATGTTTGAGGTAAGAATATTCCATGGATTATCAAGTTTTTATAAGAAATTCACCAGATACTTCAGTGGAATTTGTGCACCAATGATGGATACAGTGAAGAAGAAGCACAAGTATTTTAAATGGATAGAGGAGGTCGAGAGGAGCTTCAATACTCTGAAGAATAAAATAACAGAGTGACCAATTCTGGTCTTACCTAATTTTGAAAAGACATTTTAGGTGAGATGCGATGCAAGTGGACTTGCAATTGGAGCAGTTTTGAGCCAGGAGAATAGACCCGTTGCCTATTTAAGTGAGAAGCTGAATGAGACTAAGAGAAAATACTCCACATATGATAATAAATTTTATGCCATAATTCAAGCCTTGAAGAAGTGGAGACATCACCTTGTCCCATAGAAATTTGTCTTGTATAGCGATAACCAAGCTTTACAATTCATAACCAGATAGGAAAAATTGAATCAGAAGCATGCAAAGTGGTTGAGTTTATGAAGAACTTTACTTTTGTCATAAAACATATTGTTGGGAATGCTAACAAAGTTGTTGATCCATTGAGCAGGAGATGTTTGATTCTGTAGGAATTTTAGGTGAAGACCTTGGGGTTTGAACACCTTAAGGAAATGTACAGTGATGATCCAGATTTCAAGGAGGCATAAAAAGCATGCGTGAATCCCGTGCTGAGAGATAGGAGCCACTGGGAAGAGTATATGATTCAAGAGGGATTGTTGTTTAAGGGAAATCAATTATGCATACCAAAATGTTCAATGAGGGACAACCTTTTGAAGGAGAAGCATAGTGGAGGATTGGTTGGACATTCAACCATGATAAAACATTCGCACAATTGAACATTTCATATTATTGGCTAGGTATGAGGACATAAATGATGAAAATTTTGAGCATATGTAGAATCTGCCAACATGAAAAAGGAAAAATATAGAACACTGAATTGTATCAACCATTTCCAATACCAAAGAGGCCTTGGGATGTGATAAGCATGGATTTTGTGTTAGGAATTCAAAGAATGCAAAGAGGATGTGATTCCATATTTGTGGTGGTGGATAGATTTTCAAAGATGAAACACTTTACCCCATGCCATAAGACCAGTGATGCAGACCATGTTGCAAATCTATTTTTCAAGGAAGTTGTGAGACTTCACAGCCTACCTAGAAGCATCGTCTTGGACAGAGAAACAAAATTTGTTGGTCATTTTTGGAGAACACTGTGGAAGAAGTTGGGGATGGATCTGTCCTTCATATCAACTTATCATCCTCAAACATTTGGACAGACTGAGGTGGTAAACAAGAGTGTTGGAAACTTGTTGAGGAGTCTTGTCACTGAGCATCATAACCAGTGGGATCAGATTCTGACACAAGAATTTTTTTCATATAATGACTCTCCAAATAGAAGCACTGGAAAGAGCCCATTCTAGATATTGCATGGAATGCAACCCAGGGGAGTATCCGAGTTGAGGGACTTGGGACAGAGTGAGATCAGAAGTGTTGAAGCAGAAGGTTTTTTTGTAGAAATGCAGAAGCTCCATAGCCATATCAGAGGACAAATACATAACTCTAGCCAAGAGTACAAGCACAGAGTTGATCAACATCACAAAGAACTTCAATTTGAGGTGGGAGATCAGGTTCTGACACATGTTAGGAAAGAAAGGTTTCCTAGGGGAACGTATAACAAGTTAAAAATGAAGAAGATAGGGCCCTGTAAGAGCTTGAGGAAGTTTGATGCAAACACCTATGATATAGAGCTGCCAGATGATGTGGGCATATCACCCATATTCAATGTTTCAGACTTGTATCCTTACTAGAAAGATGATGCAGAAGGATCAACAGATCAAGATAAGATTTAGTGGGAGAAACAAATGCCTGTAGTAGAAAAACACAGATGGAGAAGATCATTGATCAGAGAATTGGCAAGAAGACCACAAGGAAGACCTATCTTGAATATCTGGTTAAGTGGAAGGGACACCCAATAGAAGATGCCAGTTGGGAAAATGAAGTAGATATCTAGAAACATAGAAATTTGGTGTAGGAGCTCATGGATAGGAGTCCATGTATTTTTGTCCGGGGGAGTATGATGCAGGAGCATCGTTAGCGATCACATGTGGCCAAACAACTCAGCGCCTAGGAATCATTTCATAATCTCAATTGTTGGGAGTTACTGCGAGTCTTTTGGGGAGCTGATGAAGAATAGAAGAAGATCAAATGTCTGGAGGTAGAATGATCATGAGTGATCAAGGAGTTTCACTTCAAGTCTTGAATGTAACTAAACTTAGGTAGCAGTTAGAGTTTTTTTCATTTTCTGAGTAGATGAGTAGTTGGGGGGAATCCTAAGAACCCTCTGAGATAAATAGAGGTTTTGTACACCCAAATGAGGATGCTGCGGGTTAGTAGGAACTTTATGATTTTTGAGTTATTATTTTGATATTAGTTGTAGCCATTTATGTTTGAATGAATATGACTAGGGAAAATTGACTCAAATGCATAACACTGTTACTGTTTGTAATTTTTTTGTTATTGTGTTTTTATAAATGAATGAATTTCATTATAAATGGATGAAACTGTGAATGTTAGTATAAGTTTCAATTGTTTCTCTTCTGTTGAGTGAGTGCAAGGTGTGCACACAGAATGCAAGGAGTGCGTGACAAGATCTGTTTCGATTCTGAAACTTAGAAGAGATAGCACAAAACTTTCCCTTTGCGAGGAGGCAGAGAAACTGCTACAAAGCATGCACAATCATCCACAAGAACCAAGTCTTGCGTAGGAATATGCTGCAAGGAGTGCAGAGATTTTGAATTCGGTTAAGTGTCGAAGGGACTCCATAAGAGGCAAAGGAGAGAAAAGTGAAATCTCAACTTGATTTGGGCTGTTGGATCCAGAAATATCGCGGACCATTGATCTAGCACCATCGCGATATCGAATATCGGGAGAATGGAGGTAAGGAGACTCCCAAATTCATGAAACACAAAACCCCGACTTCATTACAACCGTTGATCGAAGAAAATATCTGGAATGTTGATCTAGCACCATCGTGATCTCAAATATTAGGAGAACGAGGGTAAGGAGACCCAAAGTCACGAAATGCGAAATCCCGACTTGATCATAGCTGTTGATCAAAGGAAAAAATATGGACCGTCGATCTGGTGTCATTGTGGTCTCGAATATCAGGAGAATGGAGGTAAGGAGACCCCCAGAGTCACGAAACATGAAATTGTGACGTGCCTTTCATTCAAGCGCATGGTCACCACCCGAGGTCACATTGAGGGAAGATAAGGGAGGCACTAGTACACGCTAGAATCCTATTAGGGTTTCAGAGATCGGGAGAAACAGGGGAGATCCACATGCAAAGACCTGATGCACGAAATCACAAAATTCCTTTTGGGTTAGGCTTGTGGTCATAGCCAGTGGTCGCGTGAGAGAAGCCTGTGCCTGGTGCTTGTTTGCATGACAAAGTTTCGTGAAAAGGACCTATGGACATTTCTTGAAGATTCCAACAGGGAATCTAAGAGATGCTCTAGCTTGAGGATTGAGAAAATCCAAAGACCAGGAGGTCAACAGACCCTGTTGAGGTGGGGCATTGCATCAAATTAAAAGTTTTTAAATAATATAATGAAAAGATGAAAAAGGCATAGGAAGACCATTTAGAAATAAATGAAATGCTGATGCACAGTATAGTAACGAAAAAGAGTCCAAAGGAACATGACAAGGAGGAAGAAGTCAGCAAAAGATCTTCTAAAAACTATTGTCATGAAACAAAAAATGAGAATAGGTCTTCCGAAGACAGACACATGGTAGGAAACAAAACAACTACATGAAGAAAAATAAAACAAGTAGATCACCTAGAAGGTGAATTCAAGAAAATAAAACCATCCACCTTTGACAAAGAATCAAGGACAGGTGAAGAGGTTGAAGCATGGCTACTGGATATAAAGAAATACTTCTAGATTTACAATTACTCTAGTAATATGAAAGTCAGAATGGCCATTTATAACCTGAAGGGAAAAGCAATTATCTGGTGGAAAGACCTAAAATTGGCCAAGGGATTGAAAGAGAAACAGATGGAATGGTCAAATTTTAAGAAATATTTCACGAAACAATATTTATCAGAAAGCTATTATGAAAGAAATACTAAGGAATTATATGAGCTAATACTTGGACAAATGACCATGGACGATCTGATAAATAAATTTCTTGAACTATTGAGATTTGTACTATACATCAAGGAAGACAAAGTAAAGATACACTGATTCTTAAGTTGTCTACCACAGTTATACAAAGATAGAATTGAATTTGACAATCCCAAGACTTTAAACGAAGTATTTAGAAAGGATCAGATGTGCTATGATCAATACAAATGGAGTTCTGAAATTCCCAAGGCATGGAAGGATAAGAAACAAGACATAATGAATCAACTAAAGAAAGGATTCCAACCAACCACTTTCCGGAATATGGAAAAAGATTTCCAAAAGAGGGATTATCATTCCAACACCCAGAGTGCGCAAGAGGGAGGTAGACTAGTTAATCTGGGAGTCAAGAACGTTGGGGACAACCCCAGAGAACCATTAAAGTGTTGGGAATGTGGAGAGCCTCACTTGAGGAGAATCTGTCCACACTTAATTTCCACAACAAGAACTACAGTCCATAACCTGCAAGAAGCTTCTACAGTAGGGGATATGGTAGAAGTGTGCACATAAGTAATTCATCCATGGATGAAAGACAAGCTGATCATCAATCCACTTTTGTGGAGGTCAAAGGTAAAATTCATGATAAACACACTTCTATATTAATTGACCTAGGAACTAGTCTGAGTTATGTTACTCTTGGTTTATTTGAATTAAACAAACACAAGAAAGAAAAGCATGTTAAGTATTGGTTAGTACAGTTAACAATAGGGACCAAAAGGAAAGTAATAGATTTTATTCTTGAATGTGAACTCAGCATAAACAGTCAAAGTAAAAAGTTAAATATGAACATTTTACCTTTAGGATCTTATGGTATAATCATTGGAATGGACTGGTTAGAGAAACATAAACTAATTTTAAACTGTTACGAAAAGTCACTTACTTACAGAAATGAAAAATACACAGTTAGGACAATACAAGGGATCAAAAAACGAGTCTCGGTTAGGAAGATATTAGCCATGCAGTTTAAGAAATGTATGAATAAGGGTTTCCAAGTGTATGTTGTTCAAGTAACTAATCTTTTAGAAAGGGAAAACAAACCCAGTCTAGAAGAATTTGTAGTCCTACATGAGTTTAGAGATGTATTTGTGGACAAAATATCAGAACTGCCTCCAAGAAGAGAGATATATTTCTCTATCGATCTACTACCTGGATCTTCCCCGATATCTAAGGCACCTTACAGAATGAGTTTACCTGAATTAACAGAGTTGAAAATTCAGTTGTAAGAACTGTTAGATAAAGAATATATCAGACCAAGTGTCTCGCCTTGGGGAGAAATGATTCTTTTCATTAAAAAGAAAGATGGGAATTTTAGGCTATGCATTGAATATCGACAACTAAATAAGATGACGATTAAAAATAAATATCCTTTACCCATAATTAATGACCTATTTGACCAAGTGGGAGGAACAAAGATCTTCTCTAAGTTAGATTTAAGGTCTGGTTATCACCAAGTCAAAATAAAGTACAAAGATATAAATAAAACAACATTTAGAACACGATACAAACACTATGAGTTTACCGTAATTCCGTTTGGTCTTACTAATGCACCAACAACCTTTATGTGTTTGATGAATAGTATATTCAATCAATATTTGGATAAATTTGTATTGGTGTTTATCGATGATATTTTAGTTTACTTGAAAATGAAAGAAGAACATGAAGAACATCTGAAAATAGTATTGCAAACCTTAAGGAAACACAAGTTGTATGCAAAGTTTGATAAGTGCAACTTCTACCAAAGAAGGATAGAGTACCTAGGACATGTGATATTCGAAGAGGGTATTGCAGTTGGTCCAAAGAAGATAAAAGCAATTATGGAATGGCCTATCCCTAAGGATGTGTCAGACATTATATCATTTATGGGAATTACTGGTTATTACCACAGATTTATCTAATGATTTTCTAAGATCGTGTATCCAATTACATCCCTACATAAAAAGGGAATAAGGTTTACTTGGTCACAAAAGTGTCAGGACAACTTTGATAAGCTAAAGGGAATGTTAACTGCAACACTTATTCTATGGGTAGTTGATCCTGATAAAGACTTTACAGTATGCACAGATGCAAACAAAGAAGGCTTGGTAGGTGTCCTAACACAATATGGACACGCCATCTGTTATGAATCACGTAAAATAGAAGAACAAGAACAGAACTATGTTACACATGATTTGGATTTAGCAACCATAATTCATGCATTGAAAATGTGGTGACATTATTTAATGGGGAGAGTTTTTCTGCTACTAACCGACAACAGTGGTGTAAAGTTTTTCTTCAGTCAACCAAACCTCAATGCAAGGAAAGTGAGGTGGCTAACCTTTCTAAGTGAATTTGAGTTCGATGGAAGACACATCAAAGGAAAAGAAAACAAAGTTGTAGATTCCCTAAGTCGAAGGACTAACAAACTTTTTGAGATAAGTGTTAGCAAAGAATAAAACAACATTGAACAAACAATAAAATCTACAAGCTGTAATGCTGAAAAATAGATCAAAACAACAACATAATTACAAGAAAATGCAGAAAAATTGGACAAAACAGATATGAGTTAGGTTAAAAATGGACTGCTAAGGTTCAAAAATGGGTTGTACATACCTAATTCCGCTGATTTAAAGTCATCAATTGTTGAATAATTGCACAAAAGGCAATATTATGGTCATCCATGATACTAGAAAATGATAACAACCTTAAGAAAATTGTTTTATTGGCCTAACATGAAAAGTGAAACTATTGAATACTTATCTAAATGCTTAGATTGTCAACAGGTAAAGGTTGAACACTAGCATCCAGCTAGTTTGCTACAACCTCTACCTATACTAGAATGGAAGTGGGAGATTATCATGTTGGACTTGATCACAGGTTTGCCTAAGACTCAAAAGAAAAATGACTCGATTATGCTAGTGATTGATAAACTTAGCAAAGCTGCACATTTAATACCTGTGAAATCTACTTATAAAGCAATTAATATCGCTGAAATATTTATGAAAGAAATATTTAGATTGCATGGAATTCCTAAGATGGTGATTTCAGATAGAGATGTCAAATTTATGTCAAAGTTTTGGAAGGAATTGTTTGTAGGATTGGATACTAACCTGAATTTCAGCACCAACTACCATCCACAAACAGATGGGAAAACCAAATGAGCTAATCAGATTGTGGAAGACACATTATGAATGTATGTGAGAACGAAACCAACTAAGAGGGAGGAGTACCTACACTTAGTTGAATTTTCTTACAATAATGGCTATCATACATCAGCCAAGATGAGTCCCTTCGAAGCATTATATGGAAGGAAATGTACAAATCCGATTAGCTTGGATAATCTAGTTGACAGACTTATGATGGGACCAAAAATTCTCCTGGAAATGGAGAAAATGGTAAAAGGGGTACAACAAAATTTAAAAGAGGCACAAGACCGACAGAAAAGCTACGCAGATTTGAAAAGGAGACACCAAGAATTTCAAATTGGGGACCATGTATATATGAAAGTAAAAGCGAGGAGAAACTCTCTAAATCTAGGAAATTGTTCAAAGTTGGTGCCCAGGTTTTGTGGCCCCTTTGAGATCTTAACTCGAATTGGAATTGTGGCGTATCAACTTGCACTTCCTGCAAATTTAAAATTTCATCATGTTTTTTATGTTTCCTTATAAAAAAGTATATTCATGATCCTACTCACATCATTGATTGGAACATGGTGTAGGTGGAACTAGAAGGTGTGTTCCAAGAGGAACCTTTGTGCATTCTGGACAAGAAAGAAATAGTACTATGGAATAGAGCCATCACCCAGGTAAAAGTGCAATGGAGGCACTTTAACCCGAAGGAGGCCACTTAGGAATTGGAGGAAGATTTGCAGAAATACTATCCAACCCTATTCCGAGAGAGGAATGAATAATGAGGACAATTTTGTACTTAAGGGGGAGAGGATGTAATATCTCCACAAATATTAGAATATTAAATTCTAAGTGTACTTGGGAATAAATTTCAGTTTTTGGAAAATTTGGATTTGGAAATTATTTTCCATTTATGGCAAATCCGAATTTGGAGTTTTATTATTGTAATTAATTATTTGATGATTGTTGGGCAAAGATTTGACTTGCCCAACTAACTTATTTTATTTTGACACATGTGAAAGACAAAATTTTTATAAAATAAATGCTTGAAGACAAATGAAACATCCAGGTTAAAAATAGCTTACCACGACTCCATGAGTGGGGAACAAATTTGAGTTACCTCAAGGTTGATTTTTACAAGTGGCAAATGTGGGATTTGACCACTAACAGCCCCTAAAAATCGGGGATTTATAAATCTATGAATTTCCCAGGGAGGGAAGGAAAGACTTAGGCACAAGATGCATATAAAAACAACATATGGAGGAGGCAGGGCATTTCTTAGTATGTTGGATAAAGGGAAATACTTGTTGTTATGAACACTATTAGTGTGAGGCAAAGGAATTTATGATATGCGGATGTGGACTGTAGCTAAGGAGGATCATTTCATTTTTCTCTTATGGACTCATGGTCAGGCTAGGGGGTGAATAAGGCAAGTGAACTTGGTTGTTATGTTCTATGGTTGGGTGGAATGTGGCTATTCCATTTGTATTCCAACATCAGTTTTCAGATATGTATCTTTACTTGCATTCCCTGTCAATATTATGTTGATTACTAATTGTTAGGGAGATGATGGTTTAATATAGTTCAAGGATACTATACTATTTTAATTGAAATGTGACGATGGTATATAGATATATATGTACTCGACCGTACATAAATAGCAGAATTAGTGTATGTTCCTATTTAATCCTTAAATATTGTTATACACATATAAATGACTATATATACATATATAGGTGTACATGCATAAAGGAAAGATTGAACTATTTCCATGTTCCTATTGACCATTGAATTACTATTACAAATCTGTACAAATACCATAGAGAATAGACAGAATGAATAACAATCCATATACATTCTTTATATTATCAGTAACCACAAAAAATACTGATTAAATGGTCTACAAATGTATGGAAAAGGTAGTTGTTACATTCAATGAACCCTGCTCAAAATATTTACAAAACAACTTGTGTATTCAATTGATCATGGTTCAAATATTACAGTGGAGTACCATAGGCCAAAGACTACATTACCACTTGTAGACAAAATCTAAGAAGAATGCATAAGTATGTATGCCTAGGTGATAACTTGAATACCATTAGAGAAAGAGGTTTTTCTTTGATCCACTTCCCTCAATTGTTTAAACCTGAAAAGTGAGAAATATGAGGATTTAGTGAACTATACTAGAAATTTAAATGGAAATTAAGTATCAAGATCAAGTCAAGGAAATACTTAGCTTACATTTGGAAAAGAACCAGTTCACCACTGGTGTTTGTACAACAATTTGTCCACGATCCAGGAAGTGGAGGAGTGGACCCAAAATCGGCTGATAGGTGCCCTCGCAAAACAAACATGGCCCCATCATTAATTTAATGTATCCGTGCATAAATAATTTCACTTATAAAATAGAAAGAAATGACAATGAACAATTATTCCTGAATAAACAACGAATAGATTTAATCAACATGAAGCATATTTTAATAGATATCAAATCCTTGGTTATTGTTCATGATGAATAACCAAGATTAAATAACGTTAGGGAAGGGACCCAATACATAGTTTTAAATCATGACTGTGTAAAATGTGGATCGAACTCTATGAATGGTCAACATAGATCACCCCTTTCTTAAATGTTTTAACTCTTAAGTGGCCACAGGAAAATCCACAGGGGCAAACTATTTGCAATCCAAAGGGTATAGGCAGTGTATTTTTTCAAACGATTAATGAACTAATAATTTTTCTATACATGATGCAATTTACGAATTATGAATAGAGGGTCGATGCTGCTATATATATATACACATAATGTAAGTTGCAAACAGAGGGTTAATTTTTGCCCGATATATCTTGTTGTATGAAGAAAATAATGTAACTTATGAACAAAGGGTTAAATATCACCATGTATATGTGTACAGAGTGAAATATATGAAATGTTCCATAGAAGAGTTATTTTTCCACTTATTTACAAAGAGCATATTTACGAAATTCCATAGAGCGGTAGTGTAAATACACAGAGTGCATCTACGAATTCCATAGAGGATTAATTATGTATATATATAATTATGTAGAGGATTAATCGGATTTGGAAATTATTTGTCATTTATGGCAAATCCAAATTTGGAATTTTCTTATTGTAATTAATTATTTGATGATTGTTGGGCAAAGATTTGACTTTCCCAACTAACTTATTTTATTTTGACACATGTGAAAGACAAACCTTTTATAAATTAAATGCTCAAAGACAAATGGAACATCCAGGTTAAAAATATCTTACCATGACTCCATGAGTGGGGAACAAATTTGAGTTACCTCAAGGCTGATTTTTACAAGTGGAAAATGTGGGATTTGACTACTAGCAACCCCTAAAAATAGGGGATTTGTAAAACTGCGAATTTCCCAAGGAGGAAAGGAAATACCTAGGCACAAGATGCATATAAAAACAACATATGGAGGAGGCAGGATGCTGCTTAGTATTTTGGTGAAAGGGAACTACTTGTTGTTATGAACACTGTTAGTGTGAGGCAAAGGAATTTCTGATCTGTGGATGTGGATAGTAGCTAAGGAGGATCATTTCAGTTTTCTCTTATGGAATCATGGTTAGGCTAGGGGGTGAACAAGGAAAGTGAAATTGGTTGTTATGTTCTATGGTTGGGTGGAATGTGGTTGTTCCATTTGTATTCCAGCATCAGTTTTCAGATATGTATGTTTACTTGCATTCCCTATCAATATTATGTTGATTACTAATTGTTAGGGAGATGATGGTTTATTATAATTCAAGGATATTATACTGTTTTAATTGAAAGGTGACGATGGTATATAGATATATATGTACTTGAATGTACATAAATAGAAGAATTAGTGTATGCTCCTATTTAATCCTTAAATATTTTTATACATATATAAATGAATGTATATACATATCTAGGTGTACATGCATAAAGAAAATGATGGAACTATGTATGTTCCTATTTAATCCTTAATTATGGTTATACATATAAGATGACTGTATATCCCTGTAATGTGTTCATGCATAAAGGAAAGATTGAACTATTTCCATGTTCCTATTGACCATTGAATTACTATTACAAATCTGTACAAATACCATAGAGAATAAACATAGTGAATAATAGTCCATATACATTCTTTATATTATCAATAACCACAAAAAATAGTGATTCAATAGTCTACAAATGTATGGAAAATGTAGATGTTACATTCAATGAACCCTGCTCAAAATATTTACAAAACAACCTGTGTATTCAATTGATCATGGTTCAAATATTATAGTGGAGTACCATAGGCCAAAGACCCCATTACCACTTGTACACAAAATCTAAGAAGAATGCATAAGTACATATGCCTAGATGATAAATCGAATACCTTTAGAGCAAGAGGTTTTTCCTTGATCCACTTCCCTCAATTGTTTAAACCTGAAAAATGAGAAAGATGAGGGTTTAGTGAACTATACTAGCAATTTAAATGGAAATTAAGTATCAAGATTAAGTCAGGGAAATACTTAGTTTAAGTTTGGCAAAGAACTAGTTCGCCACTAGTGCTTTTATGACATTTTGTCCACGATCTAGGAAGTGGAGGAGTGGACCCAAAATCGGCTGATGGGTGCCCTTGCAAAAAAAACATGGCCCCATCATTAATTTAATGTATCCATGCATAAAGAATTTCACTTATAAAATAAAAAAACCACAGTGAACAATTATTCCTGAATAAATAGTGAATAGATTTAATCAACATGAAGCATATTTTAATGGATATCAAATCCCTGGGTATTGTTCACGATGAATAACCAAGAGTAAATAATGTTACGGAAGGGACCCAATACATAGTTTTAAATCATGATTGTGTAAAATGTGGATTGAAACCTATGAATGGTCGACATAGATGACCCCTTTCTTAAATGTTTTAACTCGTAAGTGGCCATAGGAAAATCCATAGAGGCAAACTATTTGCAATCCAAAGGATATAGGCAGTGTATTGTTCTGAACTATTAATGACCTACTAATTTTTCTATACATGATGTAATTTACGAATTACGAACAGAGGGTCGATGCTGCTATATATATATATATATATATATATATATATATATATATATATATAAACACATACTGAAATTTACGAAACAGAGGGTTAATTTTTCCTGTTACGTATTCACTGTATAAAACAAAGAATGTAAGTTACGAACATAGGGTTAATTTTTGCTTGATATATCTTGTTGTATGAAGAACATAATGTAACTTACAAACAAAGGGTTAACTATCACCATGTATATGTGTACAAAGTGAAATCCATGAAATGTCCCATAGAAGAGTTATTTTGCCACTTATTTACACAAAGCATATTTATGAAATTCCACAGAGCGGTAGTGTAAATACACAGAGCGCATCTAAGAATTCCACAGAGGTATATATTTACGTAGAGTATCAATTACAAACTCCACGGAGTGCTAACTACACATAACATACTTTACAAATTACACCGTGTTAACATATTTTACACATAGCATAAATTACGGGACTTCCCACAAAGTAATTTGAGGAATTTCCCACATAGAATAAATGAATATATATGTGTAAATGAAAAGGTTTAACAATGTTACAATAGTGGATAAAAGATAACACGAGAAGAAAACCGAAATTTTAACCATTAAAACAACTTCGGGCCACAGTGGAACCCCAGGAGAAAACCTATACAGAGGTGCGATGGTAATGCATTGTAAACCCTCAAATAAAGAAAGAAACAAAGAATATGTTCATGAAACCTAAATCCTTTGCTACTTTGCACCAAACAAAGATTCATTCATGAGATACAGAGGGCTGAAGCAACATATTCTTTTACTCACCTTGCGCAGAGAAGAACTAGAGGGGCATTCACCTCCTTCCATTGTTTACTAGGGCCACGTTTTCCCAAGTCGTTGGCCATACACAGAGTAGGGACAAAATTTACAGCATAGAGGCCGATTCGCATAAAACACAGAGGTATTTTTTGTGAATACATAACCAAAGGGGAAAGAAGTGAACAATGGTGACCTCGAAGGCCTCACAAAGAGGAGTTATGGTTGTTGAGTACACCCAGTACTGCTGCAATGTGAAGCCATGGATATGGCGATCCCACATTGGGCACAACTGCCTAAGTTTCAAGATTGGGAGGTACAATACAGGCCTCCCATTAATGAAATAACCATAGTTAAATGCATGCAGATCGATCTGACATCCGCCATTAAAATGGGTTCAAACCTATTCAATGTTGAGCCATGTCACTAGTCGGGTAGGGTTTAGCGTTGTTAGGTATAGGTTATGTTTGTGGCGTAAGAGAAAAACCATAAGTGCTATGCTGTATGATTGATACAATATATCAAAGTCTTCGTTGGTATGGAAGCCATACAACAATCTTGATGTAGCGATATTTACATGTTTTGTATAGAAACTCTTCGATGCATTATGATAT
>JZKD02S1722586.1:246418-278387 GCA_000966675.3 Picea glauca
TATATATATATATATATATATATGTATATGTATATAAGAATATTATAGTGTGAACCCACACACAGGGGATACCACACACACAAGGTGTATTCCACAAACTGACCAACAAATATGATCGGGGATTTTCTTTTCCTTTTGGGATTTCGGATTTCACAATTTTGCAAATCTTGATGTTGAGTTTCTTGGCTTTTCAAATTGCCGAACCACCGAAATCTTTGGCAGTGTCCTCCTCCACAGTTGTGTCACGTTTTGCGACTTTGAGAATTCTGGAGCAAAGAATCCCGACCTCTTGTCTTGGAAATTATTGAAATGCCGAATCTTGATGCATTCAGCAAAGGCTGGCTCCCCAATGAAAATTTTCGTCGATTCAGAGTTTCGGACTTCGTGATTTCCTGAATCCAGCTGCAAGACTTCCGGTTCTTCAACCTTCAAAACCCTGAAACGGTCAACGAGGATTGACTCCGCCTATTAACGAAAACACGCCACCTATCTTCCCCACTATACTTTGTTTCCCACGTGGATTCTTGCCACCTATCCACTCAAGCTTTCCGTATTTCAAAACTTGAATGACCCTTCGACAGTCGTTCCTCTATCACTTCAAAACCCCAAACTCCGAAATGGTGCCTTCCACAAGATCAATGGCTATAAGCCTTCATTCGATCCGACGAACCACGTTATTTCAGACTTTTGAGTACTGGGAGTTCGAAACTCTCGATCCAAAAATGCCGCCTCCTCTGCTTCCTGACACCCAAAGTGCCGAAATCCTGAACTTTGACGCCAAAATCCTATCGCGAATCATGACTTAGGGATTTTCAATGCTAAGCACCCCGAGTCCTTGTCGTCAGGACCCCCAAAATGTCGAACTTCGAAATTCTGAAACACCGAAAATTCTACGCCTCTTCTTCACACACAATAATCCATTTCACGATTCAGAAGTTTGAGTGACCAAGGGATTTGGCTTGCACTCTAGACTTACAAATCTCGATTTGCCGAAATGATCTTGACGGCTCGACGGTCACAATCAATGGTCGACATTGAATCTTAAAACCAACGTAATGGGTTCGTCCAACCCTTATCCACCCTACAACTCCATTGGATCCTACGGTCCTCGCGACTTTGCAAGTTCTCCACGAAGAATTCTAACAATCCAATTCACTCCTCAATGACTTTTGCGAGACGAATCAGTGTTCTCCCTCCTAAACTTGTCCTTTATGAGATTCTTTCATCTTTCATCTCCCTTTGAACACTTCAAAGGCACTGACTCTCCTGAGCTTTTACTTGTAAACTCAAGTCTCTAAGAGGACTCCTACATGAACTCCTTGCGACAATCTTTCAAATACTCCTGGGTATTTGATCTTTTGACTCTATGCACTCTTTGCAACAATAATCCTTCCACCTTCACCTTAGTTGATAGCTTCTAAGGGTTCAACTAGCCTCCACACACCTTGCATGGCTCTCTGCCTCACCTGCACTTCTGCTGGTATGAGAACAACGGTATCTCTCTTGAGCTTTCTGAGATAAAACTTAGACTCTTGTCAATGCACACCTTGAGGATGTTTCACTGCACTCCTTGCAGGAACTCTCAGGATGAGAAACAATTGAAACTCATTCTTCTCCCCTCTCAGACTTCATATACTTAACATGAAATCACACATTCAATACAACATTGAAACAAATGCATAAATAGAGAAATAAATCAATTGTAAGCATATCATTAAGCAAATGTAAACAGTAAGCATCATAACACCATGAAAATTGAGTCAAAGTTTCATATATTAACTCAAGTGCTCCTGTACATGGGTTCTTCTCTATAGCTCTCTGTTACAGATCAACAACTTATGAAAAAAAATCTCTCTTCTTCTTCTCTAATCTCATAATGTTACAATGATACAAGGCTGAGGGTGTCTATATCTGTTTTCCCTCCTACTCTCTAAACTGTCTAATCTATGAATTCAAATCTACCTACTTTCATTAATTACGTATAAATGCCTTTACATTCTATAGATGAGAGCAATGCTCAAGATTTTTTTACAACGTCTAAGATATAAATGTAAGTACGCTTTCCCTAGATATCACATTAATATCCGCTTCATTAACTTTTCAAACATTTCAAAAACATATGCTGGTGATTTTCCTATTGTCTTCTGCCTTTATGCTCTCTTGGCTGGTTGCTTACGATGCTCTTGCATCATCAAGACCTATGATTATTGCATATACACTATTGAAGCATAATTCTTTAGATCATGAAAGTTATGTTGAACAATATGTTAGGGATGATGATTTTAAAGATATATATATGGTTTTAATTCATGGAAACCAACAGTTGGATTATCATATGTATGATAAATTTTTATATCATCTTGGAAAACCTTGCATACCCGGGGATGAAAGAACACATGTAATTAAATAAGTTCATACATCTCTCATTTATGGTCACTTCCGGGTAGGTAAGAAAATAGCACAATTGCAAATATATTGTTATTGGCCTCAAATGAATGAGACAATTTCCAAGTATATAAAAGGGTGTGTTATGTGTGCCATAAGAAATCTTAGTAAGAGAAAGTTGGGATTATATATGCCACTTCCAATACCTTCTCAGCCATGGGAAAGTGTGTCCATGGATTTTGTAGGGGATTTTTCGATGTCTAGAATAGGTAATGATTATTTATATGTCATGGTAGACAGGTTCAGTAAGATGTGCATTTTAATGCCATGCAAGAAATAGGTGAACACTGAAAATACAACACAATTGTTCTTCGCTAATGTATGAGTTCATTTTGGGCTGCCTACATCTATTATATCAGATCAAGACTCTCACTTTTTTGGGGAAGTTTTTGTATGATTTATGGGAACATATGGACACTAAGTTAAAGAAGAGAACAACTTTTCATCCATGGATAGATGGATAGACAAAGGTGGTAAACATAACAGTGGCACATTTGTTACGAAGATACTGCAACAAATATCCTAAGTTATGGGATGAATAGTTGCATTATGTAAAACATGTTTATAATCGTTCCATACATTTTTCTACTTAGATAATTCCTTATGAAGTATGTTTGGGGTACTTTCCTAAAGCACCTATGGAATTTTCTTTTGGAGAAGAAAATAAAGAGGATGGTGATGATGATATAGATAAATATAAGAGGTTCATTTAGAGGATCGAATAGGTACATGAGGCAACACTGGAACAATTGGAGAAGATCCAAGCCAAGCATAAGGCAAGGCATACCAAACATCTGGTTGATAATCAGTTTCAAGTCAGTGATCAAATATGGTTACATATCAACAAAGATAGAATGGAGGGTTAAGGTAAAAATATCAATCCAATCCAGTATGGTCCATTCAAGATATTGGAGAAGATTGGTACTGATTCCTTTTGGTTAAATATACCATGTTACATGAAAATGTATTCAGTGGTAAACATTGAGAACTTGAAACTTAATGAGACTCCTATGATTATGTATGAGAATGAAAGTGTTCAGGTTCTGAAAGTTGATGATATTTCTCCATAGTATTTAGACAAGCTACATGAATA
Source organism: Picea glauca (assembly GCA_000966675.3). NCBI lineage: Eukaryota > Viridiplantae > Streptophyta > Pinopsida > Pinales > Pinaceae > Picea > Picea glauca. The sequence goes on from JZKD02S1722586.1 coordinate 249,957, forward strand.
TGTTATTCTTGACAAAAGAATCAGGACTTCACAACGAGGTGATGTGGAATATTGTTGAGTTGGTCTTAAAGGGGTAAATCCAAGAAAATAAAAGTGGATCGAGAATGGGAAGGCGAGGGAGCTTTAACCTCACTTATTTGTTGATTAATAAAGACTTTTGGTGGTCCAAAAGGATTCCAATGGTGAGGAATTATCCAAGAGGATCCAAAATTTTCAAAGAGAACTAGGAGGATCCAAAAATGCAAAATTTGATCTTCTCAAATTCTTTTGAAAACAAATTCATTGTGTAGATATTGGTGATAGCTTTCCAACAACCCAAAAATATCCTCAAATGAAGTTTGTATGCAAAAGATATTGCCAGTCAAAGGTTTGGCCAAACCAGGTCAAAGGCCCAAAAAGGGGCTGACATGTGGTACCACTAGAAGGGTGACACATGGAATGACCATACACATTCGTACAACTTAGTTGGAAAGGTGAAATGGCAATTGTATAAGCACATGTGGACCAATCATATATCGACACATGGAAAGTCTTTATGTTGGCATGAGATTGGAGACCAGGGTTCTCTGAATTTACCAACAAAGGTACCGTTGTAGTCTAGTAGTACTAGCAGTTCCATTGTAGTCTAGGTCTCACCCGAAGCGTAGTCGAGACTGGTGTGAGAGTGAAAGGAGTCAAATATAACACCAAGGTGGGAGTATCACAACCCAAATAGATCTAAGCATAGGAGTATAAAAAATTATAGACCTACAACATAACCAGAACAAAAGAATCAAATGCATAACCCATGGAAAAATTCCTCTGGTGAGAGTATTCCCAAGAATTAATTGAACAAGTAAACGAAACAAAGATAACACTTGCACATATGAATATCTTAGCATTCACACATAATTAAACAAATTTTTAGGCCCCAAATAAAATTTCTCATCTTTTCATTACCTAGATATCAAAGGTGGGTATAAAATCATCAGATCTTAGATGAATGGAAGCTCTGTAATTACATTTCATGAATCGCTTTATCACAACCTTGGAAATAGTTCTAAGACTAGATACATTACATATATAGCTCTCAATACATAAAACCAAGGTCAATATAACTCAAGTTTAATCTACAAATGAGCATCAACCACATCAATAACAACAACAACTGTATGAGAAAAACAAACTTATGCTTCAATATCAGTAATCATAGCATCAGCAACACTATCAACATCAACATCCACAACAACCTTATCATGTTTCATAAGTCCCTGTCTTATAGATTTTCATGGGACTTCTTGATTCATTTGTTATAACTTCTTGATTTTGCATCTTCTTGGTTTCCACTAGAAGGTTTTGATGCTTTTTGTTGTTCCTTCCAGCTGTTAGACAACTGCATTCCTTGTTGGAACTCTAAACTATCATTTTCTTCCACTAAGATCCTCTACTGGTGCATTATGTTTTTCTGCAACACACTCTAACTGCCGCAAAACTGGAACTTTCACACTTGAGGCTATTGAATATCTACAAGGAAAGGCTCCCTAATTTTAATCACACTTAAGAATATTGAATATCTACAAGTGACTGAGGTAACCAAAGGATATCAAAGGCTAATTTCAGAGGGAAGGTGAAGTAAAGAAGGCCAAAATTCAAGGGAGGATAAATTATTTTGATGATGCTTTCTAAGGTATGTTATTTATAGGTCATCTCACCATTTTCACAATAATTTTTTTTATAGAATGATTCAGACCATGATAGTGGGAGGTCATTGAGGAAACATATCCAAGTAGCTGTGGTACAAATTTCATCTTGTGGGTTGTTGTATTTTTGGAGTTACACTCCATGGAAAATAGGGTTTGTGGCTAGTCCTAAAACTAGTCTAAAACAAGTGTTTCGGGTAAAAACGTCATAACTTATTCATAATAGATTAAAATTTCATAAGAAAAAATGTCTTGGTTATAATACAGACTGTAGTATTCTGTGTAAAATTTTTAGATCCATACAACAAATATTCCATGTGGGGCACACTCTACAAGTTCTCTCTCTAGAATAAGCCAAAATTCAACAAGGTATGCCATTTTTTCTATAACTACTTTTCTGGGAGGTTCCAAGTAGTGACACCTAGGGGAGTTGAGTAAAACACACTAAATAAAATTGTGTACTATTTTGAGATATTTATTCATTAAAGGTACATAGCTATGTTTATTTCAAGTTAGGGTTGTTGACTAATCCAAAACTAGTCATGTAAGACTAAAGTAAAGTTTGATGAAAATTCTAGTCTCTTGTTGTTAAAGTTAAGGAAGGTTTGCAGGTATGTGATCATATACACTAAGTCTATTATAGAGTTACAAAACAGATTTGGATGATGAAATTGATGAGGGATTTTGGTTTAGGTACATGTTGGGTACATGGTTGAGACAAGTAGTTGATGAGTTGGCACATATATGAGGTGTATAGTTGATGATTTTGGTACATATTGATGAGTCATAGTTTATGTGTATTTGATGCATGATTGGTACAAGTTTGGTGCATGGTTGATGCACTTGTTCATGGTACAGGTTGAGGTACAGGTTCGTGCATGGTTGATGCACTTGTTTATGGTACAAGTTTATTACAGGTTGTTTGGTATAGGTTGGTGCATGGTTGATGCACTTGTTGATGGTACAGGTTGATTACATGTTGAGGTACATGTTGATGCATGGTTTATACATGGTACAAGTTTACAACAATATATCTCACAGTGATAATGTGATAGTGGTTCCATCATTCTACTTATACGTCAGGGCGGTTGGATGGGGAAAGGATAGGTGGTTGTAGCCACCTTCCAATTGTATCCAAAGAACATAGGGGGTTGTAGCCTCCTTCTGGTTGTAGCCAAAGAATTGGGGAGTTGGAGCTTCCCTCAGGTTGTAGCTTGAGAAACTAGGGGGTTGGAGCCTCCTTCCAGTTGCAGCTGGAAAACAAAGGAAGTTGAGACTAGAAGAAGAATCCATTCACCAGAATCTAGGATTGAACCAACCTGTTTTGAAGCATTCAACAAGGATGAATTTTGGAATAAGGCCATGGATGAATAATTGGATCAAATAGATAAAAATGACACTTGGGAATTGGTTCCAAGACCAAAGGATAAGAATGTGATCGGTACAAAGTGGGTATACGGGAATAAATTGAATGAAGATGGAAAGGTTACAACGAACAAATATAGATTGGTATGTAAAGGATATGCACAGGTAGAAGGAATTGACTTTGAAGGGATAATTTCCCTAGTTGCTAGAATGGAAGTAATCTGATTGTTTTTAGCTTATGCATGTTGCAAAAATATTAAAGTTTATCAGATGGACGTAAAATCATCTTTTCTGAATGGGGAACTTGAAGAAGAAGTCTACATTGAACAACCAGAGGGATTTCAGTTGTTAGAGAACACAGATTATGTGTGTACATTAAAGAAGGCCTTGTATGGTCTAAAATAGGCTCCTAGATCATGGCACTCTAGACTAAATAAATATCTGCAATAGGAAAGGTTCAGAAAAGGAAAGGCAGACAAAAACCTCTACATCAAGGTAACTGAATATAGTATTTTATTAATTGAAGTTTATGTTGATGATATTATTTTTGGAAGTACCGATGACAGGTTAAGCTAGAAATTTGCAAAGGACATGTAGAATGAATTTGAAATGTCATTACTTGGAGAATTATCCTTCTTTCCGGGTCTTTATATATTCCAAAGCAACCAAGGAATTTTTATTTCTCAAACCAAGTATATCAGAGAAATTCTAAAGAGGTTTGGAATGGAAGATTGCAAACCATTTATCACTCCCATGCAAACCAGTTGCAAGTTGAACAAAGATGATGATTCAAAGTCTACAGATCAGAGGCAATACAAGTCAATGATTGGTAGCCTACTATATGTGAAAACATCCAAACTAGATGTAATGTAGGCAGTTGGATAGGTGGCATGATTTCAAGCAACACTTAAGGAATCACATGTATTAGCAGTGAAGAGGATTTTCAGATATCTCAAAGGAACAAAAGATTTTGGATTATGGTATCAAAAAGGAAAGTATCTATCACTTATTGCCTACACAGATGTATATTGGGTAGGTTACAGTGATGACTGATGAAGCACCGGTGGAGCATGGTTCTACTTGGGTGAGTGTTTAGTATCATGGCTAAGAAAGAAACAATCATCAAAATCCTTATCTACAATTGAGGCAAAGTATATTGCAACAACAACATGTTGTACACAGGTTCTATGGATGAAACAAAATCTAACATATATACAGGGTGAGTGTGATAAGCCCATTCCAATCTATTGTGGTAATACAAGCGCCATCAGTATCTCAAAGAAACAGATGATGCACTCTAAGACGAAGAACATTCCAATCAAGTATCACTTTGTATGGGAATGGGTTGCAGAATATAACATCAGAGTTGAATTTATGGGAAAAAAAGAACAAGTGGCAGACATATTTACAAAACCCGTTCCATGGGAAGCCTTTAAGTATCTTCGCCAGAGACTCAGAGTTATTTCTTCTCCAAAATGAATTATTTTGAATTTTTATGTTATATGTCTTAGATGTACATGAGGAAGGACGATAAAGAGGACAGTTCATGTTGGGATATCATACGATTCAGTTAGGGGGAGAAGACCCGAATGGAAATATACCTTTTCCATTGATGACAAAGGGGGGGAGATTTATCAGATGTAGAGGATAGAGGCATGGTTCTAGAGGGAGCATTGGTCATAGAGATGTAGGCATGGTTCCAGGGGGAGCATGAGTGATATGATTTCAGTATTGCATCAGAGTGTTGTAATCAATTCTAAAGGGGGATATTGTTGATTAATTGGGTTGGTTGTCAATGATGTCAACACTTGAATAAAGTCCAATAGAGAATTTTGGTAGCACAAAGGTTTGGGTAATGGACCCAAGGTTGTTTCATGCATAATGGTATGATTTTTAATATATTTTAAGGTAATACTATTCTAGATGGATAGTACATTTCATTCTATTTTTGGTGGTATGTGGAACGTCACATAACTCCTCACAGTTAAAGAGTTATGGCCATGGGAAGTTGGAGAACCCAGGTTTAGGTAATGGACCCAAGTTTGTTTGATGGATAATGGTATGAGTTTTGATATATTTGTAGAAAATAATATTCTGGATGGATAGTACATGTCATTCCATTTCTAGTGGTATGTGCAACGTGATGCAGACCTCCTATCCTCAGGTCGTGATCCGCGTAGGATATTCTCTAGACCACAACAAGGGTTAACAAAACCCCTTGTTTAATCCCACACAAGATCTTGGTTTTTGCAAGTTGGTTTGCTTCGAACACTATGCCAAGGCTCTTAGCAATAGTTGAAACACGAAATTTTGAATGTTCTTATGGTGTAAGTCCCCTCTCCAACGTGACCACAACCAAGCCTAGGCGCAAGTGCCTTTCGTGACTCGCGAATTCGGGAGTTGGAGCACCACCCCTTTTACACTCTCCTTGCGAATCCCCGACTCCAAAATCTATCCTTCGATGAGATCCAATGGTTGTATGCCTCCCTTGATCTAACAACCCATGACATATCAGGATTTCGCAAATCGGAGATCCAAGACACTTGACCCCAAACCTCTTGTCACTCCATTCCCTAAACTCCAATACGCGAGTTCGCATGTGAGATCAATGGACCACGTTGATACAGATATGATGGTCACTATCCCTCTAGAGCTTAAGGGTGTTGAAAAGACACTCAGTCTTAATCTCTTCAAGTTTCTAAGAGATCCAACGGTTCATGAGATTTCGGCACTTCCTCCTGAATTGATTCAACCGTCCTTGAGAAGTTGAATCAGACGGTTGAATTCTGCAAGACAATTCAACCTTTGTATCCCTTTGGAACAATTCATAGGTTCTAACCCTCCCGAGCTTTCACTTGCAAACTCAAGGCCTCCAAAAAGAGTCCTTGCATGCACTCCTTGTGACAGTTTCAAATAACCTCTGGTTATTTTAGATCTTTGACTCTGTGCACTCCTTGCTACAGCAGTCCCTCAATTTCTCTCTTGGATTTGGTAAAATCCAAGACTTCACCCAACTAGCACACACCTTGAACAACTCTATGCTCTGCTAACACTCTTGCCTGTAAAGACAAAGTTTGAAACTCTTTTGAGAGTTCTAAGGTAAAACTCAGAGTCTGATTGACACACTCCTTGTAGACCCTCCACTGCACTCTTGTAGGCGTTCTCAGAAAGAGAAACAACTGAAACTCATTCTCCCCTTATCCAGGATTCAAATATTTAACATAGAATCCTAGAACATACACACATAGATTTGCATTGAAATAAAAAGCGCACAAAGAATGAAAACAAGTCGTAACATATCGTTCAAGAGGAGATTCCAACAACCATAACAAACACAAAGATTGGAATCAAATATTTTCTTTCATTAATTCCAGTGCTCTCATACATGGTAAACAACTACAGCTAGAATGCATGAAAAAATTCTCTGTTCTCCTCTGCAGCTCTACAACTTATGAAAACTGAATCATAATGTTACCAATGATCAAAGGGTCAAGGGTGTCTATCATCCATTTTCCCTCCTACCTCCTATACTCCTAAAATTGTCTAGTCTATTATTTAAATCTATCTACTTTACATTCATTACGCATAAATGTTTGTACATTCGACAGATGAGAGCAATGCTCAAGATCTGTTTACAATCTCCAAAACAAAAAGGTAAGTACACTTCCCTATCTATTACATTAATGTCCATTCATTAATCTTCAAAACATTTCAAAATGTGTGCTGGTGCTTTTCCAATTGTCTCCTTTGTTTAGGTGCGTGCCTTGGCTTTATACGATGCTCCTGCATCATACTCCCTCACTTGAAAATTTTCATGAACTCCTATTCATGAGTTCCTTTACTGTTCGTCCATGATTTTGAATTGTTGTTTCATCCTCCCAACTGGAATCTTCAACTAGATGTCCTTTCCATTTGACCAAGTATTCAAAATACTCTTTTCTCCTAGTCTTTCTGCTAATCTTCTTGTCAATTATGCTTTCCATCTGTGGCTTTTCATCTATAGGCATTTGTTTTGTCCTTGAATCTTTTATTGTTTATCTTATACTCCTTCTTCTTCATCTCTATAGGGGTACAAATCCATGACATTGAATATCGGTGAGATTCTGACCCCATCGGGTAATTCAATCGCATATGTGTTTGTCCCAAATTTCCTTATGACCTTGCACGGTCCAATCTTTTTCATCTTTAGCTTGTTCTATGTTCCCCTTAGGAACCTCTCCTTCCTCAAATGTGCAAGAATCAAATCACCAACTTCGAATTGAAGTTCTCGCCTATGTTGATCTACTCTATGATTGTACTCTTGACTTGAACTCTGCAATTGCTCCTTAATTCTGCTGTGAAGCTCCTTCATTCATTCTACAAAGTCCTCTACACTAGCACTCCTAAATTCAATTTGTTCTGAATCTTTCGATTCAGAAAATCCCCTTGGTTGTATCCCATATACAATTTGGAATGGACTCTGCCTTGTGCTTCTATTGAGTGAATCATTGTAAGTGAATTTCGCCTGTGGTAGAATGTGATCCCATTGACTGTGGTATTCATTCACTAAGCTCCTTAACAAATATCCCAAGATCCTATTCACGACCTCTATGTGTCCATCCGTCTGAGGATGATATGCTGAGCTAAAAGACAAAATTGTCCCCAAATTATTCCATAAGGTCCTCTAGAAATGTCCTATGAACTTAGTATCTCGATCATAAATGATACTTCTTGGCAAGCCGTGAAGTCTAACGACATCCTTGAAAAATAGGTTCGCAATATGAGTTGCGTCACTGGTTTTCTGGCATGGCATGAAATGTGCCATCTTTGAAAATCTGTCTACCACTACAAATATTGAATCATATCCCCTTTGTGTCCTTGACAATACCAATAATAAATCCATGCTCACGACATCCCACGACCTTTCCGGTATGGGTAATGGTTGGTATAACCCTGTGTTCTACCTTTTTCCTTTCGTGTGCTGACAAATTCTACACCTATCCACAAATTTCTTCACATCTGTCCTCATCCCTGGCTAGAAATATAAGCCATTCAACTTTGAGAACATTTTTTCATGACCGAAGTGTCCGACCAATCCTCTGTTGTGCTTTTCCTTCAACAAATTCTCCCTCATGGAGAATTTCAGAACACATAATTGATTTCCCCTGAACAATAATCCATCCTAGATCATGTATTTAGTCCAATGGCTTCTATCCCTGAGAATTGGATTCTTAGACACCTCATATGCCTCTTTGAATTCTGGATCATCCCTATACATTTCTTTGAGGTTATCAAAACCCAAAGTCTTGACTCTGAATTCCTGCATAAGCAAACATTTCCTTCTCAAAGCGTCAACAACTTTGTTAGCAGTTCCAGAAGTATGTTTGATCACAAAAGTAAAATTCTACATGTATTCAACCCATTTAGCATGTTTTTGGTTCAACTTATCCTGTTGAGTCATGAATTGCAAAGCATGATTATCGCTCTACAAAATGAACTCTTTGGGAACCATATAGTACCTCCATTTCTTCAGCGCTTGTATGACTGCATATAATTCTTTGTCATACGTGGAGTACTTGATCTTTGCTTCATTCAGTTTTTACTAAAATACGCGATCGACCCATTGTCTTGGCTCAAGATCGATGCAATGGAAAATCCACTTGCATCACACTTGACCTGGAATGTCTTGCTGAAATCTAGCAAAACCAGAATTGGTTGCTCTGTGATCTTCTTCTTCAGTAGGTTGAAGCTCTTCTCCACTTCCTCCGTCCAGTGAAAATATTTATGTCTTTTATTCACCATATCCATCATCGATGTGCTAATTCCACTGAAGTTTCAGATGAATTTCCTGTAGAAGCTAGCCAAACCATGGAAGCTTCGAACTTCAAACACGCTCTTCATCGATGGCCAATCCTTAATAACATTTATCTTTTCTAGATCCATTTTAAATTCATTTGCAGAGTTAACAAAACCCAAATAAATGAGTTATGTCCTCATAAATGACTATTTCTTCATATTGATCAGCAATTTCTCTTGCTGTAACCTCCTCATCACTACAACTAAATGATTTAAATGTTCTTCTTCAGTTTTTCTGAAAATTAGTATATCATCAAGATATATAATGATGAATTTCCCAATGAAATCTTTCAAGACTTCATTCATCAACCTCATGAAAGTACTAGGTGCATTTGTCAAGCCAAATGGCATGACAAGACATTCATACAACCCTTCATTTGTCTTGAATGTTGTGTTCCATTCATCACCTTCTCTCATTCTAATTTGATGATATCCTCTTTTCAAATGAATCTTTGAAAAAAACTTTGCTCCACTCAAGCAGTCCATCAAGTCATCCATCCTTGGCAATGGGAACCTGTCTCTTATGGTAATTTTGTTAATTTCCCTCAAGTATGTACACATTCTCTAGCCACTGTCCTTTCTTGGGCTGAGCACTATCAGAGCATTGCATGGACTCAAGCTCTCCCGAATTAATCCTTTGTCCATTAAGTCCTGGACCTATTTCTTAGCTTCTTCATTCTCCTGCGGCATCAACCTATATGCTGCTTTGTTCGAAAAACTGGCTCCAGGTATAAGATCAATATGATTTCTTATAATCCTGATAGGTGGCAACGAACAAGGTAGTTCGTCCACTACTATATCAACAAATTCTTCCAGCAACTCCTGGATTTGTTCCGGTAAATCATCTATCCTAGTGTTGTTTAAAACAATTCTGGGCTTCCTAACCACAATGAATTGTGTGTCTTCCTTATTCTTGACTTCCTTAAGAAGTTCCTTCCCACTCATGAGAAGTATAGTGTTTCTCATCTCTGTTTTCACCTCTTTATTATTAATCGGCAACAACATGTGTGTCCTACCACTTTTCTCCAGAGTGTACATGTTCTTTTTCCCATAATGAACCGCATTTCTGTCATATTGCCATGGTATACCCAACAATAGATGAAAAACATCCATGGGAATGACATTACATAATATCTCATCTTTATATCCCCTTTTAAATTCAACTAAACATTGTTTAGTGACATTTACCTGATGTCCTTTTTGTAGACACAAAACTTTGTATGGGCTTGGATGCACAATAGTCTCTAGCTCCATCTTTTCTACCATTTCCATACATACAAGATTATCTGTGCTACCAGTGTCTACTATGACCTTGCATACCATGTCTTTGGTTTTGCAAGCTATCCGAAACAGACTGTTTCTTTGGGTTGGGTTCTCTGGCTCCTTCTTTGGTTTCAAGAGAACTTTCCTCATCATCAAAGATATTTCACCCTCAGTGTCCTTTGCCTCAACATTTTGTCCTTGAGCTTCGGCAATGTGAGTTTCACCAACATCTTTCTTCCTATCTGGACACTCATGGGGTTTATGTCCAATTTTCCCACAGAAAAATCATTTCACTTCACCTCCTATGCCTCTTCTTCTTCAACCCAACAAGCCAGCACGTGGAAAGAGAACATACAGCTGGACAAGCCAGCAAACCTAAAATTTTGAATTCTACCTTGGTATTGTTGCGCCACCGTTTAACTAAAGGCATTCAAAGCCGAGCACACTTATATTATGTTATAGATAGGAAGGCATTTAATACTATTAAGGCTGTTAGATAGGAATTAACTGTAGATTAGACAGTTTACCTTTCGAGAGGGAAAACGGAGTATAGACACCCTCCCTTGTATCATTGTAATATACATTCAGCATTGAGAGAAGAGGAGAAAAAAAAAGAGACAGATCGGAGAGAGCTTGTGAAGAACTCTATGTACAGACATTGAATTAATAGGAAAGCTTTGATTCAATTCTCATGGATGTGTTTGAGCTCTGTGTGTTGTTGATATTATGCCTTTGCATGCTTTCTTCCTTTTATGCTTATCTTCTATATGTTTCATATGTGATTGCGTATCAGGTTCGTAACCTGAGAGAATGAGTTTCAATTGTTTCTCTGCTTAGGCCAGGAGATTCCTGCATCGAGTGCAGTCGAATACCTCTGCATAGAGTGCGTTGAGGAGGCTAAGCATTTGAACTTTGTTCTCCTTCGACCAGAGTCATGTTAGATTATTCGAGCCGTGCAGGTGAGTGCAGGTCGAATTGAAGTCGCAGAGCCGAGCCTGAGGGGAGGAGGACTGGACCGTGTTAGCAGGATGGCACAGGTCTAGACGACTTTAATGCTTTGAGAGAGGGTTGGAAGTTGAGCACAGGAAGAACGTGAGAAACCTCTGAAGGAGTCAGAGAAAGACAAAGCCCAGGAGGGATAGTTCCTCGTCCATGTTGCAGGAACAGATCCGGGAGAGTTTTTCACCAAGGGAAAGCTTAGAAGCTGGAGGATTCTCAAGAGGAAGAGAATCGACGACTTGAATCTGTCGTAGAGACTCGTGAAGTCCCGTGGATCGTTGGATCTTGGAGAAGGAGCGAGGGAGGTTAAACCTCAAGCACGAGGAATAACCCGCTGTCATCGCCTATCAACATATCGGGGTTGGCGAGTGCAAGAATTCCATGCACATTGAAATCGCGAGTTGCGATTTCCCGATTTAGTAGGAGCCGTCGATTGTCAGAAGGACAGGTGGCACGAATCCGGAGTATCGCGGGATCGGCATTCCGGGTTTTCAACTCCAGTGAACTTTGTGTGGTGGATCCGCGATCCGCGAATTCCCGAGGTGATGTGGCATTGTGGGACTGGGAGAATAGTGGAACACAGGTGGCGTGTCCGCGCGGGATCGACACTTCGGCACTCGGGATTTGAAACTACCCGGTGTTGACATCGCCAGGGGTGATATCCCGAGCCGATTGACTTTGACTTCGGTACTCGGGATTCGGCATTTCAAGTGATATGGGAGCAGTGCCACAAGGTTCGCGAGTCCGCGAAACCTGATCTTCCGAAGTACGAAGGGAAGATAGCCGTGAAGACTGTGGGTAAAGAACTCCCGAGGGAGTTGGAGAGTTGTTGACTCTTCGGGCCGAGTTGTTGAAGGTCCTGGTGAGAGTGACCGTGTCATCGAGGTCACGGGTTGCGTCAGAGTGGTATCAGAGCCTGAAGTCTTGTCTGTATACTGCAGACGAGAGGAGAGGAGGGGGGAATAGAAAGCACTCTGATACTCATGACTTGCGTCAGAGTGGTATCAGAGAGGGAGTACCTTGAATTTCTGAAACAGAGATAGAAGAGACATAATGTCGCCCAGAAGAGAGAGGCAGTCTCCTGATCGTGAGGACAGGGATGCCCAAAGAAGGGGAAGGCTGGCAAGAAATCTAGAGATGGAACGTCAGATACGAGATCTCAGGGCGAGACTCGAAGATATGGAGGCCACCCAGAGGCATGGAGTCGACGCAGGAGAGTTCAGCGATCCCGAGATTGAAGAGGAAGCTGGACATGATGAAGGGGAGGTCTCAGCAGAGGATGCCTCAACAGAGAGGTTAATCAGAGCTATCTCCAGGATGAGCTCGAAGACAAAGATGGACATTCTCGTCTATGAGGGAAGTCTAAATACAAAGGAGTTGCTGGATTGGATCCGAGCACTCGACACCTACTTCAACTATGAAGACATCTAAGAGGACAAGAAGGTGAGACATGCTGTCACCAAGCTGAAGGGACATGCAGCCTTATGGTGGGACGAGCTGCAGGCAGATAGGCGTTCCAAGGGAAAACAGAAGATCAAGAACTGGGATCGAATGATCGCCAAGATGAAGGCAAAGTTCATTCTGAGGGATTACCAGATCACACTGTTCAGGCGCATGCAAAACCTGAGACAGAAGTTGATGACGGTGAAGGAGTACATCGAAGAATTCTACAGGCTCAAAATTCAAGCTGGTCATCGGGAGAGTGATGACGAAAAGGTAGCAAGATATCTGAATGGTCTTAGATATGACATTCAGGATGAATTGAGCATGCTGACCATCCGAACAGTTGAGGATGCATACCAGATGGCTCTGAAAGCCGAAGAGAAGCTGAGCCGCAAGCAGGGACAACGAGGGTGAGGCAGAAGCCAGCCTAGAGGCAAAGTGGTTGCCCAGAAAGACTTCCAAAAGCCCAGGGAGGATTGGAAGAGACCTCAGGGAAAAGCTGAAAGAGGTGGAACCTCACAGTAGAGGCAGCAAAATACTAAGCCGAGGAGGCAACAAGATGATCAGCAAGGAGGATATGCTGACGCGAATATATTTCCTTGTACCCGAGGTCGAGGCAGAGGTCGAGGAGGAGTTATCACGTGTTTTACATGTGGTAAGGACGGCCATAAAGCTGTGGACTATCCAGACAGGAAAATGGACAGAGGAAAAGCTCACGTTGCTGAGGTGAAGAGGCGTGACGTGGAGGATGAAGACACTGGAAGTGGGAAGTCACTGACAGTACATAAGGTCCTTTTGAAACCCGAGAAAGAGGTGGACACAACTCAGAGATGCCGACTGTTCAGGACAACTTGCAAGACCAAGGGCTAGAAATGCAAGGTCATAGTGGACAGTGGGAGCATCGACAATCTCGTTTCGACCGAGATGGTGGAGAAGCTGGAGCTGAAAACGAACAAACACCCGAGTCCATATGAAGTGACATGGCTGCAGAAAGGACACCAGGTATGTGTTACAAAGCAATGCTTGGTAAATTTTAAAATGGGTGAATATAGAGATGAAATCTTGTGTGATGTTATACCCATGGATGTCTATCATGTTTTATTGGGAAGACCATGGCAGTATGATAGACATGTGGTTCATGATGGGAGAATGAACACATACACCTTGGAGAAGGATGGAAAAACACACACGTTGCTGCCGATGAAGGATAAAGAGGTGAATCCGGAAGTTAGCAGCACGATACTTCTCATGAGTGGGAAAGAACTTCTCACAGAGCTGGAGAAGAATGAAGATCCACAATTCTTTATTGTCAGGAAGCCGAGAATTGTCCTGACAAGCACAAGAGTGGACGACTTGCCATAGGAGATTCAGGAATTGTTGGGAGAATTCATTGATATCATCATGGACGAACTACCTCGTTCGTTGCCACCGATGAGTCATCACATTGACCTCATACCCGGAGCAAGTTTGCCAAATAAGGTAGTGTACAGGTTGACACCTCAGAAGAACGAGGAAGTCAAAAGGCAGGTATAGGATCTACAGGACAAGGGACTAGTGAGAGAGAGTCTAAGTCCATGTGTTGTTCCGACAGTACTAAGTCCAAAGAAGGATGGAGGCTGGAGGATGTGTACAGACTCTAGGGCGATTAATAAGATTACCATCAGGTACAGGTTTCCACTGCCGAGAATGGACGACTTGATGGATTGCCTAAGTGGGGCAAGTTATTTCTCCAAGATAGATCTCAAGAGCGGATACCATCAGATCTAGATGAGAGAGGGAGATGAGTGGAAAATATCATTCAAAACAAACGAGGGTTTGTACGAATGGCTGGTCATGCCATTTGGTTTAACCAACGCACCAAGCACATTTATGTGGCTGATGAATGAAGTCCTGCGGGAGTTCATTGGCAAATTTGTGGTCGTGTACCTGGATGATATACTGATTTTCAGTAAAACCAGGGCTGAGCACTTGAGACATTTGGCCACTGTGATGAGAAGGTTACAGCAGGAGAAGCTGCTGGTCAATTTGAAGAAGTGTTCCTTCATGCAGACAGAACTCATTTATTTGGGTTTTGTAATTTCGGCAAATGAATTGAAGATGGATCCTGAGAAGGTTGAAGTAATCAGGAATTGACCATCACCAAGAAATGTTTTTGAGGTAAGGATCTTTCATGGTTTGGCAAGCTTCTATAGAAAATTCATTCGAAATTTTAGTGGAATCAGTGCCTCCATGATGGACACTGTGAAAAAGAGGGATAGGGTTTTTCAGTGGACAGCCGAGGCTGAGAAGATCTTCAATCTGTTGAAGCGGAAGATCACTGAGAAACCAGTGTTAGTGTTGCCAGATTTTCAGAAAACCTTCCAAGTGAAGTGTGATGCTAGTGGGTATGCTGTTGGAGGGGTTTTAAGTCAGGATGACAGACCTGTGGCATAATACAATGAGAAGCTGGATGATGCAAAGCTGAAGTACTCCACGTACGATAAAGAGTTCTATGCCATCATACAGGCATTGAAAAAGTGGAGGCATTACTTGATACCCAAGGAATTCGTTTTGTACAACGATAATCACGCATTGCAGTTCGTGAGTCAACAGGAGAAGTTGAACTAGAAGCATGTGAAATGGGTGGACTACATGCAAAATTTCACATTCGTGATCAAGCACATTTCGGGGACTGCGAACAAGGTGGCTGATGCCTTGAGCAGGAAGTGCTTGTTGCTGCAGGAATTCAGGGTCAAAACCTTGGGTTTTGAAAATCTGAAAGATATGTATGCAGGGGACGTAGACTTTGGCGAAGCATACGAGGCAGCCGAAAACCCAGTTCTCAGGGATAGGAGTCCGTGGATTGATTTCCTGATCCAGGATGGATTGCTGTTTCGGGGCAATCAATTGTGCATTCCAGATTGCTCTATGAGAGAGAATTTGGTGAAGGAAAAGCACAGTGGGGGCTTAGCAGGTCATTTCGGACATGAAAAAACATTCGCCAAGCTGAGTGAATCGTATTTTTGGCCAGGTATGTGGGCAGATGTTAAACGGTTTGTTGACAGGTGCCGAATATGTCAACATGCAAAGGGCCGAAAGCAGAACACAGGGTTATATCAGCCGTTACCCATACCTGAGAGGCCATGGGAGGCCATCAGTATGGATTTTGTGTTGGGTTTACCTAGAACACAACGAGGAGTGGATTCCATTTTTGTAGTGGTGGATAGGTTCTCGAAGATGGCGCATTTCATTCCGTGCCATAAGACGAGCGATGCAACCCACATTGCCAATTTATTTTTCAAAGAGATTGTAAGATTGCATGGATTACCGAGAAGCATAGTCTCGGATCGGGATACCAAGTTCATAGGTCATTTTTGGAGGACGCTATGGAAGAAGCTGGGGACTGACTTAGCATTCATTTCTGCTTACCATCCACAGACAGATGGGCAGACAGTAGTGGTCAACAAAAGCTTGGGAGATCTGTTGAGAAGTTTGGTGACGGAGCATCACACCAGTTGGGATCAGATCTTACCACAGGCAGAGTTTGCGTACAACGATTCGGTGAATTGGAGTACAGGTAAGAGCCCATTCCAGATTTTGTATGGGACATAGCCAAGAGGAGTGTCTGAGCTCAGGGAGCCAGAATAGGCTGAAACTAGCAGCGCGAGAGCTGAGGAATTCGCTGAAGCAATGCAGGAACTTCACGCAAAGGTGAAGCAGCGACTGCAGAAGGTGAATTAGGAGTATAAGCGCAGAGCCTATCAAAGAAAGAGGCAACTTCAGTTTGAAGTTGGAGACATGGTTCTAGTGCATTTGAGAAAAGAAAGGTTCCCAAGGGGAACATACAACAAGCTCAAGATGAAGAAAATTGGGCCATGCAAAGTCTTGAAGAAATTCGGGGAGAATGCATATGAGCTTGAGTTGCCAGAGGACATTGGGATATCTCCGATATTTAATGTCTCGGACATATACCCATATAAGGCAGAAGATGCAGGAGATGGAAGTGCTGAGGAACCAGTGATCCAGTGGCAGAAACAACTACCAATTGCATAGAAGCCCGAGATAGAGTGCATACGGGATAAGAGACTAGGAAGAAAGACCAGGAGGAAACAATATTTTGAATACCTGGTAAAGTGGAAAAATCACCCAGAGGAGGATGCCAGCTGGGAGACAGAGGCTGTTGTACAGAAACATGGGCATAGTGTGCAGGAGCTCATGGACAGAAGCCCATGAAATCTTTTGAGCCGAGGAGTATGATGCAAGAGCATCTACACTTCAACCCAACAAGCCAGCACGTGGAAAGAGAACATACAGCTGGACAAGCCAACAAACCTAAAATTTTGAATTCTACCTTGGTATTGTTGCACCGCCGTTTAACTAAAGGCATTCAAAGCCGAGCGCACTTATATTATGTTATAGATAGGAAGGCATTTAATACTATTAAGGCTGTTAGATAGGAATTAACTGTAGATTAGACAGTTTACCTTTCGAGAGGGAAAACAGAGTATAGACACCCTCCCTTGTATCATTGTAATATACATTCAGCATTGAGAGAAGAGGAGCAAAAAAAAGAGATAGACCGGAGAGAGCTTGTGAAGAACTCTATGTACAGACATTGAATTAATAGGAAAGCTTTGATTCAATTCTCATGGATGTGTTTGAGCTCTGTGTGTTGTTGATATTATGCCTTTGCATGCTTGCTTCCTTTTATGCTTATCTTCTATATGCTGCATATGTGATTGCGTATCAGGTTCGTAACCTGAGAGAATGAGTTTCAATTGTTTCTCTGCTTAGGTCAGGAGATTCCTGCATCGAGTGCAGTCGAATACCTTCGCATAGAGTGCGTTGAGGAGGCTAAGCAGTTGAACTTTGTTCTCCTTCGACCAGAGTCATGTTAGATTATTCGAGCCGTGCAGGTGAGTGCAGGTCGAATTGAAGTCGCAGAGCCGAGCCCGAGGGGAGGAGGAATGGACCGTGTTAGCAGGATGGCACAGGTCTAGACGACTTTAACGCTTTGAGAGCGGGTTGGAAGTCAAGCACAGGAAGAACGTGAGAAACCCCTGAAGGAGTCAGAGAAAGACAAAGCTCAGGAGGGATAGTTCCTTGTCCATGTTGCAGGAACAGATCCGGGAGAGTTTTGCACCAAGGGAAAACTTAGAAGCTGGAGGATTCTCAAGAGGAAGAGAATCGACGACTTGAATCTATCATAGAGACTCGTGAAGTCCCGTGGATCGTTGGATCTAGGAGAAGGAGCGAGGGAGGTTAACCCTCAAGCGTGAGGAAGAACCCGCTGTCATCGCCTATCGGCATATCGGGGTTGGCGAGTGCAAGAATTCCATGCACGTTGAAATCGTGAGTCGCGATTTCCCGATTTAGTAGGAGCCGTCGATTGTCGGAAGGACAGGTGGCACAAATCCGGAGTATCGCGGGATCGACATTCAGGGTTTTCAACTCCAGTGAACTTTGTGTGGTGGATCCGTGATCCGCGAATTCCCAAGGTGACATGGCATCGTGGGACCGGGAGAATAGTGGAACACAGGTGGCGTGTCCACGCGGGATTGGTACTTCGGCACTCGGGATTTGAAACTACCCGGTGTTGACATCGCGAGGGGCGATATCCCGAGCCGATTGAATTTGACTTCGGTACTCGGGATTCGACATTTCAAGTGATACGGGAGCAGTGCCACAAGGTTCGTGAGTCCGCGAAACCCGATCTTCTGAAGTACGAAGGGAAGATAGCCGTGAAGACTGTGGTCAAAGAACTCCCGAGGGAGTTGGAGAGCTGTTGACTCTTCGGGCCGAGTTGTTGAAGGTCCTGGTGAGAGCGACCGTGTCGTCGAGGTCACGGGTTGCGTCACTTTCATTTTTGCAACCATTCTATCCTAGATTTTGATCTTCTGCTTGCCCTTGCAACGTCTATCAGCCTGTAGTTCATCCCACCACAATGTTTTATGCCCTTTAAGTCTAGTAATGACATGTTTGACTTTCTTGTCTTCCTTGACATCATCATAGTCGAAGTATTTGTCTAGAGCTCTAATCTAGTCTAGAATCTCTTCAACATCCAAGTTGCCTTCGTACATTGGAATGTCCATTTTTTCCCTAGCACTTATCCTAGAAACAACTTTGAATAAGAATTCTTCTACAGCATCTTCGACTGCAACTTCTTCTCCTTCGTTTTCAGCTTCATTTTCTCTTTCAACTTCACTGATATCACCAACGTCAACTGAGAACCTATGTGTTGTCTCCATAGAATCAAGCTTGGCACATAATTCATGCATTTCTCTTTCCACTGCTGGATTAGGCATTTCCCTTTCTCTCCTTCTCGGCGGCATGGCTATAAAATTCCTCTTTTCTCTCTGCTACAGAAAGTAAAGAACTTGTTCTGGGCTTTGATACCACAACTAATGCAGACCTCCTACCCTCAGGCTGAGATCCACGCAATATCTTCTCTATACCACGACAAGGGTTAACAAAACCCCTTATTTAATCCCACACAGGATTCGATTTTCGCAAGTTGTGGTGCTTCAAACACTATGCCAAGGCTCTTGGCAATAGTCGAAACATGAAATTTTGAATGGGCTTATGGTGTAATCCCCCTCTCCAATGTGACCATAACCAAGCCTAGGCACAAGTGCCTTTCGTGACTCGCGAATTTGCGAGTTGGAGAACCACCCCTTTTACACTCTCCTTGTGAATCCCCGACTCTGAAATCTAGCCTTCGACGAGATCCAACCACTGTATGCCTACCTTGATATGATGGCCCATGACGTATCAGGATTTCTCATATCGGTGATCCAAGACGCTTGACCCCGAACTTCTTGTCACTCCATTCCATGAACTCTGATACGCAAGTTTGCATGCGAGATCAACGACCCACATTGATCCGGATTTGACGGTCACTATCCCTCTAGAGCTTAAGGGTGTTGAAAAGACACTCAGTCTTAATCTCTTCACTATTACAAGAGATCCAATGGTTCACAGGATTTTGAAACTTCCTCCTTAAGCGATTCAACCGTCTGATTCAACTTCTCAAGGACTTTTGGCCAGATGACTTGGCTTCCTTCCCTCCTGAACTTGATTCCTACGAAACAATTCAACCTTTGATTCCCTTTGGAACAATTCACAGGTTCTAACCCTCCTGAGCTTTCACTTGGAAACTCAAGGCCTCCAAAAAGAGTCCCTGCACACACTCCTTGTGGCAGTTTTCAAATAACCTCTGGTTATTTTATATCTTTGACTATGTGCACTCCTTGCAACAACAGTCCCTCAATTTCTCTCTTGGATTTGGTAAAATCCAAGACATCACCCAGCCTACCCACACCTTGCATGACTCTATGCTCTTCTAACACTCTTTCCTGTAAAGACAAAGTTTGAAACTCTTTTGAGAGTTCCGAGGTAGAACTTAGAGTCTGATCGACACACTCCTTACAGATCCTCCACTGCACCCTTGCAGGCGTTCTCAGAAAGAGAAACAACTAAAACTCATTCTCCCCTTATCCAAAATTCAAATATTCAACATAGAATCCTAGAACATACACACATAGATTTGCATTGAAATAAAATGTGCACAAAGAATGCAAACAAGCCATAACATATCGTTCAATAGGCGATTCCAACAACCATAACAAACACAAAGATTGGAATCAAAGCTTTTCTTTCATTAATTCCAATGCTCTCATACATGGTAAACAACTACAGCTATAATGCATGGAAATATTCTTTGTTCTCCTCTGCAGCTCTACAACTTATGAAATCTGAATCATAATGTTACCAATGATTAAAGGGTTGAGGGTGTCTATCATCCATTTTCCCTCCTACCTCTTACGCTCCTAAAACTGTCTAATCTATTATTTAAATCTACCTACTTTACATTTTTTATGCATAAATGCCTCTACATTCGAAATACGAGAGCAATGCTCAAGATCTGTTTACAATCTCCAAAACACAAAGGTAAGTATGCTTCCCTAGATATTACATTAATGTCCATTCATTAATATTCAAAACATTTCAAAATGTGTGCTGGTGCTTTTCCAGCTGTCTCCTTTGGTTAGGTGTGTGCCTTTGGATTTATAAGATGCCCCTGCATCACAACACCACATAATTCCTCACAGTTAGAGAGTTATGGCCATGTGAAGTTGGAGAACCCCCACGAATAATCTAGAAGCCCCAAAAGGTCAAAGTAGTCAAAGTGGTTTAAGAGATTTTAGAAGGTAAACAATAAAGTGAAGTGATGATTGTACTATAAATCAAAGTGAATACAAAATAAATTATTTAAATAATAAAGTTAATGGAGAAATTACTAATTTGACAAGTGGTTAGAAGTGGGTTAACCCTAAAATAAGGAAAGTGGGTTAAGATGGTTAAAAGGTAAGCCCTTGAGGAAGCTACATGAAAGTATAAATAAGAGGAAAGGTTATCTAATTTTAATCACACTTGAGAATATTGAATATCTAAAAGTGGCTGAGGTAACCAAAGGATATCTAAGCCGAATTTGAGAGGGAAGGTGAAGTAAAGAAGGCCGAAATTCAAGGGAGGATAAATTCTTTTGATGATGCTTTCTAAGGTATGTTATTTACAGGTCATCTCACCATTTTCATAATAAGTTTTTCTCTAGAATGATTCAGACAGTGAAATTGGGAGGCTATCGAGGAAACATATTCAAGTAACTATGGTACAAATTTCATCTTGTGGGTCATTGTATTTTTGGAGTTACACTCCGTGGAAAATAGGGTTTGTGGCCAGTCTTAAAACTAGCCTAAAACAAGTGTTTTGAGTAAAAATGTCACAACTTCTTCATAACAGATTAAAATTCTGTAAGACCAAATGTGTTGGTTAGACTATAGTCTATAGTATTCTTTATACAATTTTCATACCTAGACAACAAATATTCCGTGCGGCGAATGCTCTACAAGTTCTCTCTCTAAAATAAGCCAAAATTCAACAAGGTATGTCATTTTTTATATAACTCCTTTTTTGAGAGGCTCCAAGTAGTGACACCTAGAGGAATTTCCTAAAACACACTGAAAAACATTGTGTACTACTTTTAGATCTTTATTCATTACAGGTACATAGTTATGTTTATTTTAAGTTAGGGTTGTTGACTAATCCAAAACTAGTCATGTGAGACTAAAGTAAAGTTTGATGAAAATTCTAGTCTCTTGTTGTTAAAGTTAAGGAAGGTTTGCAGGTATGTGATCATATACACCAGGTCTATTACAGAGTTACAAATAATATTTGGATGATGAAATTGATGAGGGATTTTGGTTCAGGTACATGGTTGAGACAAGTAGTTGATGAGTTAGCACATACATGAGGTGTATAGTTGATAATGTTGGTACATCTTGATGAGTCATAGTTTATGTGTATTTGATGCATGATTGGTACAAGTTTGGTGCATGGTTGATGCACTTTTTCATGGTACAGGTTGATGTACAGGTTGGTGCATGGTTGATGCACTTGTTTATGGTACAAGTTTATTACAGGTTGTTTGGTATAGGTTGGTGCATGGTTGATGCACTTTTTTATGGTACAGGTTGATTACAAGTTGAGGTACAGGTTGATGCATGGTTGATACATGTTTCAGGTTATTGGTACAGGTTGTTTGGTGCAACTTTATTGGTACAGGTTTACAACATTATATCTTACAGTGATAGTGTGATAATGATTCCATCATTCTACTTATACGTTAGGGTGGTTGGATGGGGCAAGAAAATGTGGTTGTATCCACCTTCTCATTGTGGCCGGAGAACATAAGGGGTTGCAGCCTCCTTCATTGTAGCCAGAGAATTGGGGAGTTGGAGCTTTCCTCGGGTTGTAGCCTGAGAAACTAGGGGTTGGAGCCTCCTTCCAGTTGCAGTTGGAAAACAAAGGAAGTTGGTGCTTCCAATGAATGTAATTCTTCAAGACATATAAGAAAAAACATTCTATGGTTTTCTCCCTCTTTCGGTTTCCACGTAAAAACACTGGTGTATTGTGTATGTGTATGATTGTTTATTTGTTCATTGTTTATTTACTCTGCAAATAATGGATGATAATGTTGCATTGATATAACACTGGCATTATATGGTTAAAAAGGATTAGATTGCTCTATTACTAATTCACCCCACCCTTAGTAATCCAATAGTTAGGGCTCGTGCCCTATTTAACCAATGCTCAAATTGAGGTAAGGTACACGAGTATGACGATGCAGAATATGGATTTAGATATGCATGCCCAAGCTATGCATATGTCTCGAAGTTTGTGTCATGAGATATCTAGACTTTGAGATTTCACCGTAATGTGTGTTAAACAATTCCTTGATGAAAGTATAGGGTGTTTATACCCATTTTTCTCATACTTTTGAGAGGAATTTGATGGTGTACTTTGTTTCTGAGTTTGAACAATGAGTAAAAATGTGATTGTAAAACACAATAATTTGAGCATTAATAAAGTAGTCTCAATTTGAAGCAGAACTAGAGGTGTAGCCCAAGTTGGGTGAACTCCGTTAAAAAATTTGTGTACGTGTGATTTTAGTATGGTTGTTCTATTTCACTCGGTTATCTTGCAAGTTAATATCGCTAAAGTGATTTTGTATAGATAAGTAAATTCACATGTTTTATGAAATCAATCAAATGATCATTATTATTTTGAAATCAAGTTAGATGTTTATGTGTATTAAATATTAATCAACATCTAAGGATTTTTAGAATTAGTTGACCCTTCCTCTTGGCATGAAGTCAATCATGTGTCTTGTTTTCAATGCCCTCAAACTCATCTAGAAGTTGAAGGATGTTACTCAATATTCCACTTCATCTGGCTTATATTCTAAGGATGATCCTCTTGTTCCTCCACCACATGATTTTCTACCATGTAGTCCTCCACCAAACTGACTGACATTCCCTCCACCACCTATTCCTCCTCCTCCTCCTCCACATGTGTCACCAATTTCACCATATTCCACCAATCCTCCTCCTCCACATTTCTCATAGTTACACCATCCATAGATCCTCCTCATCCTCCACATGTGTCACCACATACACCACCCACTCATTCTCCTCCTCTTCCTCCTCCACATGATCTTGGTGGAGAGATATATTATACTCTACTTTCATTTGATATGAGTACAAATATACCCTCTAGCTCTAGTAGAGGGTATATTGATTGTTGTATATTTGACTTGAGATGTATATATGCCATGTTTATTGATTTTGATGAGATGTATATTTGACATGTATATTGATATGTATATTATGATTTTTCATATTGTGTTCATGTTAATGTTCTTTGATTTATTAAATGTATTATGAGTATGCTAATGAATTCTCTATTTTTATATTAAACTTGAGATGTATCACTCATTTAAATTTAGAATTGACATATAATGTTTAACTTTAATTTTGTGAAATTGTTTCATTTGGATTTTAATTGCAAAAACTTAGAACCATTAATGTCATACAATGTTTAACTCTTATTAAAGGTGAATTGTTTATTGTCCAACAAGATACAATATGTTAATTAAACCTGATTAAAAACAAACAAAAAAATACATAAATATGATGAGTGAAATGATTATGATTTGAATAATTATATATTTTTCATATATAGTAATAATAACTTTATGATATAAATATTCACTAACATTATGATATAATTATTCAATAATAATAATAAGGATGTAATGATAATGTTCTTTTATTAATTTTTATTATTCAAATATTACAAGACAAAGGTATAATATAATTGTTTACTAAAATTACAATTATTATATTTTATCCTTCCAAATATTTGATTAGTTTATATTATTCAACTCCTATAATATATTAAATTTATTATTAAATTTAAATTATTAAATACTAATAAATTTTGATCTATACACTTTGGATGAAATGGTTGTACAATTTTTAACTCTATTACCAACTTTATGAATCTTCTATTAAAAGAATGTGTAACTATTAGTTGAATATTCTATTAAACAAGTATGCTAAGTAGTATTTCATTGATTTTGTTTTAAAATGTATGGTTAATGAATGAAATGAATAATTATTCTTAAGAAATGTTATTTTTTCATTTATTTTAATGATACCATTATAATAATTGTTGATAATTAAATTTATAATAGTTATATTTAAAAATAATTTATTATTTAAAAATTGTAATTAATTAAATTTAAATTATTAAATATGAAAATTAATCATTAATAATAATGAATTTTAATATACATAATTTACTTTAAATGGCTTTATGGTTTTTTTTGTTCTACCACCTTACTTTATGAATCTCCTCATAAGGAAATGTAAGTATTAGATTTGGTTAGTGAAATAATAAATTTATTTGTTAAGATTAAAATAATATTAAGCTAAGTTAATTTTATATTAGTATTTTAAAATCTAAAAAATATTAATAAAACTCAATAAACAAAATAAACAAAAGTTACCATGTAGATGTTATATGACTTAGTTCCTATCTTTTATGTAATGGTTGTATCTAACATGGGTGTAGATGCATCAATATATTCATAATAAACAAAATGATTTTATTGTTGCATTAGTATACACTGTAATGTTTTGGTGATTTTCTTATCAC
This sequence comes from Picea glauca, assembly GCA_000966675.3. Lineage (NCBI taxonomy): Eukaryota > Viridiplantae > Streptophyta > Pinopsida > Pinales > Pinaceae > Picea > Picea glauca. Next base: position 275,081 of record JZKD02S1722586.1, read on the forward strand.
TTCTCATTTCTTCTTTTTGTAAATGTATTAATTTTCCATGAGTTATATGATGGTTTCCTTGTTTTTTTAAAGATATAAATATTTGTTTTCCATGGTAACAACTTGGTTAGTAAAATTTGGATTGTTACTTTATCAATGAAAACATACATAATTGAATGTTCCTTAATTGTAACTATTTTAAAATTTCCATTTCCTTCATATATTGACACTTATTTTAAAGAGAATGTAAAAAGAATGATTAATATAATTTTATATTTTTAGAAAACTAAAGGATGGAGTAGAATAGGTGAATACCATGATACATGCACTAGTTAACCTTGTGAATGCCATCCATGTTGGTAATTCCAACACCAGAAGTGTGATTCCACAACTTATACATGTTGCAGGAAGTTATTTTGTTGGAATTGTCCTTAGAAGTTCCATCAAAGTAAGTATATATTTATCTAAATTTTTTACTTTTTCAAACAATACAAAATTTAAGTGTTGATTTTTTAATAACATCATTTTTTTTTTTAAATAAAATATATTTTTATTACTATATTATATGAATACGTCATCAACTTTTTGATATCTCAATTAATTCTTAGTAATTCAAATGTTAAAATAAAAATATGTTAATATAATACAACATAAATTTGATATAATAAACGACAAATATAACAATAAAAATACATCAAAACAACATTTTATGTTCATACTATTTAATGTATTTTCAATATCATGGTCATAAATGGTTGTTAACTTTTCATATCCAACATTATAAAATGAAGAAAAAAAATCATAATTGGCCATTTATAGATTCCCATAATAAAATGACACATCCACTATATAAATGTCGAAAGAAAACCTTTACATATCACTAATTATCTTCTTGTTTGGAATTATAACATTGCCATCACCCTGATTATATTCCTTGCTTGGAATTATAACATTGGTGTTTTCAAAAAGATGTTTTGATCTCAAATCATGTCTCAGTATGAACCGCCAATTTTCATCCAACAGATTTGGGTAAAAAAACACTTGGTTGCATTGTTTTGGGACAAGGCTCCTTAGTTTCAACCCACATTTTTTTAGAGTTAATACATATTATCCAACTATCACGATATTTCTTTACATTTTTCCAGTCGAAGGTATCCCAACACTTTCAACTAAAAATAACACATTGAAAATATGAGAAGTCCACTTGCATAATATCTTGTATCTTTACAATGAACCTAACTTCCCCTCTATCAGGTTTTGATCACGGTGGCTAGTAGGACTAGGATGGTCAAACTTGACCTCCAATCCAAAATATTGTGTGATGTGTCTATCATCAACATCCTTGGTGAGAAAATGATTTCCATATGACCACATACATGGGAAAAAATGCACTTATAAAATGTGAACAAAAGATGATGTCATATGTCTAATAACCCGAGCATTAATAAAAACATAATACATGTTACAATTCAAATGTGTAATATTATAAAGTGAGTGTTGTACTTAGAGATATTATTAGATATTTTTTGCAGCTAATCCCTATATTTAGTGCATCCATATCTTCTCCACGTGGTTAACGACCAAACACATCCTATTTCTCTATAATTTGGTCAGCCAACGAACTGTTGGGATAAATTTTTGGCATATTTTCTTTTAAATGATTAGGATAAGGCATGGTTTCACCATTCAACCATTTGAATTATTTCTTATCACTGTCCCATTTCCTTAATTTCTTTTGTACAACACGATCCATGGTTGCATTGCCTCCACATTGTAAAGAATGAATTTATTGATGGCATCAATTTCTAAATTCATTGATGTATACAATAATTAAAAAAAAATAGCGTGAGATCAAATATATATTATCAACTTTAGTGTAAACAATTTCTCTATACAAATTTGATAAAATATAAGTGACTTAATCTTTATCATGCACCTTTTTCCATTTGTTTGGAGTAGCTCCCCTTTCCTTTTTTCCTCATCCGGTTGGTCATCCCAAACCACTATCCTTGATGTGTCATCAAATTCTTGATGTACTCACTAACATAATAGAATGAATCATATATTATGTACCCCTCTTCCATAGATCCCTATAGTTTTTCCCTTTGTCAAACAAACCCCTTCAATTTTCATGTATGTCTCTAAGAAGATCATTCAATTACATGAGAGCATCCGAGCTAATTCAACCTTATCAGGTAGGTGAATTATAATATGGAATTGTGAGTCCATAAAACTCGTGGACAATTCCTTCTCAAACATAGAAACAATATCATCTATGTCTCGATGCCACCATGGAATTCTAACCATATGAATATCCTTTGATTTGATCCAATGTAAAAATGCATATAATTTTTATATGGAACATTACAAGTCCTAGGGGAATTCATTGTTCACACAACCACGCACAAGAAAAGGATATCGACACTACAAAATAGACACATACATTGTTAATTTCCATCAAACTATGAGTGAATAATGTATTTTTACTAACAATATAGAAGAAGAATCATGAATTTGACATACATACCCTTAGAAGGTTTAGATGGTCATCTATTTTCGACCCCAACAAATGTTTTTCTACAGTGAAGCAATGTCATAGAGTTGATACATATAAAGAAGGTTCATTCACGCCCAATATAACATCCTTCATCATATAAAGATCATTTTTCTTCAAAATCCATGGGACATCACCTTCTTTAAAAGACCGATAGGGACCATCCTCTCCTCTACTTTCTTTTCTTGGTCAATGTATCTTTTTAGTATTCAAAGAAATAAGATCTCTCATAACAACCAATATGTCACTTTTACTCGATGATATGTTCCTCCATAAAGAAGATGGAACATTTTTAAATATATCCATGGGATATAATAGGTGGGAAATCTTAAGATGCTCCCAATATGGAATTTCATAAAATATATATTTTCTTTTCATCCCAATCAAAATTTTCTCAACATAGGTGTTAAAAAATTCAGGATCATCAAACATAGACTCCCCATTTGAATCAAACAATTTTTCCATTTCCTTCTCCTTCTCTCTGTCATATTCCATAATCCATTATACCAGTGTCATTATTTTAGGTCTTTGAGTTCTCTCTGGTTTACCAATGAATGAAAATGAAACTCTTCAATAAGGGTGGTCTTCTAGGAGGTATACCCTGAAGTAGGTGTACATTTCCTTTCGTAGGTGGTTATACCACATAGCCTTTATAAAAGGTCCAAAACATTTACATCCATGATAACCTTTTGTTACAATAACTACGATTTTATTGTATACATTGTTGGGTATGTGTTATATTCTTTGCACGAGTAGTAGTGTTTGAGCACTTGC